>JARHVA010005937.1:452500-990000 GCA_037957365.1 Torreya grandis
AGAGATAATATGCGTCATTTTAATCATGGTTACCAAGTTTTCTTTATCATTAGAATAATAAGGGTTCATTGTGGTTTCAACAAAATTAATGGTTGGTTAGGAAGGGGTTTGATTTTAATTTTTTTATTTAGAGTGTGATTTGGAAGTGGATTGAAACATATGGTAAGGTGAGTGTTGGATTGTTAGTTTACATCATTCTTAACCTAAGGGTGATAAGACTTAGTTAACTTATCATACAAATGGTTTCAATCTCTTATCATGTATTCATGGTTAAAGTTTAGATAAAGTAGAAACTAAAAACCTATATCTTTAATTTATTTAAAAGTCTTATGAAAATTGTTGTTCCCAAAATCTATCACTCATTTTTGGGACAACATTTGAACTATTTTGGTCTTGCAAGCCAAAATTCCCTCTTCTATTCTCAAAAATTGTTCTAGGAATTCAAATTCTCCATTTTTCAAGATGTTTGAACTAATGGACTCTGCAGGCTCATTTCTACAGACTTCGCAAGCTGATTTCTACAGACTCTGTAGGCTGGATTCTATAGACTCTTTCAAGGCTCGATAGACTTAGAGAAAACTATGGACTTTATAGGCTGGGTTATATGGACTAGTTTCTATTGACTCATTTCTACGGACTCTACAAACCCATTTATACAGACTCTGTAGGAAAGAAACAAGTTCCCAGCACTCAAGAAATTTCAAGGTTGGTTCAACCAAAAGGTTAAATGGGTTTAAAAGTTTAATGACACCAACAAGCTGAAATATGTTAAGCACTTTAGCAAAGTTCATAGTTTAACCACTTCAACAAGTTCAACGGCTTTAAAACACTTAGCAAAAAGAAGAAGGCTTGAACCATTGAACCAGTGAACCTTGAACCAAAATGGTTCAAAGGTTCAATGGGTTCAACGATTCAAGGGTTCAACGTGGTCGGTTCAAAGGAGTGCCCCAAAGCTGAAAGAACAAGTTCCCTTGCATAGGGCAGTGAACTAAGGGTAGGTGCCCTTATAGAGGGAATGGAACATTGATTATAAGATCAAAGGAAAGAAGCAATTGAACCAATAAAGTGATTGAACCAATAAAGTGATTGAACCAATAAAGTGATTAAACCAATAAAGCAATTGAATCAAGAAAGTGATTGAACCAAGGAGCTGAGAAGGCCGCCTGAACCATTGAAATAGTCAACCAATGACATCCCCATGGACGTCAAATTTAAGGTAATGAAATATCCACTAAATTTCAAATGTAGCGCTGAACCTAAAAATAAGATCAGTGACTAGATAATGAGGGAGTTGAAAGGCTAGTAGAAAAGGGAAAAGATAGCTCAAGAGCTCAAATTACAACAAGAAAAAGGGAAAGACAAGAAATATCTATGCAAGAGTTATTCTAGTAGGTGGAACAGTCCACAAAGTAGATATTTGAGCCTATAAACATTGAAGGCATGGCCTATTTGTCTCCCTTGGAGTAAAGGCAAAGTGGATAGTTGTGTAGATATCAGGGGACATACCAAATGACTCAGGCCCAAGAGAAGACATTTGAGATGAATTGGCATGCCATAGTTAAGGTAGCTGCCCTATTCCAGTATGGTCCCTTGACAAAATTGAAAATGCATTCAAGGCATTAAATGTAACATAGTTCATTCCATGGAACAAAGTGCCAATCCTTTCTTGGCTACTATATATTGTATACTCTTACTTTGTGCAAAGGGAGATCTCTCTATTATAGAGGCAAAAACTTTACTGAAATTGAAAGGCGATTATTGAGACTTTGAGCTCAAATTGTTGATCATATTTCTTTGTTTGAATGAGAAAGCAAGTTACTTTCAGACTTTGTGCTATTATAATTTGTGTCATTATAGGAGATTATTCTTATGTCTATTTCTTGAATGTGTTCTTGTCCATTTTATTGAAATAAGCAAAACTAGTGGAAGTAATCAGGAAGGTATCCTAAAGCCAACTATGGAGAGACTTTGTGCTGCCACAATTGCCTTTACTGTGTTTGTTTATTTTTTGATCATGTGTAAAGGACCTTGGGATGACTTTGTGCCCTATTATCATTCATATCTCACTCTTAGGAAGTTGAGGTGGAGACTTTGTGCTACACCTCATTTTGTTGGTTATTGTACCCTATTACCAGTTACTTGTCACTACCTGAAAGAACTCCTGTTGTTACCTGTAAGACCACTTATGAAAGAAGAGAAGTACCTTCAGTGTTTTCACTAGGATTTTCTCTTTTGTTTATGAACATCATCTCTAAAAAAAGAGAGATGGATGGTGTTATCCTACCCTTGAATGTTATTTTATGCTTATATATATATATATATATATATATATATATATATATATATATATATATATATATATATATATATATATATATATATCCTCCTCATAGTTATAAGGGAGCCTCCCCTTGATGAGAAGAGAGATTTTTCCCCTTTTGATGTGGTAAACCTACACATCTAGATGACCAATTTCCCTATGCTATGGTTAAAGAGACCTATTTTGCTCATCAGTTAGCTGGTGACAAAATATTCACCTAACAATTTTTTGGCGACTCCATTGGGGACACAGTAATTTTGTGCAATTTGAAGCTTCAAGCTTTAAATTGAAACATCACAAGAGTTTTCCCCATTATCATTATAGCCTTATCCATTTATTCCACTAGGGAAGAATGAGTAGTTCTAGTTCTTTCCCATTATTAATTTTCCTCCCAGCTTCGAATAAAAGTTTTTGGTGACTCTACTAGGGAACAACGTGAAGTAAGAAAGAACACTACCAGCTTCATGCCAACAATTTTTGGCAACTCTACTATGGATTTGAACAAGCAATTCCTATCCTTATCCATTACATACTTTTGTGACTTTGGTCTGTGTCATACCCATTATCATTACAGCCTTATTCATTTATTCTACTAGGGAAGAACATGTAGTTTGGAACCTCAAGCTCCAAGCTAAAGCAAGGCCAGTTCTTTTCCATTTTTATTCTACAATCTGGTAGCTCCATGTTATACAAGAAGCCAAGAAGGTCAAGGTGTTGTTGACCCTATTTTTGAGTTGGTGTAATAGAGCAATTTTGATTTGTTTCCTCCACAACCTCACCTTCAATGAACTAGGAGTCTCCCTCTTACCAATACCAGGTCACCACAATAAGGCAGAGTTTCTTTTTCTACTCTTAGCAGAGCTTTGCCTATTCATACTCCACCCAAATTTATTATCCCCACTTTTCATAATCTAATCATGGCAGTTCAAGACCTGTGGGGTAACTCTTTTGGCCCACTCAATTTAACTCCACCTCTACATGAGCATCCACATAGTTCAAGGAAGAATTTCGCCAAATTATGTGGTGATGGGAGAGTTCATCCTGATGAACACATCATAGCTTTTAGCATATCTTGTAGTGTGATAGGTGTAGAGTATGAGGATGTAGCAGTTAAGATGTTTGTAGAAATATTTCAAGGTGCTACTGTAGACTGGTTCTATCATATGCACTAGAATACCCTCAAAGCTAAGTTCAAAGTAAGGTTCAAGCCTGCAGAAGATGCACATGACCTATTGGCCCATCTCACATAGATGAAGAAATAACCTCATGAGCCTATGAGGGACTTCATTGCCAAATTTGACAAGTTGAGGAATAAGATTCCTATAATTGCTCAGCCAATGCTTGAGAACTTTAAATGTTTCTTCATCAACTCACAACTACCTGAAGTGAGTTTTCTATTGAGATGAGCTAGCCACATAGACCTTGCTATTGCTCAATATTTGGCCACTAAGGTGGAAGATGATCTCATCTTTGTAGGTAAAATAAGAAGTGATCTTAACAAAGGCAAATCTTCTTCATCTTTTGATAATTTATCTACAGGCACCACTGATCAAATGGTGCAAAAGCTGGCAAATGAACTGATAGCCTTAAAAAGACAAGTGGCCCAAGGTATGCCTACTCCTCCTTATCGAGATATACCAAAGAGGACATTTCAAAACTAGTCATATTAAGGCAATTCTACCAAAAATCAAGGGAAACTAAATTCTCTACCTCTCCCATAGGGAAAACTTGCCATTGAAGCAGCACCAGCCAACTCAGTAGTTGGATATCTAGAAACAGAACATAATTTCTCTTTCCAACTTGAGTTTGATCAAGAAAATAATGTTAATCTCTTTGTAACAGACCAAGAAGAATCAACTAGTACCTCAAACATTGGTTTCTTGAATTACTAGGATGAACCCATAAGTGAAGGTAAAGTAATTAAGGGATCATATGTTGTGTTTACCTAGTCCACAAACTAGTCAGCCTAGCAAGCTGATAAATAAAAAATAAAGGAGTGACCTCAACTTGTAATTTCAATTGCCAAATGAGGAACTACTCTACCTTTTCAGCCAAAGGACCTGGTGATTGCTACAAAGGTAAATACATCAAATGTTTTTGCCCCTTCAACTTCAATTTCATAGATCAGTCCTCCCCCTCCTAAAAACCAAAAGGATGAAATCCCATCCTCTATTCCTATTTCATTTCAGACATTTGACATAATTGACCATGTCAAGAAAACTAAAATTTAAATTTCTAAATTTGAATTCTTATAAGCCAACCTTGACTAGTTTGATAGGTTGGTTGAGTGTATGAAGAATAAAGCCATCCCTGTAGGACAAGATGTCAAGAAGGTAACTCATGATCCCCTAAGGAACATGTCCATCTCAAACAATCTTGTCATTAATCCTCCTACTACCCCTATGAAAATAGATCCTTTCTATGTTTCCCTTTTGATAAATGATCACAAGCTGAGCAATTGCATCATTGATTCTAAAGCTTTAGACAATGTCATGCCTACCAAAGTGGTAGAATCTCTTGGTCTCACACTGACCAAGAAATTTGGGAGATGTTTCTCCATGGAGAAAAAATAAGTGCCACTACTGGGACAAATCAAGGATGCCCAATTTGCATTTTCTACCTTTCTAAAAAAGAGAATCAAGATGAGAGTCTTGGTGGGCGATGTCCCAGCCTCATACGGCATCCTTCTTGGGCAAATTTTTTGAAAGGATGTTGGAGGAGAATTGAGCATGGACCTATATGAGTTGAGGATCCCTATAAAAGGCATCATGCAAAGGCTTCTTCCTAAAAAGGAGGAAAAATATGTTGTCACCCAAATGTCAGTCCTTGAAGCTCAAATTTTATTTGAGTCTTCAGGCTGGGGTAACTATTTTTTCTCTACTGAAGATGTTCTTATTACAACAAATGAAAGTCCTATAGGTGGTGATCTAGGAATTGGTTTAGATAAAATAGCAGAAGGCATGAGAGATCACAATGCAAGCCTAAAGGAACTCTCCTCTCCTAATGAAGGAAAATCTAAGAAAAGAGTAGTTTCTGATGATGTTTGGATCTTGGAATTTGATGGCAGCAATTCTTCTATCATTGCTAGACCTGGGATTGTTCTAATATCTCCTTAAGGAGATATTTTTCCTTCTTCATACAAGTTGCAATTCAGTAACACCAACAACACTACCAAGTATGAATCTCTGTTACTCAAGTTGAAGGCAGCTCAAAATAGAGGTATCAAGTTTCTTCATGCTAAAGGAAATGTTGAGCTAATGGTTTGTTAGGTGAAGAACCTGTGTTAAACCAAGAACAAAGGATTATTCCACTATCACAATATGATATGGGACTATATTGAAAGTTTTGATGCTTTCAATATATTTGGAGTACCCAGGGGGCTTCATAATCATGCAAATTCATTGGCTAACCCCATGAACCTCTTGGTTCCTCACCCTGATTTCAAAGATAATAGGTACACTATCAAACTGGTCTTGCAACCAAGTGTGCCTAACAATGCTAATCATTGGTAGGTGTTTGATGCTAATAATCAAATCATGTGCTAGACTGAACTAGAAGAGCAACAAGTTGTCGTAGTGGACCATACTTCTGCATGTCAAAGTCAAGAAAAAGAACTCTTCACCAAGAGAGCAAAGATTTATGGTTTTTAGATTGGAGACCACACCTTTCCATGGGGCAAGAAGAGAGAACCAAAAGGAGTGCATATAAAATGTGATTCTTGGTGGAGAGTTCCATTTACCCATCACTAATTTTGGGGAGAAAATGGTTTCTTACTAGTTTATCAGGATGGAACACCATTTTCACTATCTCACAATGGGCAGCATCTGAAGCGCTTCAATTCTTGAAGCATTAGATAAGATCACCTATACATATGTATATTTATATAGTCTTTAGTTCTATTTTGTGCTTTTTGTTTTCATTTCTGACACCTTTCTTTTTGGTCAGCATGACTCTATGGCCCAATGGCACACTTTAAGGCACTAGAGATTCTAGTTTCTACTTCCCTCAGCTATTCCAAATTTCAACTGAAGGAAGTTCCCCAGCTGGAGCCAGCTATTGTTCCTAAAATTTGTCACTCATTTTTGGGACAAAATTTGAACCATTTTGGTCTTGCAAGCCAAAATTCCCTATTCTTTTCTCAAAAATTATTTTGGGCATTCAAATTCTCCATTTTTCAAGCTTTTTAAGCTAACAGACTCTACAGGCTCATTTCTACAGACTTCACACGCTGATTTCTATTGACTCCATAAGATAGATTCTATGGACTCTTTCAAGGCTTAAGAGACTTAGATAAAACTACAAACTTTGCAGGTTGGGTTTTACAGACTCATTTCTATGGACTCTATAGGCCCATTTCTATGGACTCTATAGGAAAGAAACAATTTCCTAGCACTTAGGCAATTTCAAGGTTGGTTCAACCAAAAGGCTCAATGGATTCAAAAGTTCAATGACATCAGTAAGCTTAAAGATGTTAAGCACTTCAACAAAGTTCATAGTTCAACTACTTCAACAAGTTCAATGGCTTCAAAACACTTAGCAAAAAGAAGAAGGCTTGAACCATTGAACTGTTGAACCTTGAACCAAAATGGTTCAAAGGTTCAATGGGTTTAACAGTTCAAGGGTTCAACGTGGTCGATTCAAAGGAGTTCCCCAAAGCTAAAAGAACAAGTGCCCTTGTGGAGGGTAGTGAACTAAGGGTAGGTGCCCTTACAGAGGGAAGGGAACATTGATTCTAAGATCAAAGGAAAGAAGTGATTGAACCAAGAAATCGATTGAACCAAGGAGCCAAGAAGGCTATCCAAAATGTTGAAACAGTCAACCAATGGTGTCCCTATGGACATCAAATTTAAGGTAATGAAATATCTACTAAATTTATAATGTGGTGTGGAACTTGAAAATAAACTTAGTGACCAGCTATAGAGGGAGCTGAAAGGCCAACAGAAAAGGGAAAAGATAGCTCGAGAGCTCAAATTATAGTAGGAAAAAGGGAAAGAGTAGAAATATCTATGAAAAAGTTATTCCAATAGGTGGAATAGTCTACAAAGTAGATATTTGAGCCTAAAAAAATTAAAGGCATGGAATATTTATCTCCTTTAGAGTAAATGCAAAATAGATAGCTGCACAGATATCAGGTGATAGACTAGATGACTCAAGCCTAGGAGAAGACATTTGAGATGAATTGACATGCCATAGTTAAGGCAGCTGCCTTATTCCACTATGGGCCCTTGAAAAAATTGAAAATGCATTCAAGGCATTGAATTCAACATAGGCTATTCCATGGAACAAAGTGCCAAGCCTTTCTTGGCTACTATATATTGTATTCTCTTACTTTGTGCAAGGGGAGATCTCTCTGTTATAGAAGTAAAAACTCTACTAAAATTGAAAGGTGATTACTAAGACTTTGAGCTTAGATTGTTGATCATATTTTTTTATTTGAATGAGAAAGCAAGTTATTTTTAGACTTTGTGTTGTTACAACTTATGTCATTTTAGGAGATTATTCTTATGTCTATTTCTTGAATGCATTCTTGTCTATTTTATTGAAATAAGTAGAACTAGTGGAAGTAATTAGGAAGGTGTCCTGAAGCCAACTGTGGAGAGACTTTGTGCTGCCATAATTGCCTTTAGTGTGTTTGTCTATTTTTTGTTTCTATGTAAAGGACCTTGGGATGACTTTATGCCCTCATTGTCCTTCGTATCTCACTCTTGGGAAGTTGAGATGGAGACTTTGTGCTACACCTCATTCTACTGGTTACTGCACCCTGTTACCAGTTACTTGTCACTACCTAAAAGAACTCCTATTTCCTGTAAGACCACTTTTGAAAAAAGAGAGGTGCCTTTAGTGTTTTCACCAAGATTTTCTCCTTTTTTCATGAACATCATCTCTAAAAAAATAGAGATAGATGGTGTTATCCTACCCCTGAGTGTTATTTTCTACTATATATATATATATATATATATATATATATATATATATATAGTATCTTCAACCATAACTATATATATAACTATGAGGATACTATATATATATATGTATATATACACACACATATATATATACATATATATATATATACATACATATATACATATATATATACATACATACATACATATATATAGCCTCCTCATAGTTATAAGGAAACCTCTCCTTAATGAGAGGAGAGATTTGTCCCCTTTTGATGTGGTAAACCCGCACATCTGGATGACCAATCTCCCTATGCTATGGTTGAAGAGACCTATTTTTCTCATCAGTTAGCTGGTGACAAAATATTCACCCAATAGTTTTTTGGTGACTCTACTGAGGATAGTAATTTTGTGCAATTTGAAGCCTTAAGATTTAGATTGAAACATCACCTGTGTCTTACCCATTATTTATCCATCTATACCACTAAGGAAGAACAAGCAGTTTCAGTTCTTTCCCATTGTTAATTTTCCTCCCAGCTTCAGGCAATAGTTCTTGGTGACTCTACTGGGGAACAACATGAAGTAGGAAAGAACACTGCTAGCTTCACTCCAACAATTTTTGGTGACTCTGTTGGGGATTTGAACAAGCAGTTCCTATCCTTATCCATTATATACTCTCACAACTCTAGTCTGTGTCATACCCATTATCATTATAACCTTATCCATTTATTTTTCTGGGTAAGAACACATAATTTGGAACCTCAAGCTCCAAGCTAAAGTAGGGCTAGTTCTTTTCCATTTTTATTCTACAATCTTGCAACTCCATGCTATACAAGAAGCTAGAAAACTCAAGGTGTTTTTTACCCTATTTTTGAGTTGGTACAACAGAGCAATTTTGATTTGTTTCCTCCATAACCTCACCTTCAATGAACTAGGAGTCTCCCTCCTACCAATACCAGGTCACCACTATAAGGTAGAGCTTCTTTTTCTACTCTTAGCAGAGCTTTGCCTATCCATACTCCACCCAGATTTGTTATCCCCACTTTCCATAATCCAATCATGGTAGTTCAAGGCCCCTAGGGTAACTCTTTTGTCCCACTCAATTTAACTCCACCTCTACATGAGCTTCCACACAGATCAAGGAAGAATTTCCCCAAATACTTTGGTGATGGGAGATTTCATCCTGATGAACACATCATAGCTTTCAACATAGCTTATGGTGTGATAGGTGTAGAGTATGAGGATGTAGCAATCAGGCTATTTGTGGAAACATTGTAAGGTGCTACTGTAGACTGGTTCTATCATCTACAGGACTAGACCTTGACCGACTGGAATACCCTCAAAGCTAACTTTGAAGCAAGGTTCAAGCCTATAGAAGATGCACATGCCCTATTATCCCAGCTCACATAGATGAAAAAATAACCTCATGAACCTATGAGGGACTTCATTGCCAAATTTTACAAGCTGAGAAACATGATTCCTATAATTACTCAGCCAATGCCTAAGGACCTTAAATGTTTCTTCATCAACTCACAACTACCTGAAGTGAGTTTTATATTGAGACAGGCTGGCCACATAGGCCTTGATACTACTCAGAATATGCCCACTAAGGTGGAAAATGATCTCATCTTGGTAGGGAAGATAAGAAGAGATCCTAATAGAGGCAAATCTTCATCTTCTGGGAATTCATCTATAGGCACCATTGATCAAATGGTGCAAAAGCTGGCAAAGGAACTGCTAGCCTTGAAAAGACAAGTGGCCCAAGGTATATCTACTCCTCCTTATTGGGATATGCCAAGGAGAACATTTTAGAACTAGTCATTTCAAGGAAATGCTCCCAAAAGTCAAGGGTAACCAAATCATCTGCCTCTCCCAAAGGGAAAACTTGTCATTAAAGTAGCACCAACCAACTCAATAGTTGGATATCTAGAAATAGAACATGATATCTCTTTCCAACCTGAGTTTGATCAAGAAAATGATGCTGATCTCTTTGTAAGAGACCAAGAAGAATCAACTAGAGACTCCAACATTAGTTTTTTGAATTACCAGGATGAACCTAGAAGTGAAGGTAAAGCAGTTGAGGGATCATATGTTGTGTTCACCTAGTCAAAGAACAAGGCAACCAAGTAAGCTGATAAAGAAAAAATAGAAGAGTGACCTCAACCTACAATTTCAATTTCTAAATAAGGAACTACTCTACCTTTCTAGCCAAAGGACTTGGTGATTTCTAGAAAGGTAAATACATCAAACATTTCTGCACCTTCAACTTCAATTTTGTAGAACAATCCTCCCCCTCCCAAAAACCAAAAGGATGAACTCCCATCCTCTGTTCCTAGTTCATTTTAGACATTTTACATAATTGACCATGTCAATAAAACCAAAATTCAAATGTCTAAATTTGAATTCCTATAAGCCAACCCTGAGCAGTTGGACAAGTTGGTTGAGTGTGTGAAGAATAAATCCATCCCTATAGGACAAGATGTCAAGAAGGTAACTCATAATCCCCCAAGGAACATGTCCATCCCAAAAAATCTTGTCATTACTCCTCCCACTACCCCTGGGAAAATAGAGCCTATCTATGTTTTCCTTTTGATAAACAATCACAAGCTGAGCAATTGCATCATTGATTCTAGAGCTTTAGACAATTTCATGCCTACCAAAGTGGTAGAATCTCTTGGTCTCACACTTACCAAGACATTTGGGAGATGTTTCTCCATGGAGAACAAACAAGTGCCACTACTGGGATAAATCAAGGATGCCCAATTTGCATTTGCCACCTTTCCAGAAAAGAGAATCAAGATGACAGTCCTGGTGGCTAACGTCCCAGCCTCATACAACATCCTTCTTGGGAATTTTTTTTGCAAGAATGTTGGAGGAGAATTGAGCATGGACCTATCTGAGGTGAGGATCCCTATCAAAGGCACCATGTAAAGGTTATTTCCTAAAAAGGAGGCAAAATATGTTGTCACCCAAATGTAAGTCCCTGAAGCTCAAATTCTATTTGAGTCTTTAGACAAGGGTAACTATTTTTTATCTACTAAAGATGTTCTTGTTATAGCAAATGAAAGTCCTATAGGTGGCAATCCAAGAATTGGTTTAGATAAAATAGCAGAAGGCATGAGAGAGAACAGTGTAAGCCCAAAGGAACTCTCCTCTCCAAATGAAGGAAATTTTGAGAAAGGAGTAGTTTCTGATGATGTTTGGATCCTGGAATTTCCATGGCAGCAATTCCTCTACTGGTGCTAGAGATAGGATTGTTCTAATATCTCCTCAAGGAGATATTTTTCCTTCTTCATACAAGTTGTAATTCAGCAACACCAACAAAACTTTCAAGTATGAATCTATGTTACTTGGGTTGAAGGTAGCTCAAAATAGAGGTATCAAGATGCTTTATGCCAAAGGAGATGCTGAGCTGATGGTTTGTCAGGTGAGGAACTTGTGTCAAACCAAGAATAAAAGATTATGCCACTACTACAATCTGATATGGAACTATATTAATATTTTTGATGTTTTTAATATATCTACAGTACCCAAGGGGATTCATAATCATGAAAATTCATTAGTTGACCTCGTGACCCTCTTGGTTCCTCACCCTGATTTCAAAGATAATAGGGACACTATCAAATTGGTCTTGTGACCAATTGTGCCTGATAATGCCAATCACTGGTAGGTGTTTGATGCTAATAATCAAATAATGTGATGGACTAAACTAGAAGAGCAACAAGTTGTGGTAGTGGACCATACTATTGTATGCCAAAGTCAGGAAAAAGAACTCTTTGCCAAGAGAGCAAAGATTTATGGTTTTCAGATTTGAGACCACACCTTTCCATGGGGTAAGAAGAGAGAACCAAAAGGAGTGCACAAAAAATGTGATTCTTGGGGGAGAGTTCCATTCACCCATCACTGATTCTAGGGAGAACATGGTTTCTTACTAGTTTATCAGGATGGAATGCCATTTTCACTATCTCATAGTGGGTGACATCTGAAGCGCCTCAATTCTTGAAGCATCAAATAAGATCACCTGTACATATGTATATTTGTATAGTCTTTAGTTTTATTTTGTGCTTTTCATTTTCATTTTTGGCACCTTTATTTTTTGTGAGCATGACTCTATGGCCCAATGGCACACTTCAAGGCACTAGAGACTCTAGTTTCTACTTCCCTTAGCTGTTCCAAATTTCAACTGAAGGAAGTTCCCTAATTGGAGCCAGCTGTTGTTCCCAAAATTTGTCACTCATTTTTGGGACAACATTTGAACTATTTTGGTCCTATAGGCCAAAATTCCCTCTTCTCTTCTCAAAAATTATTATGGGCATTCAAATTCTCCATTTTTCAAGCTTTTTTAGCTAACGGACTTTGCAGGCTTATTTCTATAGACTTTGCAGGCTAATTTCTATGGACTCCATAGGTTGGATTCTATGGACTCTTTCAAGGCTTGAGAGACTTAGAGAAAACTACAGACTCTATAGGCTAGGTTATACAAACTAGTTTCTATAGACTCATTTCTACAGACTTTGTAGACCCATTTCTATGGACTCTACAGGAAAAAACAAGTTTTCAGCACTTAGGCAATTTCAAGGTTGATTCAACCAAAAGATTCAACAAGTTCAAAAGTTTAATGACATCAGCAAGCTTAAATATGTTAAGAACTTAAAAAAAATTCATAGTTTAATTGCTTTAGCAAGTTCAACAGCTTCAAAATACTTAGCAAAAATAAGAAGGCTTCAACCATTGAATAGTTGAACCTTGAACCAAAATGGTTCAAAGGTTCAACAAGTTCAATGGTTCAATGCGGTCAGTTTAAAGGAGTGCCCCAAATTTGAAAGAACAAGTGCCCTTATGGAGGGTTGTGAGCTAAGGGAATGTGCCCTTATGGAGGGAAGGGAACATTGATTCAAAGATCAAAGGAAAGAAGCAATTTAACTAATAAAGTGATTGAACCAATAAAGAGATTGAACCAATAAAGTGATCAAACCAAGAAATCGATTGAACCAAAGAGTTGAGAAGGATACCCAAAATGTTGAAACAATCAACCAATGATGTCCTTGTGGACATCAAATTTAAGGTAATGAAATATTTGATAAATTTCAAATGTGGCATAGAACCTAAAAATAAACTCAGTGACCAACTAAAGAGGGAGCTGAAAGGCTAGCAGAAAAAGGAAAAGATAGCTTGAGAGCTCAAATTGCAATAGGAAAAAGAGAAAGACCAAAAATATCTACATAGGAGTTATTCTAATAGGTGGAATAGTCTGTAAAGTAGATATTTGAGCCTACAAACATTGAAGGTGCAGCCTGTTTGTCTCCCTTGGAGTAAAGGCAAAGTAGATAGATGTATAGATATCAAGCGATAGACCAGATGACTTAGGCCCAGGAGAAGACATTGGAGATGAATTGACATGCCACAGTTAAGGCAACCACCCTATTCCAGTATGGTCCCTTGAAAAAATTGAAAATGCATTCAAGGCATTGAATGCAACATAGGCTGTTCCATGGAACAAAGCACCAAGACTTTTTTGGCTACTATATATTGTGTTCTCTTACTCTGTGCAAAGGGAGATCTCTCTATTATAGAATAAAAAACTCTACCAAAATTTAAATGTGATTACTAAGACTTTGAGCTTAGATTGTTGATCATATTTCTTTGTTTGAATTAGAAAGCAAGTTACTTTTAGACTTTGTGCTATTATAGCTTGTGTCATTTTAAGAGATTATTCTTATGTATTTTTCCTAAATGCATTCTTTTCCATTTTATTGAAATAAGTAGAACTAGTGGAAGTAATCAAGAAGGTGTCCTGAAGCCAACTATGGAGAGACTTTGTGTTGCCATAATTGCCTTTAGTGTGTTTGTCTATTTTCTATTTTTGTGTAAAGGACCTTGGGATGACTTTGTGCCCTCATTGTCCTTCATATCTCACTCTTGGGAAGTTGAGGTGGAGACTTTGTGCTACACCTCATTCTACTAGTTATTGTACCCTGTTACCAGTTATTTGTCACTACCTAATATAACTCCTGCTATTTTTTGTAAGACCACTTATGAAAAAAGAGAAGTGCCTTCAGTGTTTTCACCAAGATTTTCTCCTTTGTTCATGAACATCATCTCTGAAAAAAGAGAGATGGATGGTGTTATCCTACCCCTAAGTGTTATTTTCTGCTTGTGTGTGTGTGTGTGTGTGTGTGCGCGCACACGTGCGCGCCTTTAGTGTTTTCACTAAAATTTTCTCTTTTGTTCATGAACATCATCTCTAAAAAAAGAGAGATGGATGGTGTTATCTTACCCCTAAGTGTTATTTTCTGCTTGTGTGTGTGTGTGTGTGTGTGTGTGTGCCTTCAGTGTTTTCACCAAGATTTTCTCCTTTGTTTGTGAACATCATCTCTGATAAAAGAGAGATGGATGGTGTTATCCTACCCTTAAGTGTTATTTTATGCTTACATATATATATATATATATATATATATATATATATGTATATATATATATATATGTGTGTGTATATATATATATGTATATATGTATATATATATATATATGCATATATATATATATATACATATACATATATATATATATATATCCTCCTCATAGTTATAAGGGAACCTCCCCTTGATGAGAGGAGAGATTTATCCCCTTTTGATGTTTTTAAAGCATTACTATAAAGCATACAAGTCTTGTTTGAAAATATGTCAGTATTGTTTAGTTCAATAGCATTAGAATTATTAAAAATCCTTAAAATTTATGGAGGGTTTTATCTTCATATTGATCCAAGAGATTTTCCATAGTGGAAGATAAAATATCAATTTTATTGATTTGGTTGGTGAAGTTAATTACATAATAATGCTATAAATATATTGTATAAGGATAGTTATTATAGTTGGGAGACAAAAAAGAGAGAAAAACATATTAGGATCATTGATACATTATGGTAACATAAAATAACTCTATTAGGTTAATTGATACAATTGGCAATAGATTTTTAAATATAAATTGCATCGATTTGGTTGATGTAGTTGGAATACTGAATATAGCTATATCAAGTCAGTTGGTATAGTTAGAGATAGACTAGTAAATATAAAATATATTGAGTTGGTTGATGTAGTTGGGAAGATACATATAACTATATCAATCTGGTCAATGGATTTGTCACATACAACACATAATGGTACTATGTTGGTTGATATAGTCTAAAAATAAAAACATTATTGATTTAACTAAGTAGTACTAGTAAAATGAAAAAAAAGGAGGTATCACTAACTTGGGTGTGTTTGAATTGTATCTCTCAGATATACTGATCATAGGCATAAATAGTCAGTAAATCCACAAGGAAATTAAATATGGAGGATTCCACCATACAATAGACAAACTACCCCATATATAAGGTATGTTGATATTAACTTCATGGAATTATTTACTTATCATTGCACTACAAAATCAAACAAATAAAATGATGTAGTTATAATGCCTATACTCTCCTCATTGCTTTACTTGGATTTGATTTCTTGCTTTTCATCCCTTGAACGATCTCTGATTTGATTTTTAATTGTAAGTACTTTATTTATCATTTGAAAGCATTGATCCATATTGATTTCAATAGGCACCTAAGCCTATTTGAAACATAATTTTATTCTCTCTCTTGAATACCTATCACTCTTCATCTACCTCTACACACTCTCATCTTGATATAAACACCATCTTCTCATGGAAAATTTTCAAAACTTCATTCTTCATTCTTTATTCAGACTTATTCATCCACTATAGATTATTTGGCTAAAAGCCTAATTCATGGTACCAATATTATTCACTCCATAATTGTGACTCCTATGGCCATCCACATACCTAATTTAACTCCCATACACATCTATTAAGAATCCTTAATCTCATGGTTATAACTCTCAAACAAACCATTCTATCTTCTTTCTTGCCTAGCTCTTTCAAGCCTTATTTGAGTATAAATACAATAGGTTTAAATAATACACAAAATTTATAAACTAAATAAACACATTTATAAATATCATTTATCCTCTTAAAACTCCACTTCATGTTTTAAGTTACAACTCTTAATGGAAGTCCTTTTTTTCTCCCAACCTCCTTATTAATTAGGTCTCTTCAAACCTAGTTTAGTGCCACAGTCCTTGATACCATAATGTATAGTTAGGTACCAAATTAAAACATATATAACACCTCAAAATACATTATATTCCAAAGCCTCATAAATTTTGGCTAGTGAAAGCTCATGTTATGTCAGATTCAAGATTCAAACCCTAAGTCTAGTTTTGACAGGCCAATGTAAGGTTGAAAGCTTAAAAAATGGTTTAGTTTGGATTTTTGACCACTTAAAACACTTTTATTATGTATAACCCAACTATTTTCACCTTAACCAATAGTTTTTTAATCATAAGTAATCAATAAATGTCTATAATAAGCAATTTTATAAAATTATGTGTGTACTATAGGATTATGTGTGGAGGTTTTAGTTGTCACTTACACTTTGATTGAGTTTTGAGCCTATAATTAGATTATAACTATCAAGAAAAAACTCTATACTATTTTTAATATTTTAATCGATTCAATAAATATTTAAACAACCATTAAACATACCTCCCTTACTTGACCTTCTTGATTGTGTTACCACAGAATTGCTCTTAATGGACTATATTGTCGATGAATTCATTTTATCTATTAAGTGATTAAATAAACCCACTCTATGTAAAGGATAAAACAATATGATATTCCTTACATTCTACTAATCTCATTGAAACACCCAAATAATCTCAAAACTTTCTTTTCTTTATTGATCTCATTGCATACAAACAGTCATACACATAATTTTTTCAAAGGAAAAGTTATTCAAAAATTTTATCTTTATTTCACTCTACCTCTCTCTCCTTGAATTTATACTCTCTTACTATCCTAATAAAAATCTAATGCTCTCCTTACATGCATTTATAACCTTTTATCACTCTTGATCATGTAAGATAACTCCTTTATGTCAACTCTATGTAGGGTGGCGGTTACATTTTCTTGTTTCTTGGCTCACATTGATCTTTTCCATGAATTAAAAATTGAGACACATTCATCACATTATTAAGACATAGTAGGACATTACACAACATTATCCAACAATTACATTTCACCCAAATCTCGATATACCACTTAAACCCTAACTTTCAAATTCCTTTTTTGGTAAGAAACTCTAAATAAGATAACAAAAAACCATTTCAATACTATAAATCTCTTCAAGACATCCTAAGGGTCCCTATAAGACCCATCACACTTCATAAAACCAAAAATTACTATCATTAAGCTCTCAAACATAATAAAAAAATATGTCAACTTGTGATGCTCTGCATCAAGCTCCCTAAGTGGGAAGATTTGAGATCCTACTCAAATTTACCTTGTTTAACTTATTCATTGTTTTTAAATTATCTCTCCTATGATTTTATGATCTCCTCTTTCTCTTGATCCTCTTATCTTTTTCATTTCTTCTCAGTTGACTCTTATGTCTTTATCTTCTTTCCTTTTCTTGCCTATTTATCAACTCATATTCTATCTTTATGAATTACATGATCGAATAGAACTCTTTGCCTTATGCATATTCCATATCCTCTATCTATGAAATATCTTAATCATACTTTGCCTTAAATTATTTGTCTTGTTCTTCACTCTTACTCCTACTCGATGGCTTCCTTCCCTATTTTTCATGGTTTGTGTTGATGTGGGTTTCAAGAACACCATAGGTAACGAGATAGCCTATAAAATTTTAGGATATCGATGGATAATAACTCCACTCAAGGGCATGACTTGTAGGTATGTGGTCTGAACAACCTATTTGAAGGAATAGTTGGTATGGTATGTAGGTTGTAGATAAGGGTTTTGGATGGTGGTATGGTCTCTAAATGGTAGTGAATTCCAACATGATTTAGATGGATGGTTTGTTGCTAATCTAAAGTGGGTAGGTCTCAAAACAAACTCAAAAAGGTCAGAAAGGTAAGGCAAAGAAAAAGACTCTATGTTTTTTTGGAATCACTTCCCTGGATGGTTTGTAAATGGACAAGCACTTTTGAAACCTAATTACACAAAAATTATTGAATCATACAACTAAAAGATAAGATTAATTAATTAAAAAATTTAGAGGGAATAAACAAACACACTCACTAAAAATCAAAATTGATGTTGTTCTTGTATATTGAATTTTTTTTTGACACATCCATAAGGTGTATTAAAATTATTTCAATGGACTTGGGGAGGTAGGTCACCCATCCTCCAAGTTCATGAAATGTCATTTACATGTGATAGTTACAACATAAGTTCTAATTATAGTTAAAACCATATAAGACTAAACTCATAATTATCAATTAGCCATAAGTTGACCTTTTAAAAACCATGTAATGTGTGCATGTGTACAAAAGATAAAAGGTAAATTTTTACAATGATCTCTTGAACTTCAAGGTAATTATAAATATATACATCATTAAAAAATTATACATACACAAAGTCTTAGCCCCTTTAAGGATGTATCATATGGATGGTTGCATGTAGTTTGGTTGGTGTAGTGGCCAGGGTGGTAGAATTTAGAACTTCATATGTCAACATGGTACTTAAATTAGAAATTTGAGATTTATTCTTATTTATATCATTCTACTTATAACACTTTTCTACTGTGTCATGTTTTTATCATATGATGTTCAAGTTAATCAAAGGTCATCAGTGGATCCTATTGACTTGGCTAAGGAGTTTAGCATGTTTGACCTTATTCATTTGGAAATTATTATTGAAAATATCAACCTCTATGACCTTTTTTCTAATTACACTTAACTCAGCTTCTATTTCTTCCAATGTCAAACCTTGTAGACTCTACTTAAAGTTATCTATTGCCTCTTATATGAGCTTATCAAAATTGATCCTACTAATCAATTTAATAGTAGTGTCTTTCACCTTTGATAATTTCAAATATTTCAAAATCTCAAGAATTTGGGCCTCATATGCATGATATTTGGGGATCAAATACCCAACTGATTGTAACCATGCCTAAGCTTCTTCTTACCTTATGATAACCAAATTTAGGGCATTAGATGCCTCAAGTGGTGTCATAAGGTCTAGATGACTTTATATTTTTTGCATGTGTATGTAATTATCATATTCATATTACCAATGTCATATCTCAAATAGTTAAAAAATTAATTAGTCCTATTAATATTAGGGGCTAATTTGGCCTTCATGAAATCCAATGTTTCTAATGAGTTATAATATCTGGAGGCTGCTTCCTAAGTCTCTACCTATGTGCATGTAGGAATATGTATGATGTTTTCTTATTCCCTCAATTTTTATACCTCTACTTCTATATCTTATAGATCTATCTTAGTGCCTTCATTCATGATAACTCCTTGTGTTCTTGAGTTAGGTCTATAAAATCCTCAACATATGGAGACTGCCTTGGCTACCTATTTGACCTCTTAGTGAGGTAGAATACTTCTTATATTTCTTAAAATATTATCTCTCTTACTTTGTTATCCTCTAACTTCCTTTTCTTCACTCTCTATATGATACCGAATGGTGGGTAAAATAAAGTAGTGTTTGAAGGGAGTTTGATGATCTTGAAGTTGGACTACTGGGAGGCTTTTCTCCTCAAATCCATAGCCTCAGGAGGAATCTCAAACTATGATGAATATAAGGTTGTAATTATAACCTCTTCCTAAATTTCCTTAATTATAGGTTGTTTCTTTTTTTCCTTGATAAATAAGCCAACTAGCAAAGGCTAAATCATCTTAGACCAGTCCACTCCTCCAAACTCAGGGAGTGAATGGACTATGACCAATTGGAAATTGGCCATTTTTTCCTTGGCTAGAGTTTTCCATACTAGTTTCTTTTATGTAGGTGGTATAAATCATGGGAATGGTGATCTAAGTAGATTGGATATGGAACTATGGAGTGACCATGGTAGTTTTTACCTTTCTAGATATATTTTTCTTTTTTTGGCCCTAATGGTGGAGGTACCAATGGGGATAGAGGAGGTAGCCATGGTGAATGGAATGGAGGTGGATAACAGGCCAATGGAGGTGGTGGCATCATCCTTCTCATCCTTTGGCATGAGAAGGGGGTATTGGAAAAATTTGGTTAGGGCAAAGGGGTTAATAGAGGTGGAAGTAAAAACTTCTACCTCTGGGGGTCTAAACATAGAAGAAACTATAACACTACCAAATATTGGAACAAATAGACAAAGGAATAGTCACAAAAACCTAGGTACCCAGGGGACCTTGCTAAAATGTCTATTTATCCTTATTGAATTCAAGGCTCAAGGCCTTATCCATTTCTAGTTCTCTATATTCCTCAAAATCATCTTCATATCCAACATCCTCAATTTCAATAACATCTCCCTATGCATGTTATGAGTGTTGTGGTGTAGGAGGTAAGCCTTGAGATAACTCTACTATGGGACTCCTTGCAGGGTTCCTAGGTTTCCTTGTATATACAAGAGGAGTCCTCAAATATTTAGGGAAGAATTTCTAGGTTGTTGTAGTTGTCTCTTATGTCGATATCCCTACAAATGTGGTAATTTGAGCTTGGGGAATAGCAGTAGATACTTGAATTATCCCTGCAACTAGCTTTTCACATGATTTTTCCTCTTCATCAAAGTCTAATTTGATGGGGTCTCCCCCCTATGATCCTTTGGGGTTGGGTTCAACTACTCTGAGATCTTTATTCATATATTTGAGCCTCAATTTTAAATGGAGTCCTAGTGATGAGAAACCAACCTACTCCTTAGATTGATCCTCTGATTATCCTTTCTAAAAGTTTGAATGCTCCCAACCTTTGTAAAGGGACTTTTTGATATCTAATTCCCTTGTAGAAACTAAAGGGTCATCTTGAATCATTCTTAAATGATCTTATTTTAATCTTACAATCCGAACCCTTTCTAACACTTCATCATCATATTTTGCACTTAGAAACAAAAAGTCATATGCATAGGGCTCATGGCTGTAGGGAATATTAATTACCTATAGGTGATTTTGAATAAAACCATCTGCATCTTAGTCCCTATGTGGAATTATGGGGAAATGATATCTCTTCTTCTTACCACCCACTTTTCTATAATGTTTCCTCATGGTGTATACCATTCTACCAATGATTATATGATGGCCAAAGTATGAACTTTTTTTCGCTCTTTTGGATAAATCTTCTTCAATGCTCCACCATAGTTGAAAGGTGATCTCTTGTTCCACCATAGTATCTAGAACATATATTGGGGACACATGGGGTCTACTTTGTTTCCCTAGATCATTATAAATATGAAATTTGGATACAAGAAATAATCCCCTCTTCAAATAAGTGTTTTCCTAATATTCTCTCTAATTCGGGGCATGGGCATACCATGGATGGATTGACAAACCTGAGGATATACATCCTCTATAATATTTATCATGTTATTTATGTAAGCATACACATGCATAAATTGGAAGTGGTCACAAAATATGTTCTTGATATAATCCATGGCTGGACTCCACAATTCACTGAGGACTTTGTAGTAAGTTCCCATGATAACATCTAATAAGTAAGACATCATATAAAAATTTCCTAAAAATTTGGGGAGATTGTCCTTATGGATTATTTGTTAAGAAAAAATATATTATTAAAAACTGAGCATCATTGGTTAGCAACATATGAAACAATAGCACCCAATCTAGATTAACAAAATGAATGTTCAACATACCATAAAGTATGTTTAATAAAGCCATGCCAACACATACTCCCATCCTAAATTTATCTATTGGAAAATTCCCCTTTCACTTCTTTACTTTGAAAGGGATTGTCTATTTGGGGATAAAATATGAAGACAAAACCATCTCAATTGTGTTTTTCCATTTCATGACATACCCTGTTCTTGTTGAAGTATGCATCGAGTGTGTTCAGGGATAAGTATATTTGTAATTCATATCCCAAAATGCATTCAATGAATATTTTATTTCTATAATGTTGAAGGAAGCCATATTATGTTATCTTACCTAAGAATAATATATCTCATAGGAGGTCGATGCATGGCATCACCTCCAATTTGGTAGCTATGAAGTGTAGTCTTTATGTTCTTAGGGCAAGTAAGTCCTTTCTAAACACTCACTTAGAGAGCATTATATTATCTACATCTAGTGATAATATATCTATATAATTTATAAAATCCCATACCTCTAAATAATTTGCATACCAATTGTCAACAATGGCATGTCAAAGATTGTATCAATAAATTTTGTGGAATCCTTGATTGAGTAGGGGGATGGTGGATTTGCTCCTTAAAATGTTCTAGATGAATATGCCATATTTTTTCTTGAAATATCCTTCTTCATGCTATGTAATTTATGATCAATTCATGCTCCCAATCTAGTTTTTTATTTTTTACACAATGCTCTTGAGATAGTAGCTAGGGATCTTTCATGACATAGAAGAGTAGTAGACTTTGAATGCAACTTTGTTTGAAAGAAATGAAAAATCCAATGGTTAGATATCACATATATAAGATATTTCATTGAATACCAGTTCGTTTGGTATAAATGCCTAATGTTCACTTATTTTATATTCTTGTATAATTCAAATGTTAATAGTTAGTATTAGTAGGGGACTTTAGCATATACTATTAACAAACATTTTATTTGGCTAAGTATATCAAGTCCTTATATAGTGATTAGTAATCAGATATTTAGATTTTATGTTAGGTAATTGTCTTTATAAAATACCGACAACAAAAAGACCAAAGACCTATTTCCATTGCATAAAATGTTGGTAGCACCAATTTTAAAGACCTATTTTCATCAGATAAAATGTCCATGAAAAAAACTATGATAAGAATGAATTATTTTGTGGAAATGATTTTGTAAAAAATGTCTAACCCAACTTCTCCAAGGGCCAAATTTGTGTGGAGAAAAAGTTTTGAAGAACAAATTCTGAATGTAGACAAGTTTCAAAAATGGAAACCCTAAAAAGTTATAAGACAAAATAGCAAAACATAAAACCCAAAAAATAAATCTATTGGACAAAATGTCCAAATGGAATGCCCAAAAAAAAATTCAAATGAGTGAAATCTTTGAATAAATTCCTCTAAACTACCTAAGTCTCAAAAATCTACATATTCAAAACTCTCAAAAGGCATTAGTGAAGTTGGTCCATAAAATAACACATGGATACCATGTCTATTTCTTAAATTATAAATATTAATAATCAATCATTACTAGAATTTTCATAATCATATAGAGGAGAAGTTCAACAACCAAGGCCTAAATCTGGAAAAAAAGGGTTCCCATTTCTCCTTAGAGAAAAGGTGGGAGTTAGATACAACAAATGACAACTCAAAAGGGTAATACTCCAAAGTATTCAAGAATCTAGAACTTTGGTGAGTAATCCATAGATCAATTATGGAGTATGTCACAAAAGAATACTTAAATCAAAAACATGAAAGAGACTTCCAAATTGATTCACACAACATACTTGCCTTCTAATTCCCTAGATATCTATGTGTCAAACATGTGGTTCATTTAACACTTATTTAATGATTTTTTCAAAGGCTTGATGAATTTTTAGGTTTCATTACAGTATCTATTAAATCTAAAAAATGAAGAAATCTTAGGCATTTCTCTACTACCATCCAGGTGTCCATATCCCTGATAGAGATACCCTAGGCTCCTTCTTCTCTTTCCATTATTTTATTTTAACCATGATGCATGTTACATTAACCTTATTTCATCATGTGAGACTTTTGATTTTATTTATATTTATTTCACACTTTTGAATTCATTGGTTCCTTTCTTCTTTTGTTTTTGTTTTTATTCTTGAATGAAAAGAGAAGAGCTGGAATCCTAATGAGCTAGTATAATTATAATACAATTCATTGCCAAAACGTCCATGCCAACCACATATATACCAAAAATTATCACTTCCAACAAGTATTTAATAAGATAAGTGTACTTGATCCAATAAAATAATAAAACTTTCTAAATTTATATGAATTACTCTGAGAATAACTTTTACATACCTGGTGAAAGTATTCAATTATGACACCATCCAGAATAATCTATGATTACCTACCTTCATCCTAAGGAGTCAAAACAAAAAGAATACATCCAATTTACAGACAAGTCCTAAATTATTTATTTATTTTTACTTATCCTCTTTTCTAAAACTCTATCTGAGCATAAGCTAAATTGATCTAGATCTCATCTTGGTTATATTAGAACAAACATAATTCATATTGTCATAGAAAGAAACAAAAATAGATAGTCTAGAAATCATTTAACCCTAGTCTAAGAAAGTAAGAAACTAACCTAAGAAAGTAAGGAATATAATCTATAAAAGCATGAAATATAATTTAATATAACATGAAGTATAATACAAGAAAGTAAGAAATCTAATCTAATCCTACAACTATATTTATCACTCTTATTTGTCAATCTAGGGTACCTTTAGATGGTATAGCCATGAAGTAATGTTTGAAAAACTACCCATTGATTGGATAGGTAGGTTCATTTCCCTATAGGTCCTTCAAATGAAATGAATTATTACCCATGATATTTTAAATCTGATATAGTCCAATCCATAATGGTACAAACTTATCATGTTGTCCTTTCTTCTCATGGGCTTTATCCCAAAGTAGATCTAGATCCAAAATCTTGAATGCTTTGACCTTTGTTCTCTTATCAAACCACATCTTGACAAAATAATGGTGTTTATTGAATGTTTATAAATCATTAGTACTTGAATCTTCTATTTATATCATGTACAGTAATATTGACTCTATTTCATCACATGGTTCCATGTAGTATTGCATGAACTGATAAGTGGATAACTTCAGCATAATTGGGAACATGGGTATGCATACATAAACCAAAATATAGGGTAAAGCTTTAAGGACTTATTTTTATCTCATTATCTCTACCCAAAGAGCATATTTAAATAAATTATTCTAGTCCCTAGGCTTGTCCCCTACTAGTTTCTTGATTGCATCTATCAGATTCTTGTTCATTGATTCTACCAATTTATTTCCCTAGAGGTAATGGTTAGAAGCTAACCTGATAGTAATCTATTTGTCATATACCCACTTGGTAAATTTTACTAGTATCAAATCTATTCCATTGTCACAAACCAAAGAAATGGGAATTCTAAATCCAATTATAATGTTTTCCTCCAAGAAATGAATCACATCTTGTGCTATGTGATTCTTTCTAACTCTGGCTTTGGTCCATCTGGTATAGTAGTCAGTAGCAGTAAGCAAAAATATATGGCCTAATGAGGAATTTGGGTTGATGACTCCAATGAATTCTAAACCCCATTGGGAAAATATAATCCCTTTAAAAATTAGTTGTAAATGTATGATTACATGTACTTCTCTTTTGGCTAAAGATTGGCATTTATGACATGTCCTCACAAGAGCCTAAGCATCCTTGAATATCATTTGCCAATAGTAAACCATTCTTGAGATCTTATGGGCTATGGTATTCCTTGAAGGATGACCAATACCTATTTTCTAATGTAATTTTTATAAAATTTCTTTACCTTATTCTACAGATACACACCTAAGATAAATGCCTTCATAGTTTATTTTGTATAGGATCCCATTCTTGATCATGAAATGGGTAGATCTAAGCCTCAAAGCTCTTATTTTCTCTTTGTTGAGATATATAGGATAAGTGACTCTAATCAAGTACTATATGATATTGATACACCATTCTCCTTTGGATACTTAAGCCTCACATATCTCTTCAACAGTGATACATGGATCAAGTTTAGTCATGAGTTGAATGATGCCTTGACCTCAAATGATCTTTGCAAGTTTGATTTCAATGTTAAATTTTTAAAGCCTTGCCATCCATTTACCTCAACATTCCCCCAATTCATTTTATTGTAGGGTGAGATTGATAATGAGATTAGGCATGATGGCAATGATTTTATTCCTTAAGATGTAATGCTAGAATTTCTTCACTACTTTGACAAGGGCCAAAATTTGTTTGTTGATCATAGAGTATCTAAGCTCTACATCTTTTAAATTTTTGCACATGACTATGATTGGATTCTTAGTCTCATATTTATTTTATGTTATGACAACAACAATTGTATTCTAAAGTTAATGAATATAGGTAGAAATCTTTATTGAAATCTAAACTGATTAGTACTGGAGACTATGATATTTCATCTTTAATGTCTTGGAAAGACTTTTGGGCTTCAGTTATCCACTATATTTTGGCATCATGTTTTAACATGGTATTCATGGCCTAAAAATCTATACAAATCCTAAAATAAACCTCTTTATGAATTTAATCTTCCAAATAATGATTTGAGCTCTTTTTTGCTATTTGGTGGCGTAATCTTTGATTTTTTTAATTCTATCTAGATCAATGGTGATCCCATCCTTGGTGATGATGTATCCCAATATCTTGATTTAATTCACTCTAAATATTCTCTTCTTTGGGATTAATTAAACACCAAACCTTTTTCATCTCTTGAATATGGACTGGAGGTGGCTTATATGCTCATTCCTATTCTTTGAAAACACCATAAGATCATCGATGTAGACAATTATGCATTTTCCTGAGAATCCTTTAAAAGCATGATCCATAGCATGTTGGAAGGTTTATCCCACATTTATTAGGCCAAATGGTATCCTCTTATATGCATAAGTTCCCCATGTCATGGTAAATGATGTCTTCAATCTATCCTTAGATTGTACTAGTACCTAATTATAACCTAAAAATCCATCTAAAAAGGACATCATTTCAAAACCAATTGCTATCTATATCACCTCATATAGAAATGGGAGGGGATGATTATCCTTTTTAAAATCCTTATTTAGGCTCTTAAAATCTACACATATTTTGATCTCACTATTATCCTTTCGTACTGGGACCAAATTGGCCACCCAGGTAGAATTCCAAATCAAGAAGACAATTTTTGCACTTAATAACTTCTCCACCTCTCTCTAAATAAGACGTTACAGAATAAGATTGAATGGTATTTTACTATCTAAATGGTTTTTGATCTATCTTAAGTGGAATATTTTGATTAATGACTTGAGGGTCATAGAATTTCAAATATTTATATGTCCAGGCAATTATATCTTTATAATGAATGATTAAATCCTTTAATCATTATCTTTTATTTGGGGTGCAACTAAGACCAATATTAACATAGCATGGGCTATGTTCATTTCCCATGTTTTCCTTCCTAAAGTTAGATTCATTAACCTTGGGTTGCTTGAGCTTATAATCTTAAGGGTCTATGTCAAATGGCATTTTCAAAAATACCAACCCATATGGGATACAATTTTCATCGAGTTGGAGAATACCTCTCATATCTGATTCTTCTTGATAGAGGTGATTAATATACTTGTCATCTATGATTTGGGACTCAAATTCCCTTGAATTAGTTTAAAATTGGATTATTTTTTTGTCATCATAAAAATCTTGAAAATTTTCTACGTTATTAGGAATAGAGGGACAAGGCACCAATTTGATAGAGAACCTTTTTACCTTAGATTCTTGGAGGCCTTCAAATTAGTAGAAATAGTAGTGAATCAATACCCTAATTTTGTTCCCTATAATGTACATTATGTTTAATGATTTAAATATTTCAATCAAGTCCCATATGTTTGTACCTTTTCAAATAAGATAGCTTACACTGATATTTGTTTTTGACTTGGTTGACTACTAGTTCTAAGTCACCAAATACTAGTATTTATTTTACACTATTTTTGAGTGACAATTGTAATCCTAGAATCAAAGCCTCATACTCAACCCTATTTTTATTACATGGAAACTAAAATCTCTATACTACCAAGAAATTTTTACATTGTGGATCAATCAACTCGATTCCCATGCCTGATCCTTGCTTGGATCTAGTGTCATCAAAGTGTAAAGTCTATAGTTGTTTGGAACATTTGAGTTATAGATTTTATACTTGATTTTGAGTATTAAAATTATAAATAACAAGGATAGGAGACTTATACTTTACCTTTTCATTATTTTCATTGTATTATGTGATGGGATACTCCATTTTTGGTTCTATATCAATTTTGATTTGATTTACAACACCTTTACATGATATCCATATATGAGAGATATCTATAGAAAGACACCCATTGATTTTTTTAGACCAGTCTCTACTTAGTAATAGATCATAACCTGTAGGTATGTCCACCACTAGGATATCAATGGCTATTTAAAACCATGGTTTAGATGCTACTTGGATATGCACATCCCTCAATTTACCAACTACATGCACTACTATGTTATCCAATTTTGAAACTATCCTCTTTGAGGGGATGGGAATCAAACCAAGCTTTTGACATATGGAAGTAGGCATGATAGTTATGGAAGCTCCATAATCAAATAAACAATTATGAATATTCTTACTAAGTGCCTTGATAGTTAGCAAAAAGGGTGGAACTTATGGTGTGATCTTGTAGATAACATTGGTGTTAGATGCTTTCAACTTTTTTTTAGATGATTTCACTTTGTCCATAGGTATCTTCCCAATAATAGACTTATAGAGAATCTCCTTTTCTTCAAAAATTTGAGCTAACTCATGAAGAGTTATATTTGATTTTATCTTATTTATGTCTTTGAAAATGTTGTATCCTCCCTTGCTAGGTTCTTCCTTGGTCTGAGGCTGATCACTCCCTCTTGGAGGAGGTGGATTATTGTCATCTTTAGGATTAGGTAAAATTATGTTAGTATTTTGAGGAGTTGACATTGTGAGTGGCTTATTATTCCTTAGATTGTAGCCACTTTTTGGAATTTTCAGAAAGCATGAACTTCATTTGTGTTATCCTCCAGCTCATTCTCATCTTCACTTGGAAAGGGAAACTCATGAGTTTCAAAGAACATGGTAGTGTTATAAGGGTTAGGATCCAAATGATGTTTAGGTAGATTATGTATCTAGTCTTGCCTAAAAACCTCTCTTTGAAATATTTTGAATGCTATGCAAAATTTATGTAGTCAAGCTCACCATACTTAGAAGTATTAAGAATTTTACACCAATTAGGAAGAGTAGTCTCTATCATGTTGATCTCTAAAATCATATTGGATTGATATATATTATGCATATGCCTATTGAATGGTCTGTTATATCTCTAAAATATAGTGTTTTGATTATCACTTAGGCCATTAGAGCTACCCATCCTCCTTTGCATATTGAAGAATTCATTGCTCAAATTTTGAACCCTATTCTTAATAGAATCCAATTATACCTTTGCAGAGTAAGTACCTTATAAAATAGTAGTGGGAAGTGAATTTGGTTGTTTATTCTACTAGTAACCATTACTCAATGCATGATTATTCAATAAGTTGTTGTTCAACTATGTTGTTTGTATCAATAGAGGTAGTGTGTAGATATATTTTTGATTGAATGCAAGAACATTTTGCTTCACATTTGGTATTATATTTACATATGGGAGACTAATTTTAACTTGATATGTGCTAGAGGTATGAGGATTAAGATGCCTATCTATACTAATGGGCTCTTTGTATGCTAACACCAAATAATTGGCCATGTCTGCCCTTCTCATGAACACAATAGTGATTTTTTTAAGATCACTCTTATATATCTCCAACTCTAATGTAGCCTATGGTTTATACTTAGGGTTAACTAGTTATGCATCTTTTGAAACCTTGCATTGAAATCACAGATAGGTTTTTTAGGTTCTCTCTTCATACTAGTGAAGTACTGGTATACCAAATTAAGATTGGTAATCTATCCAAATTTTTCAAGAAAAGTAGCTTAACACTCATCCAAAGAAGTGATGGAGTTATCCATTAGATTTAAATACCAATCATAAGTAGCATCCATTAATGTTAAAGGGAGTAATTTGCATGTTACATCTTCATCGACAATATTCAATAATCTTATAACATATTTAATACATTTGATGTGATGATTTTCTATCTTTACTCCTGAAGGAGAAAAGGATAGTAGGTACTTTGTAGGATTCCTAGGTAAATCATGCACATATCTAGGGATGAAAATAATAGACTCAACTAATTAGGGCTGAGCCATTACATAATTAATAGGTAAAGGGTTATTTATAGGTAAAGGGTTCCTTATTAGAGGATGTGGATTGTTATGAACTAGGGTTATTGGCTTAGTTCTACGTCTCCTTTGATTTGATAGGGGTGAGATTAGAAACCCAACTTGGGAAGTAGATCTAGTCAGTCTCTTGGGTGACTTTATTACAGCTCTATGTAAAGAATAACTACTATTATCGAAGGTGGCATGCCTTCCTTCTATCACTAGTGAAATATTAATTTGGGTTTAATGCACACTAGATATAATGAGGTAGCCTCTAACATTTTAGGTTCTTTATGGAGAATAACTCCACTCTAGGGCATGAATTTTAAGTATGCAGTTTAAAAAACTGTTTGATGGAATAGTTAGCAAGGTATGCAAGTTATTGACAAGGGTTTTAGATGGAGGTATGGTCTCTAAAGGGTAGTGAATTCCTACATGAGTTAGATGGATGGATGGTTTCTAATCTAAAGTGGGTAGGTCTTAAAAAAAACTCAAAAAAGAGGGAAGGGTAAGTCAAAAAAGGAGACTATGTGATTTTTAGGAATCACTTCCCTAGCTAGTTTCTAAATGGATAAGCACTTTCAAAACCTATGCTTATTGCTATCAATAATCACATGCACATAATCAGACATGGTTGAGACATATAAGGATATATCAACATAGGAAACTAATGGGTCTTAATCAAAGGTGGCTCTTTTTATAGAAGCTGTTACACACTCTTACTTAGGAGATTATGACTTAGGCTAGTGATGTATATGAGGTAGATTTACAAAAATGCATACAACTAGATCAAAGAAATCACTCATACACATTCATTATTATGAATCAATCAAATTATCCTAATGAATTTAATTTACCAATCTTTCAATAGCTATTGCACATCTAGGATTAGTACATCAATCAAGATAATTAAGAACCCATTCATATCTTCTGCACACTAAAGATCATTAAATCATACAACCAAAATATAATCTTAATTATATATAAATTAGAGAGAGAATACACAAACACATTCACTAATAATCAAGATTGATGATTCTCTTCTATATTAAATATTTTTTAACCCATTCATAGGGTAGATTATAATTGTTTAAATAGACTTGGGGAGGGGGGTCACCTCCTCCTCCAAGTTCATGTAAATTCATTTATATTTGATATTAGATCATAAGTTCTAACTATGGTTAAAACTATATAAGAGTAAACTCATAATCATCAATTAGCCATAAGTTGAACTTTTCAAAACCATCTAACATGTGCATGTGTACAAAAGATAAACGGTAAAATTTTAAAATGATAGCTCAAACATCAAGGAAATTATAAATATATACACCATTAAAAAATTATACATGCACAAAATCTTAGCCCTTTAAGGCTACATCATCTATATGGATCCATGTACTTTGCTTAGTGTAGTGGATGGGGTGGTAAAAGTTAGAACTATAGATGTTGATGTAGTACTTGAAGTACCAATTTGATATTTCTTCTTATTTTACTTATTCTCCTTATAATACTTATCTACTACATCATGTTACTATAATATAATGTTTAAGTTAATAAAAGGTGGTTGATGGATCCTATTGACTTGGCCAAGGAGTTTAACATGTTTTATCTTAGTCATTTGTAAATTATTCTTGAAAATATCCACCTCTATAACCTTCTATCTAGATGTACCTAGCTTATCTTCTATTTCTTCTAATGTTAAACCTTGTAAAATCTACTTAAATTTATCTATTTCCTCCTGTATGAGCTTGTCAAAATTTATCCTACTAATAAATTTACCTATAGTGTCTTTCACATTTGATAACTTCAAATCTTTTAGAATTTGGAGGATTTGGGCCTCATGTGCTTGATATTTAAGGATTAAATCCCAAATTGATTATAACCACTATTGATCTTCTTCCTACCTTATGAAAACTATATTGAGAGCATTGGATGACTCAAGTGGTGTCATAAGGTATAAATGACTATATATTTTGTTGCTTGTGTATGAAACTAGCATATTAATATTACCACTATCATCTCTCAAAGAATTAAACAATTGATTAATCCTATCGATATGAGGGGCCAATTTGGCCTTCATGAAATCCAATGCTTCCAATGAGTTGTAACATTTGGAAGCTACTTCTTAAACCTCTACCTTTATGCTTGTAGGAATATGTATGGTTTTTATTTGTTCCCTAAATTATTATACCTTAGATTATAGATTTTTCCAAGCTATCTCAGTGCCTTCATGGATGGAAATTATAACATCCTTGTGTGCTTGATTTAGGTCTACAAAATCCTCAACATATGGAGACTATCCTAGCTACCTATTCTACCTCTTAGTGAGGGAGAATACTTCATGTCTTTACCCAAATATAATCTCCCTTCCTTTTCATCCTCTAACTTCCTTTTCTTCACTCTTTATATGCTATTAGATGGTGGTTAAAATAAAGTGATGATAGAAGGGAGTTCATTGATCTTGAAGTTGGGAAACTAGGAGGCCTTGCTCCTCAAATCCATAACCGAAGGAGGAATGTCCAACTAGAATGAATCTAATGTTATAACTAAAACCTCTTCCTAAGTCTCCTTAATTGTTGGTTATTTATTTTTTGCCTTGACAAGGACATTAGGTAAGGAAGGCCAAGTGATCTTATACAAATCCAATCCTCCAAACTAAGGGAGTGGAAGGACTATGACCAATTGGGGATTGGCCTTCCTTCCTCTACTAGAGCTTGCCATAATAGTTTTTTATGTAGAGGTGGTGTAAGGCATCAAAAGGGTGATCTAAGTAGACTAGATATGGAATTGTGGAATGGCCATGTCAATCTATACCTTTCTAGATATTATTTTCTTATTCATGGATTTAATGGTAGAAGTGCTAGTGGGGATAGAGGAGGTAGCCATGATGAATGGAATGAAAGTGGATAATAGGACAATGGAGGTGGTGGTAGCATCCTTCTCAACATTTTGGGTGAGAAGAGGGAATTGGACAAATTTGTTTGGGTAAAATGGTTTAATAGAGGTGGAAGTAGAAACTTCCACCTTTGGGGGTCTCAATGTAGAATAAATTGGAACACTACAAAATATTAAAATAGTAGATAAAGGAATAGTCACAAAAAATGGGTACCTAGGAGACATTGATTGACTAGATATTTATCCTTGTGTGATTCAAGTCACAAGGACTTATATATTTCCATATCTATATCTTCCTTATAATCATATATATCTCCAATATACTCAATTTTAATAGCCTCTCTCTCTACATGTTCTGAGTGTTGTTGTGCAGGAGGCAAGCCTTGAGATAAATCCACTATGAGACTCCCTATAGGGGTCCTAAGATTCCTTATATATACAAGATAAGTCTTGAATTGCATAGGAGAGCATTATTGGGTTGTTTTAGTTACCTCTTGTGTTTCCATCCCTATATATGTGGCAATATAAGCCTATGGAATAGTAGTAGCTACTTGAATTATGCCTCTAGTTAGATTTTATCATGCTTGTTCCTCTTTATTAGAGTCTAAACTAATGGGGTCTCCCATTTTTTCTCCTCTAGGGTTGGGTTCAGCTATCCCAAGCTCTTTCTTCACAAATTTTATCTTTATTTTTAAAGGGAGTCCTAGAGATGAGGAACCAACCTACTCCTTCTCTTTGAATTGTCCTTTCCAAAAGTTTGAATTCTCCCATCCTTTTTAAAGGGCCTTTTTGCTATCTAATTCCATTTCAAAGACTGAATGGTCATCTTAGATCATTCTTAAATGATCTTATTTTAATCCTATAATCCTAGCCCTTTCCAACACTTCATCATCATCTTTTGCATTTAGAAACAAAAATTCATATGCATAGGGCTCATGGATATAGGGAATATTAAGTCCCTGTAGGTGCTTCTGAATAAAACCATGTGGATTCCAATCCCTATGTCGAAGTGTGTGGAAATGATATCTCTTTTTCTTATTGCCTACTTCTCCAAAATTCTTCCTCATGGTGTATACCATTCTGTTGATGACTATATGGTGGCCAAAGTATGAAATTTTCTTCACTCTTTTGGACAAATATTCAATGCTCCACCATAGTTGAAAGATGATCTCTTCTTCCACTAGCTTGTCTAGAACATATCTTTAGAGACACAGGGGGTCTACTTTGTTTCCCTAAATCATTGTAAATATGAAATTTGGATACAAGAAGTAATCCCCTTTTCTAACAAGTGTTTTCATAATATTCTCTCCAATTCAGGGCATGGGCATACCATGGATGGCTTGAAAAACCTAAATATATACATCCTTTATAATATTTACCATGTTATTTATGTATGCATACACGCATAAATAGAAGTGGACCACAAATTCTATTCATGATGTATTATGTGGCTGCACTCCATAATTCACTAAGGACTTTGTAGTAGGTTCACATGATAACATATAATAAGTAGGACATCATAAATAAATGGTGACCAAGTGTGGGGAACTTTTCCTTGTGGATTATTTGTTAAGTATAAACTAATTATTTATCCCATTATGAACTGAGCATCACTAGTTACCAACATGTGTAGTAATGGTACCCAATCTAGATTGACAAAATGAATGCTTGGCATACCATAAAATATGTTTAAAGAGCCATACCAATGCATACACTCATATTTAATTTGTATATGGGAAAATTCCCCTTTTTATTATTTCCTTTTAAAGGGATGGTCTATTTGTAGAAGAACCATAAAGACAAAACCTTCTCAATTATGTTTTATTCATTCCAAGACACCACCCTGTTCTTATCAAAGTATGCATCAGGTGTGTTTAGGGATAAATATATTTGGAAGTCAGCTCCAAAAATTCATGCAAAAATTATTTTATTTATATAATGATGAAGGAATGCATCCTATTTTATCTTATCCAAGAAGAATAGATCACATAGGAGGTCGATACATGACATCACCTCTAGCTTGGTAGCCACAAAGTGCATTCTTTATCGTTTCAAGGCAACTAAGTCCTTGATAAGCACTCACTCAAAGAGTTTCATATTATCTAAATCCAATGATAATATATCTATGGAATTTATAACATCCCATAACTCTAAATAGTTTGTGTACTAATTATTGAAAATGGCAATGTCGATGACTGTATGAATAAATTCTATGAAATCCTTGATTAAGTAGGGGGATCATAGATTTTCTCCTCAAAATGTTTTGGATGAAGATGCCATTGATATTAATTTAAATATCCTTCTTCATGATATGTGTTTTATGATCAATTCATGCTCCAAATCTAGTCATTGATTCTTTACACAGTGCTCTTGAGATAATAGCTAGGGCTCTTTTGCAATGTAGAAGATCAGTAGAATTTGAATGCAAGTTTATTTGAAATAAATGATGACTCTAATGGTTTAATATTACATATATAAGAGTTTTCATTGAATATAGTTTCATGTGGTATTAATTCCCAATGTTCACTTCTTTTATATTCCTATATAATTCAAATGTTGTTAGTTAGTATTGGTCGGGGACTTTAGCATTTAATATTAAGAAACATTTTATTTGGATAAGTATAGAAAGTCCTTGTATTATCCTTTATAATCAGGTATTTGAGTTTTATGATGGGAACCGATCTTTATAAATGACTCACAAAAAAAATATTGAAGACCTATTTCCATCAAATAAAATGTTTGTGGTGTCAATTTTGAAGACCTATTTTCATTGAACAAAATTTTTGTGACAAAAACTTTGATAAGAATTAATTGTTTCAAGGAAATTATTTAAAATTAAATGTCTAACGTAACTTATTTGAGGTCCAAATTTGTGTAGAATAAAAGTTTTGAAGACCAAAGTATGAATGAAGAGAAGTGCTAAAAATGCAAACCTAAAAATGTTATTAGACAAAATATCAAAACATAGAACCCAAAAACCAAACCTATCAAATAAAATGTCCAAACAAAATGCCTAAGCAAAAAGTCTAATGAGTTAAATCCCTAAATAAATTACTACAAACTTCCTAAGTCCCAAAAATTTTCATATTGAAAACTCTCAAAAGGCATTAGTGAAGTTAGTCTGTAAAATAACACATGAATACAATACCTATTGCTCAAAGTATGAATATTAATAATCAATAATTTCCATAATTTACATAATCATGTAGAGGAGAGGCTTAATAACCAAAGTCCAAATCTTGAAAAAAGTGGGTGGTTGGACACAACAGTTTGTTCATGCACTCTTTTCTAGTATATCTTCTCAACAATTATTCTTCCTTTATCCTCATACTATAATGAATTATTATGAATATTCACCCTTGTCATTGTCTCAATAATATCCTCTATGGATACCTCTTCATGATACTCTACCTTCCCATGGTGAGTCTTCTCATAGCCTCCTAGATCATTTTAAATTGGCATATCCTTGACCAATTCAAATTCATCATAACATAAAATTTATTGACAACCTTTTCTCTTGATATCATCATGCATGCCTTCAACTAATTCATTTGTAACATTACCAATGGAATAGATTAACTTCTCACCTTGATATTTTTTCATTTTCTTTTTCTCTTGCTTTCCTACTTATAACTCTCCTTCCATGAGTATTTTTTCTTCATTTCTTTGCATACTAATTAAACTAGTTCTTTGGAAAATATTTCCCTCTCCTTACTCTCTCAATGCAAACTTAGTCCTAATATTTATTTGGATCACTTTTGGACTAACATTGTCCTCCTCCATACATGTTTTATTCATCCAATCATCTCCTTTATGAGGAACATGCTAGCCATCCTCTTTCCTTGCCTCTTCACGAGTTCTTGTGCTTCATTACTTACTTTCTCCATGTGATCATCAAGTGACTCCCTCTATTACATCTCCATAATTGCACTATCATGATTAGTAAATATCAAATTACACTCATGAGACTTGATAATCTCTTCAAGGAGCTCACGGTCATTTCCATTCTCTCATTTTCTTATTGATTTAACAATTTTGGAAATATTGGTGTATTATTCCTAGTTTAGTTAAAGGTCTATAATAGGAAATAAATAAATATATATACAATAATTAATATAATAAGCTATGTAATTTGACTATAATTTGAATATTTTTAAATATAATAACAAGGGAGAGAAAATAAGACTTAGCTAGAAACTAATTGAGACAGTTGTTGCAGGGTCTAAAATTCATTGTGCATGGTTGGGACACTATAATAAATTAGGATCTAGACTTAATTTTATGATTGGATAGGAGTGAAAAAATAGGACACCCTAGGGTTTAGTGTTATAGTCCTATTTTACCACTATTGTCTAGAAGACCTAAGATTTTTGGGTTTTGTTCATTGTGTCTATGTGAGCCTGCCTATGAAATTTTGATTGCTAGATGTTTGGAAAACTCCTTATAGAGCTGATTTAGTAATCATACCCTAGGCTCCATTATGCTTTGACCAAATTTATGAAATAAGGTGGGGTTAGTGTGTGTAAGATGCACTGAACATGTATCCACACCCCTTGTATGGGCACATTGCCTACATACCAATGCTTTGAAGAGGGATCAGGCCATATGTAGTTCTCCCACTTAATGTGTTGTAATAGTGCATATGAAGATACAAAATGCTAAACTAGGTGTGCTTGAGGTGACTAGGGAGTGGTGTAAGGATTTGGATGAGATTGTAATTGCATTAGATGGATATATATAGAGAATAAGGAAGTATGCCTAAGTAGTCTTACTTTATTTTTGATATTTTCTAACCCCTTCTAAATGAACTTTGAATGGGATTTTATAAGGATCTATTGGTCATGGGTTGAATGTATTCATGTTAGGCCAATAAGAAAGATGATAGGAACTAGAAGAAACTAATCATTGGGGGTAAAATGCACTTGGATACGAGTGCCAAAATTAGACATTAGAGGGCCTAGTGCTATAGTCATGAGGGTATGAGACCTAAGGGATGGATTTTCCATAGGAAAAGTAGTTTGGCTTAGCTAGGATCAGGTATAGAAGGCTAACATGACTATGAATCAATAAAAAGAAGCCTATGATGGTCATGAGAGAAAGCAAGAGGGACCTATGGGTTGGGTATTATAATCCATGCTCAATTTACCAATTTTCACATTTTAAATGATTACATTTGCCCCCCTTTATTCTAGTGATGCAAAAAAGTGAATTACTAAGATAAAGGAAAATAAAAATTCATACCTAAACTTTATTGCAAGGGTAGAGCCCATGAAGCTATGCAATATTGGGTGTGCATAGAGAGAGCATGTTGTGAAGTGTAAATCTACAAGAAAAAATAAAGAGTAGATCAATTCTTACTAGATACATTATATCTAGAATAAGAACATGTAAGTTTTGTAAGAAAGAAAGGAGGAGAAAGGAATGAATACACCTCAGTAGGTACATGAACAAATACAAAACCTATTATGTTTTTGAGTGATGTTGAGTATGTGATGAGTAATGTTGGGTATGTGTTGTACCAAAATTAATATCATAAATGGTTCTAAGTGCTCAATTTCTTGAGAGTGGATCAATAATGAAAAGGATGGATCTTTGGATCCATCATCACCAACCAAGTGAATTTATGTAATAATGCATGTGTTAATATATGTTTGGACTATGTCCCAATTATTCTAAGTAGGTGGCTCAAGAATACAAAGGCTATCTAGTGCTTTGGCTCTATCATTTCCTAATGAAGTAAATATATGAAATAATACCAATATGAATGTGTGTCATATGAGATGGATCTTGAATCCCATGAATTCTTTATAATCTAATAATGTTGGTGTGGATAGCTAAAGGTATGATAAAAACTAGGCCATTCTTGGCCACTCTAAAAGGTGGAGATTAAGCTTATATGAAAGCCACTTTGAAGCTATTCACTAGGCTTATATGAAAGCCATTCCAAAATGTGGAGGTTATGATTGTATGAAATCCACTCCAAAATGATGCCAACCACCTGTAGATGGAATAAGGCATGCAACTACTAAGAATGCTAGGGTAATATTTTGAACTCAAAAATAAAAAGAAGACAAATGTGTTGTGTACATTACCCCTAATCACTAGTTTCTAAAACATGGATTATGATCTGAATTTATACCAACTACCCTATCTAAAACTGGAAGAGAGAGACATCATGTCATGCATGATTCCCACTATATCTATATTTTTTGAGGGAAAGTATATTGAAACTAATATATTTGAGTTAATCTAGATGTGAAAAATTGTAGTTAAACTTACTTTTCTACCTATTTATAGAAAAATTGTTTTATTTGTTGTTTGGATAAGAGTAATAAAAATAGATACTAGAGGGTTCAACATTATAGTCCAATCTTGGTGTTATTATCCTAGGCTAAATCTAATAACCATTTTGACATTTTCACTATCTTCCTAATCTATTTTGTCTAGTTTGATGTTTGGTTATTATTTTAGGTGTTCTGAAAAATACTTTTTTGACTATTAAGAGCTTTGATCTTTATGACAAAACTCTTATTTATTTTTGAGGGTAGGAATGGAGACCTTGAAATGACTACCCTCAAAAGAAAGAGCCCTGTAAGTGTGTTATGCTACGAAGATACATGATATAGAAATGATAATTGACAAGACATCTCAAGATATAACATGGTTTATAATGGAGAATTGTTATATCAATAGGGGTGTGCCTAGATAGATATAATAATGTAATATCATGTGCAATGTACTAAATTAGAACCAGAAATGGAAGTCTAACTAGTTTTTAGTTGTTATTTGTCAAGGAGGGATGGATCATGATGTCCATCATGGCATCTAAAAAATCAAGATAATACATGATGTGGATCATGATAATACAAAAAATTTAAAATAAATCAAGCAAAAATCATACAACGTAAGAATCGAGAAGCATACAAGAGTGGCCAAAGGGCCAAGCAAACAAGGGACATTAACACATGTCACTTAAATTGGAAATAAAGCACATAAGGCATGTTAAAATGCCACATACATATACAATTATAACAATCAAGGTTAGCACAAGGACCATAGGCACATAGAAGAGTGAAGGTAAAGGACATTGGAAAATATCATAAAACACACACAAGAATAGAAGCAAAGGACATTGACAAATGTCTTAATGCACATACATGAGACAAAATAGGAATTGATAAATGCAATCGCATCTAGCTAGACAAAGAAAGAAAGGAAAGCATGTAATATACTAAAAATACAATTGCATCTAACTAATCAAAATAAGAAGTAAAAGTATGTAAGACATAGAGTATAAGACTAGTTATATGATAAGATATACACAAGTTCTATATACTAGTGAATGCCAATAGAGTAATCTACGTAAGTGAGTAAATAATGTGCATCATCATGATAATTAGAGTTTGTGGTGTAGGAATGACATAACAGGGATAGTGTAGTCATGTGGAAGATGTCCCTAATGGGTATGTATATAGATGTGTGTCTCAAATATAGAAGTAGGATGCCCCCTCAATGGGTAGAGTGAAGCAATCAAGGGGATATATGTAACTACACACTCAAACAAGATCAAGTGAATCATGGTAATGTAGATAAAATGACATAGAATAGCATAGAATAGCAAATGTAAGTCTAGCATGGTAGTAAAAATATAAATCATGTATAATGCATACAATCAAAATATTTTTTTGTTTTTCAGTTATTTGAATGTTTTTTATGTTTTTATATTTTGTATTGTTTTTATATTTTGACATTATAAGATATGTATAATCAATCATAAGGATATTATGTAGAATAAATTGAAAAGAAGATATGTATAATCAATCATAAGGAGACTATGTACAATATTTTTTTAAAGTTATATATGAGAAACACAGAGAAGAAATAATACTAATTGATGATTCTCATGCAAGACTCCCTATCATGGTGTCTTGTATCAAGGAGAGGGATCATTCATGATCATTAAGCATGATGGAAGGGTTGAGACTGTGGCACTAAAAGTTGTATATGTTGTAAATGCTCTAAAATATCTGAACTAGAAATCAGCTATGGGGTTCCCCTGTAACTTTGCAAATTAGATGAAATTATAGGGATCTTAAGGACCCATCTAGTAGTAGGATAATCTCTCTGAACATGTGATCTATGAGTAGAGTCATAAGATCTCAATTATACTACCCTAGGTGTGAACACTATGGATGGAAGCTATCTACAATCTTAAAATTGTGATTATTCTAAAAAATGTCTCTATGGAAGTGCATAAACATTCTTTACTAGTGATGGAGGCCTCAACTATGCCTAAATCTAAATTGGAGGAAGAACTAAAATTGGTGGAGAAACTAAAATTGGTGGCTAAATTAAAAAATATGGATGTAAAGTGAGGAGTGGTAACTCATATATAACTCCACCAACTATAATAACCTAATTAGTGTAAATGAATTTCACTCATTTGTGAACTATATAAGGTACTTCTCAAAGTTTATAAATCCATGGTTGACCAAGTAACATATCAAAAAATCTGACAATGGGAACTATAGTAAATAGTGTGGCCACATATGCTGGACCAACTTATAAAGGGAGTATAATCTCACCTAATGAACTCTATACATGCCCCTAAATTTAATGATAATTGTGTCTATTGGGGTAGTATCTTGCTCTAAATATCCCTAATGTTGTATTAATTTCATACTGTACATGTTCACACTAGATCTATTATCTATAAGAACACTATGAATAGTGTGATTATGAATGTAATCTCTAATAAAAAGTGCACGATAATCTAAATCATCATCAACTATCTCCTACTCTAAGAAGGAGATTAAAGCTTTAGTTGGAACTCAAGAATTTTATACACCAATCATGTTTCCCAAAGGGTGTAACTCAACTGAAGGTGACATATATGTATCTAGTGGAGGATGTGCATGATATGCATGGTTAACCCATGATGTGTCTCGTATCTCTTATTTATAATGCTATGGAAAAGAATCTAGAATATTTTCAAAGCTTTATCTTATGTTTACTTTACTTGAGGAGGCTCCACTTAAGTGCCAAGATCAATAATGTTACCATCGATCAAGTCTTATATCCTATGTTTTAAATTGATGATTCTATTTGTTGTATGGCCTAGTGTCTTATGAAACTCACAAAATGCATGTTAATCATATCCCTATGGAAAAGGCTTTGTTAGATCAACTTCCAAAATAAGAGGGAGAGATATGATATTACATTCCAAAAGCTACTATAAAACTCTAACTAGAGGAACTGGTAGATTGGTAAACTTTCACCGAGGAGGTGTTGATAAAACCACATGTTGAGGGGGCTCAGAAGCTGCATTGACTATAGGTTGATTCTGACTCTTACTATCATTGACCTTGACTTTGTATGAGAATTTTCTTTTACTCTTGTTTTTTTTTGATATACTTGTGTACTTGAGTTTACCCATTGAAATAAGTTTGACTTCCCTTTCCTTTATTATGTGAAATAATTCAGTGAAGGAAGAGAACCTTTTGAACATTATTGGTTCTTGCAAAGCTAGTAGAAGACCTTGTTTGAAGATATCTTGTAACTCTTGATTGACAATAGGGCTAATCATCTTAGCCAAGATAGTCTTATATCAAAGAACATAATCTATGAGATTCTCATTTGACCTTTATTTCTATTGTACAATTTGGGAATATGAAACCTTATCACCAATGTTGATTCTAAAATGAGCTAGGAACATGTCAGCTAAAGGATTGAATGCATTGGTTGAATGATTTTGTAGATTATAAAACCATTGTAAAAAATAATCCATTAGACTCTATAAAAATATCTTGGTAAGTATCTAGTCATTTGGCACATGGTCCAATAATACTGCATGAAAAGCTCTCAAATGTGTCTCTAGATCATCCTTGTCATCATATAGAGTGACCTTGGGTTGAATAAAACCTTGTGGCATAGGTGTAGAAGAAATTTGATGTGCCAATGGTGTATGCAATAGAGAAAAAGAATACAAAACCTACATAGGTCTAGAAGCACATTGCTTAAGATATAACACATGGTAGTAAAGAGATATTATCTCTTGCACAAGGGCTACAACATAGAGAGACAAAGATGTACTAGTTGTAGTTGGTGGCATAGAGAAAGGTTGGGTTACTATAAGGGGTTTTTGAAATATAGTTTCCCCGTAGTGTCATTTACAATTGGTTTCTCTAAAGGAATGGAAGACTCAAATTACTTAACCTATTTAATTTCCATTATAGATGCTAAGATAAGAGTATGATCTTGGGGTTGTTCCCTGAGTCTTTCTCAAAAAATTTATAGGATCAAATCTTTATTGAGGAAAACTTCATTATTAATAATTGGTGGAAGTTGATCAAGAATCTGATGTAGTGGATCATGAAGATTGGTGTTTGTATCATCATTTTTATTCTCATATTATTCATCATCAAAATTATCCTCATGGAAATTTGTGTAATCTGGATGTGTAGGATTTATAACAAGAACTTGAGTTGGTTGTTTATCCATGGTATATGGTCAGGTTGAAGGAATCTGTGTGAATTTAGGAGGGTTGCCACTAAGTCTTACACTTTGTATCAAATAAATAGATTTAAGGAGCTTAAGTGGAATAAGGAAAAAAAATTTAATAATGGAAGAAAAAGATTAAACAAATATAATCTAAACAAGGAACTAGAATATGCATAAAATAGATACACAACTCACAAATGTGTCAGGTGATACCTCAAGAAGAAAATAGGAGATAGTGCATGAAACTAGGGTTTTGAATGAAATTATTTTTAAAATTAATACAAAATTTTAAAATTTATTAATAATTTATAATTTTATTATGTAGGTAAAAAATTAGAAAAATATAAGAGAAATACTGGGAAAATACTGGGACCTAGTATGGACAACTAGGGTTTGAAAGAAAGTTATTTTAAAATTACTAAAAAAAATTTAAAATTTAATGCTGGTTTTTTATTTTATTATGCAAGTATAAAATCATAAAAACATAGGAGAAATTAGTAGGAAATTTACCCTAGGGTTTCTAGGATTTTTATGTGTAAATGAAGTTAGGTTCACCCAATGGTTTAATAGTTTTGAGAATATTGATGTATTAATCCTAATTTAGTTAAAGGTCTAGAATAGGAAATTATTAAATAAATATGAAATAATTAAAATAATAATTTATGTAATTTGACTATAATTTTAATATTTATAAATACAGTAATAAGGGAGAGAAAATAAGACATAGCTAGAAACTAATTGAGATGGTTATTGCAGGGTTTAAAATTTAATGTGTAGGACTAGGACATTGTTGCAAATCAGGATTTAGCCTCCATTTTATGATTGGATAGGAGCACAAAAATAGACACCTTAGGGTCTGGTTCTATAGTCCTCTTGCAATTCTATTGCCTAAAAGACCTAAGCTTTTTGGGTTTTGTTCATTATGTTTGTGTGATCTTGCCTATAAAATTTCAATTTTTGGATGTTTGTGGAACTCCCTATAGAGATGATTTAGTCTTCAAACCCTAGAATCCATTGTAATCTAAGCAAATTTGGGGAAAAAATGGGGTTAGTGTGTGTAATATGAACTAAACTTGTATCCACACCCTTTGTGTGGTCACACTACCTACATACTAATACTCTAAAGAGGGATCAAGTCATATGTAGTTATCCCACTTGATGTGATTTGTACAATAGTGCATATGAAGATATAGAGTACTAAATTGGATGTGCTTGAGGTGATTATGGATTGTTTTAAGAATATTTATGAGCTTGTAATTGTATTAGATGGTTGCATGTAGAGGATAGGGAAATATGCCTTAGTGGTCTTGCTTGTATTCTTGTTTTCTTTTTGATATTTGCCAACCCCTTCTAAATGAACTTTGAATGGGATTTTATAGGGATTTATTGGTCATGGGTATAATGTATTCAAATTAGGATAATAAGGAGGATAGGAACCAAAATAAATTGACTATTGGGGATAAAAATACACTTGGACAGGAGCACCAAAAATGGACACTAGATGGCCTAGTGTTATAGTCCAAGTTGGGTGCTATAGTCCTGAGGGTATAGGACTTTGGGGATGGATTTTTCATGGGAAAATTAGTCTATCTTAGCTAGGATCAGGTCTGGAAGGATATATATGACTAATAATAAATAAAAATAAGCCTATAATGGTCATGAGATCAAGTAAGAAGGACATATGGGTTGGGTGTCACAAGCCATGCTCAAGTTACCAATTTTCACATTTTATATGACTACACTTGTATTCTTCTTCTAATCCAATATAATAATCAATTTCATATTCTTGATTTAATTATCACATCCTCTTAACCTATGATATTTACTTGCATCATTAGTTTCCCATACTAGTTCCTTTAGCAACTCATATGATTCTATGCTTAGCTTGTTCCTAGTTTTAGGCTTACCTTGGCTTGTAACTTTGTTTGGTTCACCTCATACCAATGCTTTTCCATATTATTTCCTGAAAATCATTGATTTATTTTTATTTTATGCCCTTAAATGACCTATAATTTCATCTTATTGAAGTGTCCTAATGGGCAACATACTCCTTATATTTGACATATTCTTTTCTACATATTGTAATTTTTCCTCCAGTTTTTTTATGATAGCTCCCACATTATTTTTGATTTTCCTTAGGAAATCTATTAGATGAAATTTATCCTCTTACATCAATCCTACCAACATCAACTCCTCTTCCTCATTGTGCTCTTTCATATCATGTGCCATATCTTATACTTGGGTTCCATATCCATCTTGTGTCAAGCTAAACACTCTTTCATACTCTTCTTGTATCCACCCTTTTTGCTCCATGATGTTTGTTGCTTTATGCATTACTATTTATCTCTCTTGAGTCTCCATTGACTCATGCCAAGTTATCATAACTTGAACTATTAGTCTAGGACAAAAAAATTATTTTTATTTATTATTTATGGCATGATCCAAAGCTATTTTCTCTACTTATAATTGATCCCAACTCTCATAGATAGATAATTGGTCTTGTTACTCAACTAGCAACTCTTCATCACCTATAATCTCTTATGTAATCTCTTTGATAGATTCATATAATAAAAATTTAGGTTTCTGATTTTCATACCTCTTAAATCTATCTTCTTGATTTAATTTTGTTTCTTTTATGCTTTCAATGAGGCATATTTATTCTTGAAGATATCCTTCTCCAAGAATCTCTCCTATTTTAGGGTAACAGATCATTGTATACCCATACATTATTGCCTAATAAATATCTTATTAAACATAATAATGTTGTTCATGTTTACTCTTCTTTATGTTTTCAAGAATTATGTCCTCAAAATGGAATTATTATTTATTCACTTTTGTACTTACATACACACATGATAAGAAATCATCAAATTTAAAAATTTGAGGCTTGTTTTCCTCCATCTTATCATTCTTAGGTTGCTTTGCTAATGATATTAATTATTTACTCTCATATTTGTCCATGGCTATTTTATTCTCATCAAGGTGTTTCTCGCCTTTCTCTTGTCTACCAAATTTTTCATCCATCATGGACTTATTTCTCTCCTCCTTGAGTTACCTACATAATAAATTCTTTTTCTTCTCATTTTCCCTCAAAAATATGTATTCTTCTCTCCATGAGTAACCTTATAATAAACTTAAACATCTTCTTCTTCATTACACAACCATACCATTGGATTTCATCTTATTTTATGAGCTCTACCAAGATCCTTATCCTCTCTATCCTTTGATCTATCTCACTCATCTTCTTTTCAATAACCAACCCATTTCCCTTTGGGTATTCCTTCCTCTTTTCAATATTTTGGTACTCTAACTTAGCTAAGCCTTTCATGACTTTTGTCTTAACTATCTTCATATTCTCTTAAGTGAGTAATTTTCACCTTGCTTTAGTAAGTCTCATTCACCTTATCTAGGTGTCTCTACCTAGGTTCTCTCCTATACCTAGTCTATTGACACTCTTGTCCAAGTCTTTTCCACCTTGGAAAAACTCCTCTTCTTTGAGTCTATCTTCTTTATTCTTAGGGATTCTGTTCTAACAAAAACTCTTTAACTCTCTCTTTTCCTCTTTCTCTAATCACTCTCAAACTTTATACATGGTCTGTATATGTGCCATCAAACTTTTCCAAAAATGCAACTTAACTATATGCAACATAAAATAATGACCTTTAATATTCAAAATCATAAACTATTCTAAGAGATTACCTACTAAAATACCATATGATTTAGATATGATGCCTAAACTCTCCTCATTTCTTTACTTAGATTTGATTTCTTTTTTTTCAACCCTTGAATGATCTCTTATTTTATTTCTTCTCATAGATATTCTATTTATCATTTTAAATCCTTGATCAATCTTGCTTTCATTAGGAACCTAGGCCTCTTTGAAACATAGTTCTCTTATCTCTCTCTTGAATACCTATCAAGATTCATCTACCTTTTTTTACTCTCCTCATGATATAAACACCATCCTCTCATTGACAATTTTCAAAACTTCATTCTTCATTCTTGATTCAAATTTACTCATCCCCAAATAGATTCTTAGCCCTAAAAGCCTAATTCATTGTTCCAATATTCTTGACTCTAAAATTGGGACTCCTATGGACATTTAACTACATATTTTAAATCCCATACACATCTAATTAGAATCATCCATCTCAATTTTATAACTCTCAAATAAACCATTCTTTCTTCTTTCTTAACTAGCTCCTAGTAGTCTTATCTAATTATAAATCCATAAAGTTTGAAAAATATATAAATTTTATAGATAAAATAGACACACACACACACACACACAAACCAAAATGTATCAAGATAACGTGGATCAGCAACAATCTATTCTTAATCTCCATTTACTAGTTAGTTTAAAAAGTATAAAATGGTAATGTTTTGGATTATTATGATATTTATGATGATAAGGCCAACATGGTTAATATGATATATGATCAAATTTTCAAATTAAATTTCAAACCTTCAGATGAGTATCTATCTCATACTCTATTCACACCCATTAGTCTAGAATTTTACCGTGATTATTTGAAATCAATTGATAAAAAATAGCTATATTCAAAGGGTAAATATATCTTAGGTATTCATAAATATGATAATAAAAATCAATGTTACAATATTGGATCTCATATGACATTTATGAAAAACTCAGTGAATAATGTGTAAATTTTTAGTATAAAATTTTTATCTTAGTTAAAAATAATCCAACATCAATAAACACCTATAACAAATTTTCCAAAAAATTATTACATAACAATTTTATTACATTAGCTACTACTAGACACTAGTTAACAACACATTTTTTTTCATAAAACAAGAAAACCATATTTTTATTATCATTTAATTATAGGACACTATACAGATTGTTGTGAAACACTATGAAATAAAATTTAGGAATATAAACAAGATGGGATTATTATATTAATATTGAATCAACAAGAACCAATTATTGTAAGTATTTAAAATACATTATCTAAATATAAGATACACATAAAGTGTAATCAATAAGAAGATTTAAAAATTACAATATATATGAAATTATATTATTATAAGCATAATCACATTAATACTATAGAAATGGTAACCATTTATAGTGTTAGGGGACTACAAAAAATATGACATAATATCAACTTACATTATAGTGCAAACTAAGAATAATCCTCTGGATATATTATATACCCATACCCTTGTGGAATGAAATTTGTTGATAAAAAGGTACGGGTTATACCTCATTCACATCAATTGTCATTTACATTGGGATGGTCATGGTTATAAAAAATGAAAGCTACAATGGATACTAATCAATAGTGAATCATCTTCTCACATGAAGGAATAATAATTCACATACCACATGATGTTAAAAATGAATATGATATTGAATATGAGTAAGAATATGCTATGTAATTGCATAATTCTAAAGATTTCAATCATGAATAGGATGATTTACTAGATTGATTGTCTATAATTAAAAAACATTCAAATAATAAATAAATGATTGTACATAGTTTATTAATTATTTAATCATGTTATTCATTATAAATACCCATATTTGGTACAAATGAAGTTTCATAACATGTTCTCATAGATCTTTGCTTATATACATCTTTTGACCAAGAGTTATATATCTAGTGGCATGGTTTCATGTGGACCTATTTGGTTCCATCTTATATCACTTACTTTATCTTCCCTTATGGGACTATATGTTGTAAATTATCTTTTATCTAGTTTATCCTGGGGGTCCCCACCTATGTTTTATATTATCCCTATGTTTTTAGCCTCTATAAACCCATGTCTATGTTGGACTCTTACATCAATGTTAGTGTCCAACTACAATGTAAGTGTCTAGACTTGTCCTTTTATTATTTTCCATATCTTTCAATTGGTGACTATTTTTTTATCTCTTTTGATCATCTTATTTTTATCTTTTCACATTCCACTAGGTCCTAATTTAAAATAAAGAGATTCCTATATATAAAAATGTTATGTTCTAATTATATCATCTTCAAATTTGATTAACAAAATGTAATTATTAATTATTTCACATTACAAGATATCAAATAATACTACAATACTAAATTGAATATCTCAAACACTCAAATGGTCAATATACTCTTGCATTATTTGTACCAAGCTTTACTATAGGACAAAAACCATATCTTAGAATGGTTATAATTACACTCACATGCCTATGAGGGAGAACTACATATGAGTCTGAGGTCCTCTTTGGAGTATTGTATATGTAGGCAACGCTTAGTAATACTCAAGGTTGTTATGGTTAGTTTGACTCATGTGTTAACTATATGCAATCAAAACTGAAGTTGATATATAAGTAAATCCTAGATATATAATATAAATTAGATAACTATATAATTATAAATATGTATATAATTAGGATCATGACCAATATGGATCTATTAAACCTACCTAAGGGATCTCTTATAATATGTCATGGCTAGAGAGGGTTTCAAATCATTTATTCAAGAAACACCACAAAATAACCCTAGATAGTTCTTGATATTTAATGCATTAATAAAGTAAAGTAAATATAATCAAGTTATCACTAAATCTTTTGGCATAAATGGAGGATAAACATTAATAATGAACATGCAAAGAAGAACTCTACTCAAGTCAATGTAGAGGTAATCCTAGGAATGGAGAGACAATGCATTCATTATCCATTATACATGAAAATCTATCTACTAACAGTACAAGATTAAGATTTAGTAATACTTACCTTGAAGATAAACCCATCGAGCCTCAACCTCTCACTTGGCTAATGGTGATTTGTAAGAGGTTTTGTGGTTCATAAGGATCATAAGGATAAGTCATCTATAAGTTAAAATACTTTTCATATGCATCCAAGACACTTCCACAAGATAAGATTCTTCTCCAAGAAGCATGAAACCCTAAGAAATGACTCCCCAAGTAGAACGGTAGATAAGCAGATAATGAAGCACAAGTAAATGATTCTCTCTATTTGAAATGAGGTGAAATAGGGGTATATATATATTGATTTGATTCTAATACCTTCTATAATTTTAGCTAATGTATTTAGACCAATCAACCTAGTTAGTTAAAAAATATATTTGTTAGGTCCTCAACTCAGTTGGCATAGGCTGACTCAATCTTGTAATGTGCACTATTCTCATAACTAGGTCAGACCATTTAACTATGTTTGGTAAATGGTAAAAATAGGTTTTGGATTAGGGAGAGGCTATTTAAGGTGGTGAATTATTTGGAGAAGCATGTAATGGAGGTGTCAAATCTTAGGGAAATGTATAAGAGGGATTTATATTAGTTTTATGGGGAGGTATAGGGAATAACAATCTTTCAAAGAACCAAAGGTCCGCCCACCACTTTCTTGGTGAACCCTTTAAGGCTTGCACTCAAAGAGATTGATACTCGATGGGTTTTTGAAATAGAGAAAGTGTTATTAAGTTTTGAATATTTAAAAATATTATGTGTGTGTAGATTCCCCAATCAAAACTCATCACGTGTCACAAAAGTGTAACATGGGATGATGCTTAAAAAAAGAACATAGCAATACATGAAAATGAGCTAACTAAAAATGAAATATTGAAATTAATTTTAGATTGAAATGAAAGAAACTTTAAATACCATATACATACCTTGCCTTACCTTTCTACATTTGATAAACATTAAGGATACATGACTAAAATTAGAATAAATGTGTGCATACATAGGATGGTTAAAGTAGCAATGAAATAACTTGTAAAAATATTTTAATTACTTTCAAAAAGTGGTGAGTTAAGATTGTTATGTCTAGGTTAGAACCAAAATATTAAGCATGTAAATGATAAGATGATGAAAAATGAATGTATGAGAACACTAAATCATGTGAGGAAGCATATAAAACATAAATGAAAAAAATAAATTTAGAACATATTAAATCAAGTTGGGAAGCATGTAAAACATGAAATACAACAAGGAATTTAGAACATAATAAATCAAATTGGGAAGCATGTAAAACATGAAATTATAAAAATTAATGTACAACATACTAAATCAGGTTGGGAAGCATGTAAAACATGAAATTATAAAAATTAATGTACAACATACTAAATCAAGTTGGGAAGCATGCAAAACATAAATGACAAATTAAATATCAATTTAATAAAACTCTAACAAGTGAAATAAAACCTTATGTAAGATAAGCCTCTCGAATCAAACATAAAAAAAGCCTAAATGACATAAAATGAAATGTAAATCAATATGTAATACAAGTATGTTAAATGAAGATGAAGAAAGCGTAAATACATGATAATGTAAATAAATATTTAATAAAATCATGAATAATTAATACAAAAATAAAAACATGTAAGAATGTCAAATGTCCTATGTAGGATAAGTGAAATCCACAAAAAATCACACAAGAACATGACAGATAGATGAATCCAAAACTCTAAAGGATGACAACTCAAAATTCAATTTTTTTTTCTAAGATACAATGTAAGAAATAAAAAATAACTAATTATATGACTTGTATGATAATGAGATGTTGTGGTAAGCAAATGGTGTAAGGGTGTTTGTGAATAAAACCTGGTCCTATCCAAGGTATTACAATGCAACTCAGAAACTATAAACAAGGAGGCATAATAAGGAAAATGTGATCAAAGATGTGATTAGATAAAATAAATATCCAAAAATGGGAATATAAGTAAAATATGATGTAAAAATGGAATTTGAGGTGCCACATGGGTGATGTGAACATACTTAGAAATAATGAGACACACTAGGCAAGTGAACAAGGCTAAGAACTATCAATAAAAAAGACTTAAGACACTTTGAATAATGAACACAAATCTTGGGATAATAAGTGAAGTATGTAAATCATCCCATTAAGGATATATGCATGAAAATTAAAATGGACTTACATTCCCAAAATATGTTCCCCATTCCTCAGGACCTGTTACAAAGTCATCGGTCTACTATGAATATTATGTACTTATTTGATAAAGTAGTTGGAAATATAAAATATGTGATATAATGATACCTCATATATTAACATATTATCATAATTCACCCTGATGTACCTTGGATTTATCATGATGCCAACTGTGGAGTTTGAGCTTGAACTAAGATATGATATGTGTTAAATATAGATCATGGATTTTGGTGTAATCTAATTATTAATATTATTTTTACCTCTTTGTATTTTATGATTTGGATTTTAAATATTTTATATTTTTATATTCTTAATCCATATAGATTCAAAGAACCAATCATGAGAGAAATAGGTTATGAACACAAGAGAGCTTACACTTAGTCACTAGAGAAAAGGACCTAAAGACCAAGGTGTCTAAAGAATCCTAAAATTTCCCACAAATAAGTGTGTAATCTCAAAATTGACCTATGTGTGCCTCAAATGAAAGGAAATAAAAGAAATATGGGGATCATTAGAGATCCATCCATGTAATAAGTGATAAAATGATGAATGTGCTCGTATATAATCACCAGGAGGTAAAAATAGTGATATTAAAGGGATGAGGATAGGTTATGATAGTCATGTCACTAATAAAGTCATAATAATCTACAAAGGATTTATCATAGGCACCAATGAAAGTATTAGTCATCCTAAAAGAGGTGGAAAAGTAAATAGTCATCCTAAAAGAGGGGGAAATTAAATGATTATCCCAAGAAATGGGGAAAGAAAATGATCATCCCAAGAAAGAGGGTAAGTAAATAAAGGTCAAATAATCATAAATATAATAAGGAAAATAATGACATAAATAGTTCAAATGATACATAAGAACCACAAAGGAAAAAAATGCTAAATGTCATAAAACTAAATAAATAAAAAGGAAACAAAATGAAAAAATTGAAACAATGGTTGTAATAAAGTGAAATGAAACCAAAGAATGCAAAAGAAATAATGGTTCTAGTAAAGTGTGTTTGTGAGGAAGACTTGGTCCTATCTAAGGTATTATAATGCAGCTTATAAACTATAAAGTGAAATAAAACCAAATAATATAAAGTTCACAAAAATAAAGAAACCTGAGACAAACATAACAATAAAAATTTATGCTAATGTCTATATCAAAGACAAACATGTGAAATACAAGCCTATGTCTCAAAAAGTTTCTTGAAGTTAAATTTATTTGTTATTATGAAATGTAGAATAATATTGGGCATCATAAGATGATCTAATGGGTAATTGGATGTAATTATGGGCATCACAAGATGCCCTAATGTTTGAAGTGATATGTGGATAGGCATCATAATATTCCCCATAATGTGATATAGAATTAGGTAAAGTGTAGCTATTAGAGAAAGGTAGATGTGTTGTTATGTTAGATTTTGAGAATGTAGATATTAACATAGGATGTGTAGAAGAGGTATTAAGAGGTCTACAAGGTAAATGAGGACCATATATGATGTACTTTGGAGTGGGAATTTTAACTAGGTGTTCTCTGGGTTCATGTGACATAAGGAGTTAAAGTTCAATGGATGAAACTACATGTTTAAAGTTTTTCATGTTAGCTATCCTTTCCTTATTGGTGGGGGAAGAAGGATTAATGGTGGTTTTTAAAATATTAGTGGATGAGGTATGGGGTAATTGTTGTTTATCATTAGGTAATTGGTGTTGTTGTGATTGTGGTTATTTATATTGGACATGCAAGGCTTAAATATTGTATTGATAACATTATTTTATTATAATATCAAGATTGAAATGTTGGCCAAAAAAGGAAGCAAAAAAAAATTGATGAAAATCATGACAAGTCTCATGATAATGACCTATAGTAGCACGCCACTAACAAAACTTATAAGTATTTCACCATTTTAGAGTAGGGTTTGAAGGATCAAACTTATGGGTTTAGAGGGTGGAAATTATTATTAAGTTATTCTAGAATTAAGAGAAGGTGGGTTGGGTTAAAATTGGTTGAATGGATGCTCCATTTTGAGGCTATGGAAGCTTATAATAATCATTGTTATGAGAAAGTGATTGGAAAGGTTCCTTAGTAGTTTATTGAGGTGATTCAAATTGATTTATAAGAAAGTCTTGCATTTTTTTCTTAGTCTAAATCTTATTCTAAAGTTTTACGAGAAAAAATATAAACTTTGTATTGAAGAGGATATTTAAGAGTGGTCTCAAATAGCATTAAAAGTGTGTTATCATTCATGTTATATTCCACTTTATGAGCTAGATAATTTCATCATTTTATGAAATTGTAAATAGATTCGTTGTAAGTTCTTTGGCATTGATGAAGTGGCTAAGGTAACTTTCAAGAAGGTCATTGTGTTGTAATTCCTTTACTATAGAATTGACTAAATCTTCTAGTGATGAGATGGATTTTTTATTAAGTTGATTGTACCATTCAAATGCATCATATAAAAAGTTTTTGGCTAAGATATTTGTGGTAGTAAAGGTGTTAGTTTGGACCCATTCCTGATAGAGATTACCAAAAGACTTTAAAAAGGTAGTGGGATATTTCCTTACATTCTATGTGATAATTGGAGAGATGTTTCCAATGTCTATGGATGTAATGAACGAAGATAAAGGTTTATTTTGAATAATTTTAAGTATTTTGTTGTTTAAAGGGGGTCAAGGGATGAGATTCCAATTGACATCTTTAAGAGGAGGAGGAAAAAAATTATGATTTGGTGTAGACATGATGACTTGAGGTACTTAATTAGTCATTTTTAAGATATGAGATTGTATTTTCATCATTTGGTAATGGTTGGTTGAGACATGATGACTTGAGGTAGTTAATTAGTCATTTTTAAGATATGAGATTGCATTTTCATCATTTGGTAATGGTTAGTTGTTTGCATAACATTCATTTGTCAAATCATTTGAGAAAGAATTTGAGTTATATCAATGGGTGGATTTTGATTTTTAGTGGTAAGAGGTGGAATGTTAGGTTTGGTAAGAGGATATGTCCCTATATTGGTATTAGGGGATGGATTTTTGGGTGGAGGGTTCCTAACATTAGTAGGAGGAGGATTAGGATGAATAAACTTGACTATATGGCATTGTGTAGTAATTGGTTTGGGATTAGGAAGGAATGAAAGAAAGAATTAAATAGTTTCATCTAAAATAATAATAAAATGGTGGTTTTGATCTAAATCCTTAATTATGTATTGGTATTTAATAATTGGTGGTTGAAAATATGACATCAATATGAAATAAGAATAGGTAGCTAAAAACAATAAGAAAACTATAAATTATTGATCTATGAAGTTGATTTAATAAATTTTGGGAATATTAGTGTATTAATTCTAATTTAATTAAGGGGCCTGAGTAGTAAAATCAATAAATAAATAAATATGCAATTATCAAGCTACTGATTTGTGAAATTTGATTGAAATTTTAAATAGTCTAAAAATAGTAATAAGGGGAAGAAAATAAGACTTAACTAGAAACTTATTGATCCAACTAAGATAAAGGATGGAATTCACTATGCAGGACTGGGACACTATCACAAATTGAGATCTAAACCTCATTTTGTGATTGGATAAGAGTAAAAAAATTGGATAGGAGTGGCACTAGCACTATAGTCCACCTCTGTCATTGTTGTCTTGAGGATCTAAGCTTTTTAGATTTTGTTTGCCAGGTCTGCGTGACCCTGTCTATGAAGTTTTCATAGGTAAACATTTATAGAGATCCTTATAGAGTATATTTTCTCTTCAAAACCTATTTTCCATTGTGATTTGACCAATTTTGAGTAAAGATGGGGGAGGGGGTTAGTGTGTGTAAGATTCACTAGATGTGGATCTTCACCTCTTGTGTGGGCATATTTCCTACATACCAATACTCCAAAGTGGGATCAAGCTATATGTGGTTCTCCCACTTTATGTGATTTTTTATATTATGTGTATGAAGATGTAGAATGATAAATTGAATGTGCTTGAGGTGGGTAAGGATTTGTGTAAGGATTTGAATAAGCTTGTAAGTATGTTGGTTGGATGTATGTAGAGAATAGGGAAAATTGCTTAAGTAGTCTTGCTTGGATTCTTTTTCACTTAGTGATGATTTCCAAACCCTTTCCAAATGATCTTTGAATGGGATTTTATAGGGATCTATTGGTCATGGGTTGAATGTACTCATGTTAGGATGATAAGGAGAAGTATGGAGAACTAGAAGAAATTGACCATTGGTCTAGAAATAGACTTGGACAATAGCATTGAAAGTAGATAAGTGTGGCACTGGTACTATAGTCCTAGTATATCAGTATTATCCTGATTAGATGAGATTGGGGGGATTGATTTATCATGGAAAAAGGGGTCTAGCTCAGCTAAGATCAAGTCTGGAAGGTTATGGATGATTGGGAATCATTGAAAAGATGCCTATGAAGGTCATGAGAGAAAGAAAGAGGGGTTTATGGGTTGGGTGTCATTAATCATGATCATGTTACCATTTTTTTGCATTTTATATTCCTACATTTTCCCCCACCTTTATACTAGTGATGTAGCAAAGCAAAATACTAAGATAAAGATAAAATAGAAACTGTACCTAAACTTACCTATAAGGGTAAAGCTCATGAAGTTGTGTGATGCTATATGTCCATAGAAATATCACACTATGAAGTGTGAATCTACAAGAAAAAATAAAGATTATATCATTTCTTACTAGATACATTAGATCTAAAATAATAACGTACAAAATTGGGTAAGATAGAGAGGAAGAGAAAGGAATAAATACACCTCACTAATTATGTGAACCAATAAAAAACCTATTTTTATGTTGAGTGATGTTGATTAATGATGGATGATGTTATAAAAATAGTAATATCATGAACAAAGTTGACTTCTCAATTCCTTGAAAGTGGCTCAAAATGCAAAATCTGGTCCTTTGGCTCCATCATCACCTACTAAGTAAATCTAGGTGATCATGCATGTGTTTATAAATGTTTATACTATGTGTCCAATCCATTTGAATAGGTGGATCAAGAATACAAAGGATAACTAGACCTTTGGCTCCATTGTTTCCTCGTGAAGTGAAGCTATGAACTGATACCAATATGGATGTGTATGTTATATGAGATGGCTCTTAAAGCCCATAAATGAACTATGATTTAACAATGTTGGCATGGATATATTAATGTATACTAAAAACTAGGCCATTTTTGGCCCCTTTAAAATATGGAGATTAGGCTTGTATGAAAGCCACTCTGAACTAGTGCAATAAGCTTGTATGAAAGCCACTCAAAAACTCAATAATTTAGGAATGTGGAAATTAGGCTTGTATTAAATCCATTCCAAAATGATGACAACCACCTATAGATGTAATAAGGCATACAATTTTTGAGAATACATGGGTAATGCTAAACTCAAAAAGAAAAGAAACAAATGTGCCACAAACATTTCCCCCAATCACTAGTGTCTAAAACATGGATTCTAATTTGGAAGTCATATCAAATATTATATCTAAAACTGGAAGTGAGATCCATCATGACACACATGATGACCCCTATATCTTGTTCTCTAAGCAAAAGTATACTAAAAACTATTGATTTTGAACTGTTCTAGCTATGCAAAACTATACTTGAACCTACTTTTTTCCTGCTTCTAGAAAGTCTAGTTTTTTTGTTGTTTAGATAGGAGCATTGAAAGTAGACACTAGTGGCACTAGTAGTGTAATCCAAGTTGGGTGTTGTTGTCCTGGGATAAATATGGTAATTATTATAATATTTTCATTGTCTACCTGGTCTGTTCTAACTATTTTGATGTCTGATTATTGTTCTAGGTGTGTTGAATGCTACTTTTTTGACTGTTAGGAGCTCTAATCTCTATGATAAAACCCATATTTTTCCCCCCTCTTTTGAGGGTAGGAATTAAGACCTTATAATGACTACCCTTAGAATAAATAACCTTACAAGTGTGCGATGTTGCAAAGATACATGATATAGTAATGATAATCGACAAAATATCTCAAGATATAACATGATTTGTATTAAAAGTTTTTTAGATCAATAAGGGTATGCCTAGATAGATGTAACAATGTAATAGCATGTGTAATGTAATAAATTATAATAATAAGTCTAGTTATTTGTTAGTTATTAGTTGGAGGAATGGAGCATGATGTCCATCATGGCATCCAAGAAAGAAAGATAAATGCATGATGTGGATCATGACATTGTAATAAATGAGAAGCAAACAAGAAACAACCACATAAGGCAAGAATAAATAAGTGTACAAGGGTGGTCAAGGGGCCACACAAACAAGGTACATGGGCACATGTCACTCATACTAGAATATAATTATACAAGGCATGTCCAAATGCCACATACACATACAATTGAAACAAGTAAGGCTATCATGGAATCCATAATCACATAGAAAAGTATAGGAAAAGGACATTGGAAAATGTCCTAAGGCACACATAAGACATAGAACCAAAGGACATTGAAAAATTTCCTAAAGCACATATAGGAGAAAAATAGGAATTAAGAAATGCAATCATATCTATCTACGTAAAGCAAGAAAGGAAAGCATGGAATAACTAGAAATACAATTGCATCTAACTAATCAAATCAAGAGGAAAAGTATGCAAGACATTTTATTACAAGAATAGGTATATGCCAAGAAATAGAAAAGTGCTAGATACTAGTGAGATGTCAATAGAGTAATCTATGTAAGCTAGAAAATAATTTACATCAGCATAATAACTAGAGTGTGTGGTGTAGGAATGACATAACCTAGATGGTGTACTCATGTAGAAGATGCCCCAATGGGTATATATATCGATGTGTGTCTCAAATGTATAAGTAAGATGCCCCCTCAATGGGTATAATGAAGCAATCAAAGAGTTGGATGTCACTATGCACTCTCAAAGAAGATCAAGTGAATCATGTTAATGTAGATAAATCAACAAAAAATAGCATAAAATAACAAATGTAAGTCTAGCATGATAGTATAAATTTAAAGCATGGATAATGCATATAATCAAAATGTTTTTGTGTTTTTTGAAATGTTTTAACTATATAAAAGTAAGTAAAAATAAAATATGTACAGGTAAAATTGAGGAGAAATGATAACAACTAATGAGTCTCATGGGAGACTCCCTATCATGGTGTCTTATATGAAGGAGATGAATCATGCATGATCATGTACCACAATGGAAATGTTGAGGCTATGGATCTAAAAGATGTATATGATGTAAATGATTTAAAATATCTAAAGTAGAAACTGATTGCAATGTCCCCTTGTAACTCTAAGAAGTGGGCATAATTATAGGGCTCTTAGGGACCCATCTAGTAGGAGGAGAAGCTCTCTGAACATGTGCTCTGTGAGTAGATGCATGAGATCTCAAGGATACTGACTTGGTGGTGAACACTGTAGCTAGAAGATTTCTAGAATATTGAAGCTATGGAGGTGTATAAAATCTCTATGCTAGTGATGGATGCCTCAACTATGTATGAATTATAACTGGAAGAGGAAATATAACTAGTGAAAAACTAGAACTAGTGGTAAAATTGAAAGTGGTAGCAAGATTGAAATTGGTAACTATAGAATAGTAGATGGTTATAAAGTGGGGAGTGGTAACTCATATGGAAATCCACCAACTATAATAACCTAATTAGTGTGAATGAATTTCACATATGTGAACTGTAAAAGTTACTAATTTAAGTTTTTATATCCAAGGTCGACCAAGTAGTATATCAAAAACTCATGTATTGGGAACTATAGTGAATGTTGTGGCCACATGTGTTAGACCAACCTATAGAGGAAGTACCATCTCATCCAATGAACTCTATGTTCCCACTGAATTCATTGATAATTATGTTCATTAGGGTAATATCTTGCTTTAAATATCCCAAATGCTATAATAATGTCATAGTGCACATGTTCACATCGGATCCGTTGTCTATGAGAACACTATGAATAGGATGATTATAAATGTAAGCTCTAATAAAGAGTTCATGATATTCTAAATCATCCTAGAATGTTTCTTGCTCTAAGAAGGATATAAAAGGTCTAGCTAGAACTCTAGAATTATATACACCAATCATATTGCTCAAAGGATGTAACTCAATTAAAGGTACCATGTATGTATTTGATGGGGGATGTGCATGATATGCATGGTGAACCCCTAATGTATCCCCTATCTCTTGTTTGGAATGCTATGGAAAAGGGTCCAAGAAGATTTTCAATGCTTTATCTTGTGTTTGCTTTGCTTGTGTTTGCTTTGCGTGAGGAGGCTCAATTGAAATTCCCAAATCAATATGATTACCATCTATCAAATCTTGTATCTTGTGTCTCAAACTTATGCATCTTTTTTTTGAATGGCCTCATGCCCTGTGAAACTCACAAAATTCATGCTAATCATATCCCTATGAAAGAGGATTTATGGGGTCAACTTCTTGAATAGGAGTAAGATATATGATGTTACATTCCAATAGTTACTATAAAAATATGGCTAGAAAAACTAGTATATTGGTAGAGGTTCATTGAGGAGGTGTTAATAAAACCACTCACTGAGGGGGCTTGGAAGTCATATTAACTACCAGTTGATTATGACTCTTGCTATCATTGACCTTGAATTTGTATGGGACTTTAATATTACTCTTATGTGTTATGTCTAAGATACTTGTGTACTTGAGTTTGCCCATTGAAATCAGCTTGACTTATCTTACTTTTAGTGTGTGGCATAATTCAATGAAGAGAATCTTTTGAACATAATTGATTCATGAAAATATAGTAAAAGACTTTGTTTGAAGAGATATTGTAACTCTTGATCAATCATAGGGCTAGTCATCTTAACCAAGATAGTCTTATATCTAAGAACATAATCTGTGAGATGCTCATTTGACCTTTGTTTTTGTTATACAACTTTTGCATATGAAACCTTATCACCAATTTTAATGCTAAAATGAGTTAGGAACATGTTAGCTAAAGGATTGAATACATTAACTGACTAATTTAGTAGACTATAGAACCATTGTAAAGAATAATCCTTTATGCTCCATAGAAATAGGTTGGTAAGTATCCAATCATTTGGTACATATTCTAGGCATGTTACATGAAAATCTCTCAAATGTCTCTCTATATCACTCTTTCCATCATATAGAGTAAGCTTGGGTTGAACAAAACCTTATGGCAAGGGTGTAAAATTAATGTGTCATGCTAATGGTGTATGTAATAGAGAAAAAGAATCAAAATCATGTGTAGGTCTAGAGGCACCTTGATCAAGATGTAGCACCTTGGATTGAAGAGATTTTATCTCTTACACAAGGGCTACCACATCATAATACAAAGATGTACTAGCTGTAGGTAGTGGCATAGAGATAGGTTGGGATGCTATAGGGGGTCATTAAGACATAGTTGCCCCTATAATGTCCTTTATAATTGGTTGCTTTATGTTTTGGGAAGATTGACCATTTTTCACTCTTTTTTATTATTCTTTTAGTATTTTAATCATGTCATCTTGCATGTCAGGGTGTTTAGTTAAGAATTATTAAAGTTCCATTTTATTGGTTTCATCAAAACTAGTATATTAGAACATTGTTAAAGTAGGAAGACAATTTGAGATTTGATTGAATTTTTTGCAATAATTTGTAGTAGACAAATGGCTAAAAAATGAAATTACTAAGTATAGGAAATTTAAAGTCCTATAAACAATGAACTAGAAATTGCGTAAAAAGGATACGAAGCTCATGACCATGTAAGGTGATACCTCAAAATGAATATGACCTGGTGTATGCAACTATGGTTAGAAAGATAATTAATTGAATAATTTACTATGAAAATTTGAAATTGAAAGTGGATTTTTGATTTAAATATGTGACTAAAAATTCAAAAAATTATTGAAAAATGCTTGATTGAATAGGACCTAGTATATGTAACTAGGGTTTTGAAAAATATTTTTTTTTGAAAATTACTATTGAACTTTGAAACTTTAGGTAATTTTTTAATTTAAATATGCAAGTAAAAATTTAGAAAATTATTGGAAAATTATCGAGAAAATATTGGGACCTAGTATGAAGAACTATTGTTTGAAATAAAATTATTTTAAAATTACTACAAAATTTTAAAATTTAATTAAAATTCTTAATTTTATTATGTAGGTAAAAATTATGAAAATATAGGAAAAATTAGTAGGAAATTTACCCTAGGGTTTTTAGGGTTTTTATACGTAAACAAAGTAAGTCGAGTTCACTAAATGATTAAAATTTTTGGGAATATTATTGTATTATTCTCAATTTATTTTAAAGGTCTTAGTAGTAAAATTAGTAAATAAATATGCAATTATCAAGTTACTAATTTATGAAATTTGATTACAATTAGAACTTTTCTAAAAATAGTAATAAGGGGAAGAAAACAAGACTTATCTAGAAATGGATTTATCCAATTGAGATAGAGGCTAGAATTCACTATGCAAGACTGGGACACTATCACAAAATAAGATCTCAAATTCATTTTATGATTGGATAGGAGCATCAAAACTAGATAGGAGTGGCACCAACACTATGGTCCACATCTGTCATTGTTGTCTTGATGATCTAAGCTTTTTGGGTTTTATTCACCAGGTCTGTGTGACCCTGTCTATGAAGTTTCAACAACTAGAAGTCTATAGAGCTCCTTATATATAATATTTTATATAAAAATCCTATCTTCCATTATGATTTGACCAATTTTAAGAAAATAAGTGTGGGGTTAGTGTGTGTAAGACTCAATGGATGTGGATCCACACCCCTTGTGTGGGCATGCTGCTTACATACTAATACTCTAAGGAGGGATCAAGCCATATGTAGTTCTCCCACTTGATGTGCTTTATGTTATTGTGTGTATGAAGATATAGAATGATAAACTAGATGTGTTTTAGGTGTTTAGGGATTGGTGTAAATATTTGAATAAGCATGTAAGTGTGTTGGATAGCTGTATGTAGATAATAGGGGAGATTTCTTGAGTATTCTTGCTTACTTAGTGATAATTTCCAACCCAATTTCAAATGATCTTTAAATGGGATTTTATAGGGATCTATTTGTTATGGGTTGAATGTACTCATGTTAGGATAATAATGAGAAGTATGGGTAAGTAAAATAAATTGACCATTGGGAATAGAAATAGACTTGAACAATAGTGCCAAAAGGGAAAAGAGTAGAACCAGTGCTATAGTCCTAGTGTGGTGCTATTATCTTGAGTAGATGAGACCTAAGGGGATTTATTTGTCTTGGAAAGAGGGGTTTGGCTCAACTAAAATTAAGTTTGGAAGGCTATATATGACTAGGAATTAGTGAAAATATGCATATAAAGGTCATGAGAGCAAGCAAGAGGGACCTGTGGGTTGGGTGTCATTAGCCACACTCAAGTTATGCATTTTTTGCATTTTATATGACTATAGAAGCCAAAAATAGAATTACAAAACTAAATTAATTGACAAAATTAAAATGATAAGTAGGTAATAATGAAATTGAAAATTGAGCAAAGCTGATCAATTTGAATTAATATATTGAGAAAGATCAAGATCTGGAACTAAAACTGAGTTGGTAGATTAAAAAACCAAAAACATAGAAAAATGAACTAGGTCAACCAGCTCGAGTTAGTTTCTTGTTAGTTGCTTGAAAGTGATTTTTTTTAAAGATAGAGAAAATAAAATGGGTCAACCTACTCAACTTAATTTCCTATTAGTTGCCTAAAAGTGAAATTTTATAAAAGACATGGAAAATGAACTAGGTCAACCAAAATAACTTATTTTGGTAAACTAAAAGTGATTTTTTTAAAGACATATAAAATGAACTAGGTCAACAAAAATGACCTAGTTTGATGAAACTAAAAGTGAATTTTTTTGAAAGATACAAAAAATGAACTAGGGTGACCAAATTGACTTAGTTTGTTGAAACTCAAAGTGAAAATTTTAAAAACACAAAAAATGAACTAGGTCAACTAGAATAACTTAGTTTCCTAAAAATGAAAAATTGAGATTAAGAAAAATAGATGGTAGAATTAGGTTGACCAACATAACCTAGTTTATTTTAAAAGAAAAAACTATAACAATACTACAAAATTAGGTAGACTATATCGACCTAGTCGATTGTAAAAGAAAAACTTATAAAAGACTATAAAACTAGGTCAACAGGCTTGATGAAGTTTGAAATCTACACACAAAACATTAAATTGGGTCAATAGGTTAGATCCAGTTGACTATAAATAAAAAAATAAAATAAATAAAAATAAAAATATTCAAGGGATAGATTCACATCAAGTTCACTAGAATTTATGCAAGATAAGGTGAAGTTGATCTATAATGCAATCTTAGTTCATACAAAGATAAATCAACTAACTATACTACTAGCAATACATAGATAATTGGGATCAATGCCAATATGGATCCACTAAACCTACATAAGGGATCTATTATCATATGACCTAGCTAGAGAGGGTTCCAAAGCCTATACTCAAGCAACACCACATAATAACCCTAGCTATTTATTTATATTCAATGTAATAATAAACTAAATTAAATCTAATCTAGTGCTCACTAAAGCTTGTGGCATAAATGAGGGATAAACATAAACAATAAACATGCAAATAAGAACTCTACTCAAGTAAATGTAGAGGTAATAATAGGCATGGAGAGATAATACATTTATTAGCCATTATACATGTAAATTTATCTACTAATAATAGAAAATTAATAGTTGGGAATAATTACATTGAAGACAAACCCATCGAGCTTCAACCTCTCCCTTAGCCAATGGTGCTTTGAAATAGTTTGTTGTGGTTCGTAAGGATCATAAGGATAAGTTAGATCTAGCATAAAAGACTTAGATTGTGCATCCAAGACACTTCCATAAGATAAGATTCTTCTCCAATAAGCATTAAACCTAATCAATGACTCTTTAAGTAGATTGGTAGATAAGGAAGTAAAGAAGCACAAATGAATGATTCTCGATATTGGAAATGAGGTGAAAGAGGGGTATATATAGTTTAATTTTATCCCAAGCCATTATAGAATTTTATCTGATGTAATCAGCCTAGTAGACCTAAGTATTTAGGAAATATACCATTAGGTTCCTATCTTAGTCAACCTAGGATGACTCGGTCCAATTATGTGCACTATTCCAAGAACTAGGTTGGCCCATTTGACTATGTTTAATAAATGGTAAAAATGGGTTTTGGCTTAGGGAGGGGTTATTTGATGTAGTGAATTTTTTAAATAATCATGTAAGGGAGGGTTTAAATATTAGGTAAACATATATGATGGGTTTTTATAGGTTTTAAGTGGAGGTATAGGGAATAATAATGTTGTGAAACATCAATGTTTTGCCCACCCCTTTCCTTGTGCACCCTTTTAGGCATGCATTTAGAGAGATTGAGACTCAATGAGTTCTTGAAATAAAGAAAGTGTTAATAAGTATTAAATATTTATAAATATTGTATGTATTTACTAATGCCCTTTTTATCAAGTTACAAAAAGTCAAAGGGAAGAAGATTAGGGTTTTTCTTGTTGTCTAGATCTTGCACATACATAGACATATTCTAAGGTACCAAAAAAGAATAATGTGATAGTGTAGATATAAAAATAGTTTTGATCCATTTCTATGTATAATTTTGGATGGAAACCTATGTCAAAGTTGTAAATCTACATTGATGCAAATTTTTATGGTTGATGCAAGCATCCTATGGGTAAAAATAGTCAAAAATGTAGAGTGAGTAGATTTTAGAGCTTGGTCAATATTCTAAAATGATTCTAGATCACTGTCACATCTTAGATCCAAAATTTGAACAAGATATGATCTCTCTATCCTTTAATTATAATGTATTTTATTTTATTTATTGTATATGATAAACTAGGTAATTTTGTATTATTAGATGTATTTTAATGTGAATTTGGATATACTCTTACCCATTTCAAATAGTTTTATTTGATTAAGTGTGTTTGTATATAAACCTAAATATCATAAAAATTTATGGTGGACCCATACTCTACTTATTATACCAAACAGTATTTCACATATTAGGATCTCTCCTTCAAAAATTTAATTTTAGGCTTTTGTATTGATTTTTTAGATTTGATTTCTTTCCTCATCATCACTTAAGGAATGATTATTTATACCTTTTATCTATGGATTTTGCTTGCTCTATTTGTAATTGGATGCAAAGTTCAAGTTATTATGGATTTTTTATATAAGGCCTTGTTGTCCAATTTTTTCCCACATATAGAAACTAACTTGGATGGATCAGTTCTAGAAGTCCTAGCATGGTTTGATCAAGATGAATAGAGTTATTGATGAATTGAATGATAAAAAAAATGACTTGCATAAGTCTAGAGAGACCAAACTATCATGGCACATCATGTAGAAATAAATGGGTTAGCTTAATTATGTATTTAATAAGTTCACTTAGGAATCCTCTCAGAGATAAAAGATCATATGGACATGATTTTTTTCATGCCTAGAACATTATCTACAAATTTTAGCTCTTGATGAGTTTTCTATCTCAAGATCTAAGTCCTCAAAGTTGAACAATCTAAATGAAATGTGTGTGGAAACATCAAGTTAAAGCTATGGAAAATAAACATTTGAATTCAAATGTTCCAATGATGAATGTGTGGATGATAAGTGTCAAAATATCACTTGATTGGATCATAAATGAATGACACATAAGTAATTAATAAGTCAAAAAGTGCTTGGAACAAGATCAATAGTCAACATTTGATCAAATCATAGATCTAATGATGAGTGGGTGAGGATGACATCATTGGGTCCCTAAGATCCAATGGAATGAATTTACTCATGCAAATTAAATATGACAGTGAGTGGTGGGTCAAAATATCAACCAATCCTAAGAGTAAATGTGTGGGTGACAAGTGTCTTAAGTGCATTAAACTAGCAAAAGATTTATGGCTCACATTCATTTATATAGAGAAAGATCAATAGTGTGAGAAAAGTAAATAAGTTAAGAGAGATTAGATCAAGCATGAGGCCAACAAGTTTCTAAATTTGATAGTTTTATATCAATAAATTGATGGAAAATAAATAAAGGCAAGCCTATAAGACTTTTGCTTGAGGTCAACAAAGCTATTTTTGACAAAGATAAGCAAATACATAAGAGTTGAGTTCAAAGATGATCCAATTTGAACCAAAATGGATATTTCAGGGATTAAGCATCACCATTGGAGATTTATGGAGGTATAATATGTATTTTATACCTAATATAGATAAAAGTGTGCAAACTATTGTCAAAACAAAATCAAACACCTAGTCAGCTTCATTTCATCAAAATTAAGACTATAGGAAAACTAATAAAATGGATTGGTTTTCAATCTATAATAAAGGCCTATGCTTAGATTTTGTAGTGGGAGTAGATATATGGTTATGGATAAATGTCTAATCTATTGACATGGATATATCCTCAATAAAATAGGTACTTACTATTGCTCAAAGTAGACATGGCATGGCTCTATCTAGAGTCAAGGTATCAAGACCTTGTCCTTACAGTGAAAGTAAGTGGAAGTTGGCATAGAAGATCAAAGCAAAGAGATTTGGTAGTTGGAGAATTCAAGAAAGGTGGCAGCTCAATTATTGATCTAGAATGACATTCTCCCCCTCTCTATCTCCTTTCTACTATATCTCTTATTCTTTTCCATTTGTAATCTCTCTCAATTTTGGAAGAGTAGAGAATCTCAATTGATAAGGCTAGACCCTATCAAAATTTGTATGAAAGACATATTGAATAAATAAATACTTTATTTACCTATCTCTCCCATTTGAATTATATGTATCAAATCTTGTGCATGATGACATTGTGAAAGATATTATTCCATGCCCATTCTCCTTTTTTCTTGCTCATTTCTAGGTGTCTTCAAGTTAGTTGTAGGTTTAAGTTAGTGTTTGTTCTACCATTGATGTAAGATCTTAGTGAGTCTTAAAACTACTCTTTTCCTTCATTCATTAATTCTTAAACCTAGATTAAGAAACACTTATGCAACTAGATAAGTTTTATGAGATTGTGTAAGCTAACATTATCTTATGCTTCCTTAGTGTTTACTTCATGCTTATGTGATTTCTCATTTAAATTTGGTGCATCACCCTCTTATACTTCTTAGTTCCCCTTTACCCATTCTCTAACCCTTGTCCTAGAGAAAACATTAGTATAGGTGATTCATTACAAGGAATTTGGCCTTCTCCATAGGTTCAACCCCACTATAGGATATCCATAGCCTAGGGTTGTTCTCATAGTGTAGCCCAATTGAAGAGAGCCTAAAGAACCCTCTCCAATGGTGCAAATTGATGCTAAAATAGTTTTTTCACACCCAGTGAGACATAATTTAAAATAATAGTGGTCAAATTTTGATGCTAATTTTATCAATTTGTAGCAGTTATAGCTTCCAAACAACAACATCTAGTGACTCCAAAATAAGATTCCACATTCTAGTGGTAGAGTATTGATTACATCTCATGATAAAGGTGATTACAAGGTCAACTTCTAGAGGTGTTCCCTTTGAATTAATTTAATTGATTTTAAACTTAGTAAAGAGATTAAGATTTGTTGACACACACCCTTATAAAGGCAACTTTGTTCCTCAATCAATTCTAATGCCTACCCATGCAAGATGATCTTTGTTAAACCCTTTCATATCCATGAAAGCCCCTAGAGATTTTTTGAATTTTAATTTCCAAAGTCCTTTATACTTCCCTTAATATGATCCTATTCTAGTAATATCTCTTAAAAGTGTCCCTTATTTTACTAGAGATCAAGCTACAACCCCTTCTAAATAATTTATTGATATATCCAACTTCTGTAGCATTCATGATATCAATGTGGTAAATGTGTAAATTAGGTTATTAGCCATATATTTCAAAGGTAAAGCCTTAGACTACTATAGAATCCTTGTTTTTAATTCCATTACCACATGGGATAAGTTAGGATATGCATTGTTTAAGAGATTTGAAGATAAAAGTTACCATTTGTCACTTGTAAAATAGTTAACCACAATTAAAAGAGACCCTCATGAAGTCATGCAATAATTCAACACAAGGTTCCAAAAGACTTGGGACAATATCTCAGTCTCTATTAGGCCTACTATAAAATTTTCCTTCCTATACTATTTAAATGCCTAAATAGTGACATTGTAATAATGATCTAGTCTATGGGAGGGAATACATTGCCAAATAGAAATCAGAGCAAAAAATTATCTAGTGTAGGTTGGCAAGCTTACACCTAGACCACCAATGCATTTTTTCCCTAAGATTATACCACCCCATATTTCTATTCCTCCCATATATGTAATTTCTCATGTGCCTGCAATTGCTGATATACCCTCACCTAAGTAAGAAATGGCTTCCTCTATTCAATCTAGTGATTCCTAAGAACCAAAAAACTTTCAAGAGCTTAAGGTGATTGTTAAGAGGTAGCAAGATTTTAATAAGCCTTATCAAGGCTCATATCAATTTTAATAGTAATATTATCAAGTAAATATACCACCCTACAAAGGAATCTTCCAAGACCAAAGCTAAGGTCAAAACCAAGGATAAGGTCATCCTAACTGTGTTAGGTAAAACAACTATAATCCAAATGTTGCAAGCACTTCTAACACTTTAGTCCCAATCTAAAATAATTTTTCTCAAGAAGCTAAGGGTACCATGCCTTGGAATTAGTCTTTTTGGAAATATATTATCCCAAACACTAACTTCAACCAAGCTTTCATTGATCAATGGCAGCAGGCTACTAATTATTGGTACAATCAAGCTCTTATGGCTCAAAACATAAAGGTACCCATGATGACAAAACCAGAAGAGCCTCAACAAGGTTAAAGCCTTGATCAATTACCAAGATAATTGGGTGATAAAATGGTTAATTATGATCAATAAGAGTGTTATGCACTTAATTAGCAAGCTAGTTCTAGCTAGGCATACATTCCAGTGGTAGCAAATACAAGGTTCAAAATAGGGAACTTAGATGGTAACTAGGAATTAGTCAAGGAACCTCCTACCATTATTCCTTCAATATCAAATCCAAATGGACTTTCTATTTTTCCAAAGGTTCCAATATCTCTAAGTAATAAAAATCAAGGGAATGTCTTTGTCCTTAAAACTCACAAAATCAAGGTGTAATTGTGGATCCTAAAGCACAACCAAAGGTTGGTAGTTCACCCATCAACATTGTGTAATAAATGAAAAGGTCCAATGTCAGTATGCCAATGTGGGATGTGATTTCCATGCCTATCCAATTAGATATTTTTAAATAAGGTATGTCAAAGATTAATGTTGCACCAGTTGTAGACAAGCCACTAGTCGAGGAAAATGTGGTTTTCACCAATGAAACCAAAGGACCAAATGAAAGGTAACTAGGTAAGGTGGTCAAACCTCATCCCTTATACATTTTAGTAATCATTAATGACTCTTAAGTGTACAATTTTTTGGTATACAATGGGTTTATCACCTTTGTAATGTCAAAGTCTATAGTAGACTAGCTTGGTTTAAAGTATGAACCCCAATCTAAAAGAGTGTTACACTAGATGGATCTTCTACCAAGCCATCTAGTATCATCAGAGATATCAACTTGATCCTACATGCTTATCTTAGTAACTTAGTGGTTCAATATGTATTGATCCTTGATGTGCCTCCTCATTTTTCCTTATGTCTATCTAGGGAATTCACTACAAACATTATAGGTTATCTTATAATATATTGGTCATAAAGGGCATTTAGAACAAGATATAAAACCAAGGTATCTATTAAGGTTGATCCCATTTCAAAATTCCACATAGAGCCTTATGGCCCAGACAACATAAACCTCAAATGCACCATTCTTGATGAGGATGAACATATGTTTGGTTAAGAAATAAATACCCACCCTGAGGGTATACCATACGTGTTTTTGGATGAACTATGGAATGACAATCATTTGGTTGATCCCTTAGAAAGAGTTGAAGAGAGGGACATGGGTGTATAATTCTTACATGAAGATAATAATTTCATGTCATCCCTCATTGGACCTTAAAAATATCCTAGTGGGTTATGGAAATTGGTCTTTGATGGTTCAAGGAATAAACATGGAGTGGGTACAGGTGAAATGCTAGTATCCCCATCGAATGATAAGTATTTCTCTTCTTACAAGTTCTAATTTAGTTGATATTTTAATGTGGTATAATATGAGGGACTCATCCATGGCCTTCAATGAGCTAATAGGAGAGGAATCAAATAATTACAAGGTTATGGGGATAGTGAGCTAATATTGCACCTGGTTAGAGGCCATAATATCACCAAAAACCCTTTGATGAAGTCTTACAAACATAGGGTATTGTACCTAATTGAATATTTTGAGGCCTTTAATATCCAATTCATGCCAAGGAACCAAAATGGATATGGTGATGGGTTGGTATCTATGGGAGCTCAATTTGATATCCCCAACGAGTTAAAAAGGACCAAGGTAAAGCCACATGTCAAAGTGGTCATAAGACCATCAATGCTAAATAAGGAATCTCAATGGTAGGTCTTTAAAAATGATTAAAAAATTTGCTTATTTCTTGTAGCAAGAAGTATAGTTCTCTGCAATAAACCAAGAAAAATTTGAACATCAATATGAGATCAAATAGTTATACTAAAATCCAACAAGCTTCCTAAAGGACATGTCACCCTTGAAGGTCTTTTCCATAAGGGATATCATATGAGAAATGACAAGGCAATGATTTCAATGAGTGAAAATAATTATGAAAGAGTACTTATCTTCAAATATAAGCTCCTCAAACTTAGAAAGGTAAGCACTAAAACTTAAATGCATGCTTTCATAGAACTTTGTAAAGAATATGTAGACATATTTTCTTTAGAATATAGTGACCTGAGAAGTTTTTATCCTAAGTTGGACCAAAATACTATAGAATTAGAGGATAATGATAATCATATCAAGTTGAAGACCTATAAACCCCAAAATTGAAGAGCTTATGAGGAAATAATTGACTAAGTTGATTGAATCCAATATCTTTCCCATTAAGCACTCCTCATGGGTATTCAATTTGGTACCTATGAGGAAGAAGAATAGGGAGATCATATTATGTGTTGACTTTAGGGACCTAAATAGGGCCTCCTTGAAATATCAGCACCCCTTTCTATCCATGGAGTAACTGCTTCAGATAGTTGTTGGTTCAAAATGCTTCTCTTTTGGATGGGTATTCAAGATACAACCAAGTGTTGGTAAGAGAGGAAGATAAGTATAAGACTTCACCACAAAGTGGGGCACATATACTTACTAAAATATGCCTTTTGGGTTTTCAAATATAGGGGAAACTTTCCAAAGAGCCATGGACATGGATTTTGAAGGGTTATTGAATCAAATGGTACTAGTATAATTGGATGATATCGTAGTTTTTTCCAAGAAAGCTAGTGAACACTTAGATCATCTAAGGTTGATCTTCCAAAGATGTAGAGAGTAAATGATCTATTTAAATCCCAAGAAATGTGTGTTTTTTGTTCATGAAGGTAAATTTTTGGGTCACATTATTTAAAATGAAGGATTATCCATTTACCCTAATAGAATAAGTGCTATATTGGCCTTGTCTTTACCAAGCTCAAGAAAAGAATCTAGATCTTCCTTGGAAAAATAAACTTTGTGAGAAGTTTTATCCCTAGTTTTGCAAAATTGGTTAAACCCATCACTACCATTTGAATAAGAGCCAAGTGTTTACCTAGTCAAATGAAGGTAAAGCATCTTTTTAATCCATCAAACAAGCCATTGCCTAAGCACCCTCATTCTTAAATCTTTGTTTCTCAAAGGATTTCATATTGTAAACCTTTTCCAACGTTGACAACATATAAACTATGCTGATGTAGAAGAATGGTGAAGGACTTGAGCAACCAATTGCCTTTTTTAGTCAAGGGATAGAGGGATATGAGGTTAGGTATAATTTCATATAAAATTAGGTTCTTTTAGCTCTGAGGAGGCTAAAAAATTTCAAACTAATTCTCTCCAACAACAAGGTTCAACTTATGGTGTCTCATCCTAGAGTTAAGGACTTCCTCCTTAGCAAAGACTTTAATGAGAAAATATCAGTTTGAATTACCAAAGTCATGGAGTATGATGTGGACATCAAGGTGAATAAGTTGGTAAGAGACAAAGCCTTATGTGAGAATATGGTAAATGATATTTAATAAGATAAAGAAGTTATTTTGGTGACACAAGACAACTCATAGATAGATGCACCTCCACCTCATAATAGTTATCTCTAGGATATGACATATTTCTTGGTAATAGGTGAATGTCCCCAAGGTTTGGTTAAATAAAAAATAAGGTATTTTAGACTTTAGTACATACCTTATACATTAGTTAATGGGGCTTTACTTATAAAATATCTCAATGGATTATTGCTTAGGTGCATAGATGATAATCAAGTAACAAAGATTTTGGAGAAGTTCAATGATGGAGCTTCAAGAGTCCATTTTTCTCCAAGAACAACAACATCAACAATAATGAGAGATGGTTATTATTGGCCTACAATTTTCAAATATTCCTATGCATGGGTAATAAAATTTCAAAAGTGTGTTCTATTTATAGGAAAGTAGAGATTAGTAGCCCTCCCTCTCAAACTAATTCAGGAGGAGCAACCCTTCATGCACTGGGGTTTGGACTTCATAGGAATGATCAATCCACCTTATAGTACATGACATAAATGGGTGGTTACTACTATAAACTACTTCACCAGGTGGGTGGAATAAATTTCCTTGAAATAAGCCTATGAGATAGCAATATTGGACTTTTATGATAGTTTATTAACCAGGTTTATTATCCCAGCTACTATAATTTTAGATACTGTACTAGCATTTATTGGTATGAAGATCAAAAAATGGGCATTCAAGTTGGGCATCTACCTTAGCACATCCTCCAATTAATACCCCAAAGGTAATGGACTAACAAAGTCCATAAACAAGAACTTGTTAAGTATTATCAAGATAACTATAGAGGAAAATCAGAGAACATGGCATACAAAACTAAGGACAACCTTATGGGCTGACAGAGTGACTCCCAAATCTACCATTGGCAATTCTTCATATGTCTTTCTATATGGAATGGAAGCCAAATTTCCCATTTTTATTGAATTTCCTACCTTATATTTATTCCATCATCTTGAGTTGATGGAAAGTGAGCCTATGAATGTGAGGATGGAAGAGCTCATGGAACTTGAAGAAACCAGGGACCTTACCATGAAGACATTAGAATCACATCAAGATCAGGTTAAGAAAGCCTTTGACAAGACAACCATAATAAGGGAATTCAAATAAGGGGATCTATTCCTCAAATGGGACTCAAATAAGGCCAAATTAGGAAATCATACCAAGTTTGATAGCTTGTGGAGTGGTCCTTATTTGATCCATAGATGCAAACAACATAATGATTTTTAGCTTGTCCAACTAGATGAAAAGGTATTAACCATCCCAATCAATGACATTCATTTAAATCCTTGTTATTATAAGAGTTTGTAATTGTTGTATGATATTGTAAAATATTATAGTAGTTTTTTATGCTTTCCTCTAAGTTCTTTGAGCACATTTCCTTTTAGTTGTGTGTTTCATTTTCAATAATTACCTTGGGCATAGTTGTTATTTTGTTTATTTTTGGTCCTTGTTATTTCAAGAGGAGTTTTTCTAGAAAAGGGGTAGCCTTGTATCATTTTCATGATCAGCCGAGAGAAAATAATTGAGACTCCATATGCCTAATGGATCAATTTAAGTCCATTAGTCTTTACATAACAAGCATGAAATCTTAGGATGTCAACAAAAATGTTGGCCAATTTTGGCCCACATATAGAAACTCACCTAGATGGATCAATTATGGAAGTCTTGAAATGGTTTGATCAAGATGAATGAAGTTTTTGATGGATTGGAAGATCAAAAAATGACTTGAATAAGTCTAGAGAGACTAGACCATCATGGCACATCATGCAAAAATGAATGGGTTAGCTTGATTGTGTATTTAATAAGTTTACTTAAGAGGCATCTTAGAGTCAAAAGATCACAAGGATATTATTATTTTTCATGCCTCAAACATTCTCTATAGATTTTAGGTCTTGTTTGGTTGTCTATCTCAAGATTTAAGTCCTCAAAGTTGAATAAGCAAAATGAAACATGCATGGGGATGTCAAGTTAAAGCTATGATAAATAGTTGATTGAATTAAAATGTTATAAGGATGAATGTGTGGCTAACAAGTGTCAAAATCTTACTTAATCAGATCATATATCAATAACATGTGGGTATTTAATAAGTCAAAAAGTGCTAAGAACAAGATTAATGGTTAATGTTCAATCAGATCATAGATCTAATGGTGAGTGAATGAGGATGATGTTAGTGGGTCCCAAAGATATAACATAGCACATTAATTCATACAAATAAAATTTGATGGAAAATAATGGGTTAAAAGATTAGTAGATTTTAAGATAAAATACATAGGTGACAAGTGTCTTATGTGCTTTAAACTGGTAGAAGATCTATGGCTCACGTTCATTCGTGTAAAGAAAGATTAATGGTTTGAAAAAGTTTAATAAGTCAATAGAGATTAGATCAATCACAAGGATACCAAGTGTTTAAATTTGATATTATTGAATCAATAAGTCAATTTCTAATGAACAAAGGTGAGCCCAAGAGACTTTCGATGGAGGTCGATGAAGCTATTTTCAACCCAATTAAGCAAATGCATAAGAGTCAAGTTCTAAGATAATCTAGGTTGAACCAAAATGGATATTTTAGGGATTGGGCATCACCATTAGAAATACATAGAGGTAGAATAGGTATTTTAGACCTAATATAAACAAAAGGGTGGAAACTATTATCAAAGTGAAATCAAACACCTGGTAAGATTCATTTCATCAACATTAAGACTATAGGAAAACCAATAAATTATATTGGTTTTCAATCTATAATAAATAACTATGCTCAGATTTTGTATTAAGGGAAGATATATGGTTATGGATAAATGTCTCATCTATCAACATGCCTATATCCTTAATAAAATAGGTACTTACCATCACTCAAAGAAGAAATTACATGGCTCTATCTATATTCAAGGTATGAGAACTTTATCCTTATAGTGAAAAAAAGTGGAAGGTGGCATGGAAGATCAAAATAAAGAGATATGGTAGTTATAGAAAGTAGTTGGAGAATTCAAGAAATGTGGTAGCTCAAATAATGATCTTGAATGGTGTGTTCCCCTTCTCTCTCCCCTTTCTCCTATATCTCTTATTATTTTCCATTTGTAAGCTTTCTCACTTTTGATAATAAATTATATCTCAATTATGGAAGAGTAGAGACTCTCATTTAATAAGGCTATAACCTATCAAAATTTATATGAAAGACCTTTTTAAGTAATAAAGACTTTCTCTGCCTATCTCTCCTCAATGAATTATGTGTAGCAAAGCTTATGCATGATGTCATTGTGAAGGAGAATATTACATGCCTATTAGCCTTCTTTCTTACTCATTTATAGGTGTCTTCATGTTAGTTATAGGTATAAGTTAGTTTTCTTTTCATCATTGATGCAAGATCTTAGGAATCCTATTTTCCTTCATTCATTTCTTCCTAAACCTAGTTTATGAAACACTTATGCAACTAGATAATTTTTGTGAGATTGTGTAAGCTAGAATTTTCTTATGCTTCGTTAGTGTTTATTTCATGCTTATGTAAGTTCTCATTTAAATTTGGTGCATTACCCTTTTATCTTTCTTTGTAACCCTTTACCCCTTATCTAACCCTTTTTCCAGTGCAAACATTAGTATAGGTGATTCATCAAAAGGAAGTTGACCTTCTCTGGAGCTCTAACCCCACCATAGGATACCTATAGCCTAGGATTGTTCCCATAGTGTAAATCAATTGGAGAGAGCCTGAATAACCCTCTCCAAGGGTACAAATTGATGCTACAATAGGCCCTGTAAAGCCCCACCCTTATTTCATGCTTATGTAAGTTCTCATTTAAATTTGGTGCATTACCCTTTTAGCCTTCTTAGTAACCCTTTACCCCTTATCTGACCCTTTTTCTAGTGCAAACATTAGTATAGGTGATTCATCAAAAGGAAGTTGACCTTCTCTAGAGCTCTAACCCCACCATACGATACCTACAGCCTAGGATTGTTCCCATAGTGTAACTCAATTGGAAAGAGCCTGAATAACCTTCTCCAAGGGTACAAATTGATGTTACAATAGGCCCTGTAAAGCCCCACCATTTTGATTATTTATTTAATGTTCTTAATGACCAATGTATTTCATATGAAGCTCTTATGGCATATCAAAAATAGGCTAACATGTCTTATTTTTCTTATACCTATGACAATGAAAGAACTAATGATAAAAATTCAAGTATAATTGAACATGGTAATGATCATAATATTATTTCATATGGTTATGAGTGTCATTCTATTTCACTTTGGTATGTAGATCCTAATTCTCTTGTTTTTTTATTTTTTTGATTATGAAGGGTTTAAAAATTTAAGCACAATACATTTTATAGTTCCTTGCAAACAAATTATACCATATATAAGCAAGAGGTTAGAATTTATCAATTTAAAACATCATACATTATCTAGATGCATCAAAAATCAAATATCTATCTTCCCCTTCTAATACTGAAATTATTGACTAAATTGTGTGAGTGCTTTCTTATCAAAGTGATGTTAATATTGAAAGCATTATTCATTATTTGGATCACTCAAATGAAAATAGTGAAATTAATTTTATTTCTCAAAATATTAATGATAAAAATTCATGTACTACTTCTTCTCCTTCCTTGATTAAATGAATAAATGAAAAGAAAATAAATAGTATAAATAAAATTCCTCCCCCTTCTTTGAAAAGTACAAATTAAAGTGTAACTTTCATTTTTATTTCTTCTAGTGTTGAAAATGAAGTATATATTTTTTATTTTCCTTCCTCCTTCTCCTTGTCTTCTTAAAATGAGAATATGTCTATAAGTTAAGTTACTTCCCCTACTCCTATTTTATGTCCTAAAAATTGTAATAATATATCAGATTATAATGATGATGATATCAACCTTTGTGCCATCCAAAATTATATACTAGTCTCTTTAGACATGGATATTCCTTTACCAAATATTATGCAACCATGTGATTATCCTCTTTTAGAAGGTGGCCAATACTCTATCATTCCTATGTTTCATGAGTTTATAACCTCTAAGAAAATATTCAAATTCTTTGCCACTATATACTTGTGATATGTTATCAATAATGACTACCATGGGAGATCATCAACAATAATTAAATACGCTTAAGTTATAAGTTTCATCTCATGAGGCTACCTTTGAGGATAATATGTCAAAGTAATAACCTCTTACTTGAGAGGTGTTTGAATCTTCTTACCCTTTACATGCCTAAGTTCTCTTTATTTAATGGTCATGGGGATATTTTTATTCACATGAAATAATAAATACATTCCTTTTAACATTGGGCTAAGAATGGATGCCTTCTATTGAATACCTTCCATTGAAGTTTAACTCATGAGTCTCTTGATTGGTTTTATATCCTCCCAAATGGTTCCTTGTGAACATTTAAAAAAATCAAAGATGTGTTCTTATCAATATTTCATCAATATAATTTACCTAAGTCACCATTGGAAAATTTAAAAGTATTAACCCAAAATGAGAGTGGGTCCATTATAGACTATGTTATCAAATTTAAGGACATATTATTTTCCTTAAACAATACCCCCTCAGATTTAGAAGTGTAATTTATATTTAGTAGGGTCTTCTTTTTACTCTTATAGAAAGAGTGTTACATAATCCCTTGCCTCATTAGATATTTTATATTGGTATGTGTATAAATATTTATATGTATTAATGAATAAAAAAATTGATTTACCTATTTCACCACCTAAAATAAAACATGGTATAAATACTATCTTTAAAGAAAACAAGAAAAATCAAAAGGGTCATGAACCACTTCACAAACTTTATTAAGAACCATAAATGCATTCCAAATAATGAACACTAAAGGTATTTAATAAAGGAAAAGAACATTCATATAGAGTATACCCTATAAATAAACCATATACCTATATACAAAGACATCCACTTCAGTTTGATTTGTACCCAAATAGAACACATGATATATTATGCACATTATTGGATAAATAAATGATAAATATTCCTGATAATTCTCATTATCCACCTTATATATTTGAAAATATAGAAGGACAACACTTTTTCACTTACCATGGTATAAACGAGCATCAATATAATGATCATTTTACTCTTGATCAAAAGATTACATAGTTAGTTGATTGAGAAATTATTACATTTCAAAAATACATATCTAGACATTTCATGTACTTATTCTATAAGAAACTATTATAGGGTTGAGACATCCCATGTTGCTCCTTTTGAGGAACACATGATCCATAAACCTTTGTAGAAGATGACCCTTGGTATAATTCCTTCTACTTGTGTACACTTTACTACGACTAATCCCCCCCCACACTGATCCTATCAAGGAAATACTAGTTAATTAAGTCCTTCATAGAGAGACACATAGAGAATTTGTACCTAAAAATTAGATATTTGAACCTAAATAGATGTATACATATTCAAAAGAAATTTTTATAGATACTTTATAGTCATTGGTAGAAATAAAACTAGTAGCTCCATTACCACACGTTCAATAAAATTTAGATTTCTTATATCTAACCAAATTTAAGTACATATGGTGATTACTTTATTATCACTATAATACAAGAATTTAATTAAATATAAATATTTATTATAACATTTACCATATACAAACACACATTAAATAAAAAAATGCAATTAAAACATAAAAAAAATAAAGAATTAAACATTGCACATCGATTTGAAGAAAATAAACCATGTGAATAGTGTCATATATATATGGTAAAAAGTTTATACAAATAAAAATATCAATCATATGTTGGTAATATATCTCTAGGTGTATACTCATCATCATTATCTATATCAGCTATCCTCGTGCCTCTCAATGTGGAAGATCGATGGTTCATGGGAATTAATATTGACAGAGATCGATGGTGTAGGTTGAGGCAAAATTCAAATGTATAGAAGGCACGTTGAGCTACCAAGTGGCATAATCATGGGAGCTTTGATCTAATATCAATGGTGATAGTTTCAAGATAAATATCAAACTAATCAGAGGAGATTGATGGTGTGTTATTTTCCATATTTGTGAAGAAGCATGAAATGATATTAAAGTTCTTAATGTTTAACATTTGCTAAGTGATTGTTGGAATTTAAATATTCAAAATTGCAAAGAAAACTAGTGATCAATTTTTGGGCTATATATTTTGATCTAGGATGAGTTCTTGATGACATAAAAATAAAATATGTAGAGTACTTAAAGTATCATCTAGATAACCTAGTTAGAAGGTCTGAATATTTATAAATTAAGAGTTATGAAGCTTAAAATTTGACTATTTGTTCATTCATGATGTTTATGTGTATAGAATAATGTTTGAGCAATTTATGATTTAATCAAAGAGTGTTATGGTGGGATAAATTGCCTAAAGATGTCTTAGATATAATTTGGAGTGGACCCATGTAATTTAAAGTGATCTTATGTTCTTAATTTCCTCAACAAAGTGCTAAATGGGTGAATAGGTCCCCATGAGACCTATAAGTGCTATTAAGGCCTAATTGAAAGGCATAAATTCTTAAGTGTGACCTATATATACTATGGATAACCTATGACAATGTATTTTATCTATGATTAGTATGTTATAAGTCTTAAGGGTTAAGGCAAGTCTTATGTTTGACTTAGATGTTGATATTCATAAAAAATTTACAAATAGTGGAGACAAAGGCAATGATTTATAGACTTGAATGTGGAATAATTGAGAGAGTATAAGGTAGAGATGAAGGAAATATATTAGAGGTAGTGTGCTCAATGGATGTACTAAATTATAGAGTAGTTTGAGGATGAATGAAGAATCCTAGAGTGATCCAAAAGGGTGTTTTGTATGCATACTTGTATGAGAAAGATTGATTGTGTGTGATGAGTTGAAAGAGAGGTGGTGTACATTATTTCTCTAATTATATTGGAATTCAATCATAATTCTAGATTTTTTTATTTCATAGTTTTTGTGTGGGTGCTCAACATCTAGAAAAAGTGGGTGCTTATTTATACTTAGGGGTGGGTGCTCCTTGTGAAGTGGTTACTTCAATAAAAGGTCTCATGTTTGTGATCATCTTATAAGACAAATATTCCATGTGTTTTCAAGCTTGAGAGTGGTTTTTATTCCCCAATAAAGTTTCCCACATAGATATTGTGTTATGTGTATGATATTTCATATTTATTGTTCATTATTATGAACATCTTGTATGTTTTATGAATGCATGTAATCATTGATTAAGAGTTTGAAAGGATTTAAATTAAATTTTTAAATATATTACATCACTGATTCACCCCCCTCCTTAATTATTTTACCTCCAATAATTGGTATCAGAGTAGGACCTTCATTACAAGTTTAACAACTTAAAGGTGATCCAAAGTATAATATGAAAAGTCAATAAATGCAAGGTTTCTCTAAAAATAAAGAATCATTATTCAATGGGTCAAATTATGCTTTATAGAGTATAAGGATGAAGATATTCATCATGTATTTAGGGTTTGATAGTTAGCAATCTATCATGGATGGTTACACTATACCAACTACTCCTCCAACTAGTTCTATTGATAAGAAGTTGAGTGAGAATAATTCAAAAGCTATGAATGCTATAATTTATGGTATATCTGAGGCAAAATTAACCAACATAATCCATTGCATGTCTACCAAGGAAATTTGTGTCAAATTATAGACTATCTATGAAGGAGACTCAAAGTCAAAACTATCTAAGTTTCAGACCTACCAAAGGAAATTTGAAGGTCTCAAAATGAAAGAAGAAGATATTGTGGCATCCTATCTTCTAATGGTTGATGAGGTAGTAAACATGATCAGATGTATTGGAGAGGTGATTGATGAGCTACTATACTATAGAAGGTATTGAGGACTCTTACACTCAAATTTGATTCAAAAGTATCTAATGTAGAATAAATTCATGATCTCTTTTAGTTGAAGATGGATGAAATACATGGCATCCTTACTTCCTATGAAATGAGAGTTGATGAAGACATACCTCCTATGAAGAAGAAACCTTCAAGGTGATTAAGGAAATAAAATCCAAGAAAAACAAGTTAAGTTTTAAATATTTTTATCTTAATGAATATCAACTTGAAGCCATGATTGAAAAAAAATTGAATGTGGGATCGGGTAAGTATGAATGAAAACTTCCTTTCAATTGGTTTTCATGTGATAAAGTTGGTCATTTTGCATCTAGATGTCTAGGTATAGACAAGTTTGAAAATAAATAAGATCATAAGGAATCTCATGAGGATGAAGATAATAAATCTAAGGGTCCTAGCAAGTATAAAAATGTCTTAAATAAGAAAACTAGAAAGAAGGAATCACACAAAGGCAGCAATAGCCTTTACCATAAATAAGATAGTAACTCATCTATAGAAGAAGAAGTAAAAACATCTGACAGTGATGATTTTTTTCATAATGGGGACATGGAGACATTGTTCATGGCTATTAATGATGATGAAGTTGAATGTTATTTACGTAGATATTTCTTTGGTGGAGAAATCTTAGAGGAAAAAGATGAGAAAGTTAGTCTTAAACATAAATATCTAGATATTGTGGAAGAAATGAAGTTACTACAAAGAAAGAATAGAAAACAAGATTCCTTGATCAAATATTATGAGGAGAAAATTGGACTTTTTGAAGGTAGGTTGAGTAATGAAGTCAAGGAACATAATGAGATCAGACAACATCTTGAAACTCAAGTTTGTACTCTTAATGAAGAAGTAAAGAGTAATAATGAAGAGTGTATCATGTATCAATCATAGATAGAGTCTTTATAGAGGAAAATAATCAAGCTATGATCAAAGATAAAACTGATGATTCATATAATAAGGATGAATTTATGAATACTCTTGAAGATCCAAATATTTAAAAGAAAAGGAACAAATAAATGATGTCAAAAATCAAGGACGATGAAGAAATATTCAATGTGTTTGAAGCAAGAATGAATGATGACACTAGGGAATATGAAGATATTATCAAGCATCTCAACAATCAATTAGAAACTATGTCTACAAGCCTAAAAACTAAATAAGATGAGAGGTTAAGCTATGTGATTGAAATTAAGTCATTAAAAACTAATCTAGACAAAACATATTGTAAGGTGAAGTCATTTTTGAAGTTTGAAAAGAGCTCAAATGATCTTGACAATACTTTGAGTAATCAAAATCATGCTAGTGATAGATTTGGTCTTGGATATAAAGAAGAACAAAAGCATATAACTCAAGATAACATAAAGGATGGTCAAACTTTCAAGATCAATCACCAGTAAAGGAATGAAGGTGTTGGTAAAATGAAGACAAATCAGATCAGACAACCAAATGATATTAGTATGCAAATTTCAATGGTCATTACTACTACAATCAATTTGGTCATAGGTCAAAATATTTTAAAATATCCTCAAGGAATGATTTTTCATGGAATTATGAAAAATATAATGGGAAGCATGAATAAAATCATCACTAAATATAATCAATAGGTTCACAAGGAAATAATGACATCTTTTGCTACAAGTGTCAAGGATTTGATCATATTTCAAATTTTTGTAATATCTTCATTGGGAGACCAAATGACCAAGTACATGAATGAATTCATGAAACTTTAAGGAATCATCATATGTTTCAATCACAAGGTATGTACAATATAATAAATCTCATTTGTTTCAAATGTCATGAGAGAGGTCACATAGCAAGGTTATGTACGAATGATCAATATTGTACTTCAAGATTAATCCTAACATGAAGAGAATAAGTCATAGTGAATGGATTCCTAATCTGGTAAATGAAAAACAAGATCAAAATGGATTATTTTCCATGACATAATAGGGAAAAAGTTTAATTATCAATGAACAAGCCTTATCTACCCAAATAGACAAGCTAATCAAGCAAGATCTTGAGATAAAAAAAAATACTATGGTTGAGAACTCATTCAAAGACAATCTGAAGATGAGCAAGGATTACAAGTCAAGTGAGATCATGGAGATATTGGAATCTCCTAAGTTTTAAGATTTGTAGTCCCTTTAGGACAAGTGGGTGTCTCTACCTATGCTTATTAGGAGATATATTTTTGTATGGAAGTAAGTATGTGTGCTCTAGGTAATGGTCAAAGTGACAATCAGTACAATGCTTGAAGGTAAAAGGTAGGCAAGATATTGTGAAAAATAAGCTTGTAGATGATATTATTTGAAAATGTTAACTTAGTTTAGATGTTGGGTCAATAATTTGATCAGTCAAGACAAGGTTAATTAATTGTAGGACAAAAATATCATGTGAATATGCATTTAGCTAAGGGGGAACTAACTCAATGGCTTGAAGAAGATGCACATGATATAATGGGGATCATATGTGAAGATATTTTAGTCATGATGAAAGTTTTAAAATGTCTTCTATAGTTATATGTTTAAGAAGATTGATATGACGACTTGATCAAACCAAGACATGTGTTTTGACAAGGTATTGATTCTTCATGCATGAGCAAAGAGACCTTATGAGTTTTGAAGGTAAACACGTCCAAGGATCATAAAATCCCAAGTTTCGATTGGTGTTTGTCAAAGAACAAATTACATGATATGGAGCATGATGTTAGGGGGGGATTTATAATATTTGTAAGCAGTTTAATACGTCCAAAAATCAAAGAATTCTAAGTTCATATTAGTGCATGTCAAATAGGGAGAAATTATTTCATATGCCTTAAAGTATGTATCCTAACTATTTTAATATTATTTGAATGCATACATAATGTTGAGGAAGATACCCTTTGTCATTAATGTCAAAGGGTGAAAAAGATCATAATGAAGAAGTTCAAATGAGTATGAAGTCATTATGATGGTGTTTTTCCATTAATGACAAAGGGGGAGATTGTTTAGCTGGTCATTGATGTTTAGTTGTCATTTATGATAAAAAGAGCATGTTTTACTAATGTAATAATGACAAAGTGATCAGATTGATGGTTTAGTGAGATATGATACATTTTCAAGTCTATAAGGATAAATAAGATGTTTTTAGGCATACATATATGTCTTAATGAAGTTTGTTTGTGTCACTTGATCATTTGGAATGAGAAACATGCATCTTCTAGATTAAGAGAAGCTAGACCATCACTGCACGTCATGTAGATATATATATGAACTAACAAGTTTGAGCATTTATTTCAAGTAATTATAAATTCAATTGAGGTTAAAGGATTTCATGGAAATGTTTTCTATAGTTCCAAGAAGGTGCCCTAAATTTTTTGACTCTTGAAGTCTTTTCTATCTCAAGTTATAAAACATCAAAGTTTCTCTTGCAAACTATAATGGGCTAGAGACCATCAAGTTTAACTTCATTCAACTCTAAGGTCACTAGTCATTTGATCAACAGTAAGAATTCATCGTCTAGATCTTGATCCAAAGGTATATATTTAGATAAAATGTCAAAGAATATAATATTATATGTATTGGTGATAAGTATCACTATCTCATTGAGTTAACAAAAGATCAAAATTACATGGGAGTTCATACTGATAGATATCAATGGTGTGGGTCAAGTTAAAAGTCAAATGTGTAGAGCACACACTAAACTACCAAGTGACATAATGATGAGAGATTTGATCTAAGATCAATGATGAGCATTGAAAGATAAATATTGAAATACTCAGAGGAGATTGAGAGTGCATATTTTTCCATAGTTTCCAAGAAGCACAAGATGATATTAAAGTGCTCGATGTTTAACATTTGCTCAATGACCATTGGAATTCAAATATTCAAACATGTGAAGAAAACTAATTCTTATTTTTTTGGATATATCTTTTTATCTAAGATAAAATTCTTGATGTAGTAAAAATTAATTTTTTAGAGGACTTCAAGTGACATATAGAGATCTAAGTTAGAAGGTCTGAATGTATGTACAGTCAAAGTTATGAAACTTCAAAGTTGACTATTAGTTTATTCATGGTATTTCTATGTACAAAATAATGTTTGAGAAATTTGTGATTTAGTAGAAGTGTGTTTTGGTGAGAGAAATCACATAAAGATGTCATAGAAATCATATATATTATACCCATGTAATTGAAAGTGATCATATGTTCTTAATTTTCTCAATGGAGTGCTAAAAGGGTGAATAGTTCTTCGTGAGACCTATCAAGGCTATTAAAGCCTAATTGAAAGGCATAGATGCTTAAGTGTGAGCCATATATACTATGGATAACCTATGGCAATGTATTTGACCTATGATTAGCATGCTATAAGTCTTAAGGGTTAAGGTAAGTCTTATGGATGACCTCGATGTTTATATTCATAAAGAATTTATAAATAGTTGAGACCAAGGAAATGGTTTCTAGACTTGAATGTGGAAGAATTGAGAGAGAAAAAGATAGAGATGAAGGAAGAATATTAGAGTTAGTGTGCTTAGTGGATGGACTAAAGTATAAATCAGTTTTAGGATGAGAAAAGAATCCTATAGTGATCCAAAAGGGTTTTTTGTATGCATTGATTATATGAATAAGTTTGAGTGTGTGTGATGAGATAAAAGAGAGGTTTTGGACATTACTTCTCCAATTATATTGGAATGAAATCAGAATTTTGGAGTTATTGATTTCATGGGTGTTGTGTGGGTGATTAACATCTACAACAAGTGGGTGTTTGTGCATACTTATGGTTCGGTGCTCCTTCGAAAGTGGGTGCTTCATTAAAAGGTATCATGTTTTCAATCATCTTATAGGAAAAGTATTCCATGTGTTTGCTAGCTTGAGAGTGGGTTTTATTCCCCGAGAGGTTTTCCCACATAGATCTTGTGTTATGTGTGTGATCTTATATCATCTCTCTTATTCATTTTTATGAACATATTATATGCTTTATTAATGTATTTGATCATTGATTAAGTGTTTGAAAGGATTGAAACTAAATTTTGAAATATCTTGCATCACTGATTCACCCCCTCTCTTAATGATTGTACCTTCAATAGTACCCACCTCTCTACAAATATATAAGGATGCACCCAACCTATTATCAATTCACTAAGGGGCCAAACTACTAAAATATGATCTTAATACCATAATTATAGTAAGGTGCCAATGCCAATACCACCACCACGACTCTCTAATGCAAACCTCTACAAGCATATATAGATGGGCCAGTATAGTATGAGCCTAAGAATATCAAGTACCCTTTATCTCAATCTATAAAAATATGTGATACATGTGATATGAAATCACAAATTCCACCTTCCACTATTATAGATGAGGGCAATAATACATAAATGAATTTCTATTGACATAAAATGTGACCTATAATAATTTTATCAAGGTAAACCATGTTACTTAGATATTCATCCAGTGTTATATGCCCAATAAAATATCAATGGGACCATTAAATGTAACCATGGTTTCCATATTTTGTAACCTATACTATCTCTCCTCTGAGAGTAAATCATAAAATGTAATACAGATCTTCTAATGTAACTGTCATATCCCCTATTGAGAGCCAAAAGGTACATGTATCTAGGTTCCACCTCTTACCTAGTCTCGTGAGAAGGTGTATGTCCTATAAGACCTACCCTATGGCCCAATTTGGCTTAAACTATCATATAATTGTTATTCACATCCATCCCTAATTTTTATAGAGTGGTAAAATGCTTACCATGCCAAAATTCTGAAATATGTACATCTTTCCACAAGCAAAATGGGTAAAAATAGTTATTAGTCATGACATTCCAAAAATATGATTCCTATTTTATAGTTAAAACTAAGAAAAATTATAAATACAATAGAATTAGATGTTATCATCAACATAGGAGAGAAGCATTAGATAGATGCATAAAAAATGGACACTCACGTCGAGACCTAGATGTGATTATCCCAATATTCAATAAAAGTGTACATATACCCTTAAAATCCAAAAACATTACTACAAAAATAAGTTACAAAAATTTAACTTTACCATTTAATTTACACTTAAACCTACTTACTAACTTGTCAAAATCTTAGTTGGTTAGGGTTGTTTGAAACACCTCAAATCATAGTGGTCATGGGGATCTATTATGCAACATTGTGTTTTTCTACTCATAAATTAAATTTTAATAAGGATCAATTTACAAGTGAATTGAAATATGTATTCAAAATTCCTAATGTGCAAATTCTATATGAACTTAAAAATCACATATATTGAGTACCAAATATCTAAATTAAAAACCATGAGTTGCATTGGGACAAAGGAAATGAGCATTTTCATATTAACTTAATTTCAAAAAAAAGGAAATATAAAAAAAATTATAAAATTTTGTGTAAGCATTGATATTATTCTAAATCATAAGTGTTACCAACACAATGTTACATTCTCATATACATGTTGACCACCTTCTATCCTTGGGATTAGAAAGATGTCAACCTAATACATATGAACCCTATTCCACCATAAGGCCTCACGGTTGCTACATCTCTTGGTGAATTAGGAAATTTAAAAATAGGTCTTTAGTTATCTTTTCAAATGTAGTAGCTTCAATTTATAGTCATGTTATGAAGAAAATATTGGTTACCTCTACTTCATGTTTAAATTTGTGCCAAGTGTCATCATAGTGTTTGAACATGCATGAGGGTTCTCACTAAGTTTTTAAGTGGCCTTAACAATTTAAAAGTGCCATGGTGGAGATGATTTGATAATACAGTTGATGAGTCATCATGAACCTCTTTGGTGTATTCAAATTATTTATGGTATGGTTCAATTCTAAGATTTTGAGAATGTTATGAAGGTGTATTGGGGCTTAACTGAAGTCCTTAGAAAGTCTTAAGGTATTATCACGTGTATTGAAATGATATTCACTTGAATTTCCCTCTTAAGGTTATGTATATGGTCTAAAAGAGAGATATTTGACCTTAAATGTGCACCACTTAACCTTGAAGGGCCAATAAACCACCATCCACACCTTTAAGATCCTTCATTAACTCCATTAGGTCATATCCTAAAGTGTTTAATGTACTAATGACCCTATTTTAACAAAGTCAACACTAAATTCCCACCAAATGGGCCCCACACATGCCAAAACGTACCTCTTCAAATCCTTAAATTGTACTATGAGCTTTAATACATCACTTGCCCTATATTTTCCCTCTTCTTACCTACTAATAATGTCTTATAGTCCGAAGCATAAGAAAACATAGAGAATTTGAAGGTTTTAGGAGATTCTTGAGTGTTATGAATTTGTAAAGTATGGACTCACTAAGGTGGAGTCAGGGGTCTGTAAGGGGAGTTCACTACTAGCATGTGTGGAAAAAATTAGATTGTTTTAGTGTTTGAGGATCCTAAAACCAATCCATCTTCCCCATCTATCTCATTAGAAATCTTGGAGACCACTTTAGGTTTATGCTCGGTTCATAAAAAAGAGAGAGAAAGAGGTTCCAAGATCTTGGCAAGAGAAAGTAAATATAATCACCTTCTAATCATGGGAATTGTTTTCAAGTTTATTCCCTTGAGATCTATGAACATTCATTAAGAAGATAAGTGATATGGTCATCATCATAATCCATATAGGGTAAAATAAAGAGGATGGTTTCATTGAGGTTTTGGTCTATTTTACCAAATTTATGATTGTCCCTAGTTCCTCAAGTCTTGCATAGACTTTCCATGTCCTCCTTAATATTTGTTTCACACATGTGGGCATATGTAGGTGAGAAATGTCCAAATTATCAATGTCTAGAGACTATAGGCATGTTGAAATGGTGAGAAGGAATATTTAGTATATAAACCTAAATGTGAATAGACTTAAAGGTTCAACAAAGTGTCTTTAAGTGATTCATGCATATTTGATTAAAAATTTAGATATTCATATAGACCTATAACTCTCTCATAGTGCCTCCAAGTGAAGACTACCAATGTGTCTAAGGTTTACCATAAAATAAGGCAGTGTATTATATAATGGTGACTTCAAGGTTCTCAAAATAAAGTATATACATAGTATGGAGTGTTATATTCCTAACAAGGGGTCCATATCTCAATGTTTCAAGCTTAACCATAGCCCTCATAGGTCTATAAACTACTAATATAACCTCAAACACCTTCACAGTTATTTTAGTAGAAGTTGAGGTTAATTAGCAAATGTTAATTTTTTTGGAAAGTCCTAAGTTTCATCTTCTGACTGTATGTGCCTAATTGGTGGCCTCTAAGTTTAATTATCTACTAATTATATGCATAGGGGTGTCCAAGGTTATTGTCTACTATCTTGGGTGTAATTTCATGCTATGTGATAACATTTACACTATCGTTCCACCTCTATTTTAAGCCCTACACTCCATTTTCAAGTTTCATATGACCCCACTATCATCACCCATAGACCATACACCCACCACACCAATTTTAAGTCATGATATCAAGGCTTTAATACTAATTAGGGTTGTTAAGAACCATCAATTCATGAATAAATGAGCTTATGTAGCTATATACCCTATTAAATGAGTAAACAATCACCTATAGGAAATCATATGGACCCACCTTAGTAAAGCCCTCCAAAGTCACCATATACAAATCATCCCCAAGCATAGTAAGTGCATATGAAAATTCAATGTAATGTCTCAAGGAGGTGGATGGGAATGTGAAAGAGTTATAAAGGTATCAAGTAACTTAAAAACACTATCATCACTTAGAAGGCTTATCCCAAGACTCCTTGTTAGTCAATATACATGGTTCATACAATAGTCATAGTAATATTGATGGTCTATACCCTCATATTAAGAATGATATAGTATATAAATATAAAAGGGTAAGGTTTAAACTAAGATTAAGGGTAAATCATGGTGTCCAACTCATCAAAGGTAGAGGAACCTATAAGAATGCATTTTGGAATTTGTAAAGCTCACACATTCAATTAGGTTGTCTATGATGTGAAGGTACTAGACCTAAGAGAGTTGAAATGTATAGAACACATGAATGGAGAATATATATGTGATAAAGACACATCAAACACCTTAAGTCCCTACCTGATAATGCTTTTGAGTAAGGAAGTTTTCTAGCTAGAGTTCCAAACCAAGTACACACAAGGTTATTTATGACTAAGCATGCAAATGTGTTGGTAGGGTTAGAGGACATGAGAATTAAAGATATGATTAGAATTTAGACATGATTTTTTTGACTCTAATTACACCCCTATAGTATCTAAAATAAAATTTCTAAGGTTACTAGTATCAACTAATTTAATCATACACACATGACAGTGTTGACCAAGATAGGCCATGAGAGAGAGAGAGAGAGAGAGATGGTGAGTGGTCTAAGTAGATAGAAACATATGAAAATGGTGTAAAGTAAGTTGAAGAGGGTTTCATGATAGATGAGAACCACATATGCACCCATAGATGAATGAAATCCCAAAATACCAGTCTGGGTTTATGAGACCTAAGCCCTTCTCATCTAGGTATAAAGACCCTACCTCCACCTCATGACAATTTCAAACCTTAAAATAATCCAAATGCAATGTAGTATGTGTGGGAAGATGTTTCAAGCATTGGAGAACACATTTGAGGAAGGGGAGTATAATGAGTGTGATCATAATGGTTTTATCCCTTCCTTAAGCTCAATTTTCCTAAGAAGGATTTTCAAGCTACATCTTTAAGCACTTGTACCTTTCAACACAAAAGGACTTACACCCAAGGACCTTATGGAAACTTAAGTACCCCTACTCAATCAAATTTCATAAAAGAATGAAATGGAGTGAGGGGCTTAGTTTTATGAATAAACACTAAGAAGTTAACTTGCTCAAATTGCTTAACAAAAAGTTTAAGGCATATGTTCTGGCACTCCTATCTCTACACACACTTTTCATGGGATCCTAAGTTGTTTAATAGAGATGAGGGGGTCAATGGGATAAAGGTTCATGGTAATAAGTTTTTTTTGGAGCTCCATACTGTATGAACCATCATTAAGATGGTGGACCTCTAAAATCATTCCTAAACCTTGAATGGTACCTAATGGTATATTTATGCCACTAAATTCTTTTTTAGGGAGTATTTTAGATATTAAATGGTCCTAAATGTCTCTTAACATATTTTGAGTACTCAAATGGCCTATTTATTAGCATGTGCAGGGATTATGTTATATAAATTAGGCTTGAAAAATTTAGTTTAAGCCTATCTATAATCAAGGGATTTATAATAATTTACATAAAACATGAGTTTTGGAGAGAAAAAGGGATCTAAAATTCCCAAAATAATTTTATATTAGTCATGCAAAAGATCCTCCATAATTGGTTACCCTTGCAAACAGGCCTAAATGTCTAAATAAGATACACTATTACATATATCAAAAAGAAAATGGCTTGATGATGCCAACATAGATAATTTAAGGACACTCAAAGGTGATATTCATATTAGGGTTAGTGGATAAGAACCTCACATCTATAGGATAAGACCAAAACATAGAAACCCTGTACCTATGCTTAATGATTTAGCACCCTTATTAAGGTCATGCCACTTAGGAGATAGAGAAAAGGGAAAAATGAGATTAGAGGGAAATTAAAACCTTAATTGGTGAGATAAACAAGTATTTTGAGAGGTGTAGGTCACTTTGGGTTTTAGGAGAGGTGCCATAACTAGTCATTCTAGACTAAAACCACTTAGATACTACTCATAATGCATACTTCTCACTTGAGAGGCAACCTCACATGCTCACAACTGTAAAAAAAATTTGCATGGGAGTATAAATACTTTAAGATAAGTAAGGGGATTTTTATATAATAATTTAGTGGAATTGGTTTAGAGGTTTAGGCCCTAACCTCTATGAACCATTGTTAAGAGTCATAGACACTCTTAAACCTCCCTAAAACCCTAATAAGGACTTGACTATATATATTTAAGAAACAATGTATCCAAATTCATGGGAACCACTAGAAAATCACTTTTATCATGTTTTCTATTAAAATGAGGCCATGCTCATGGTATTTAGTTGTATGGATAACATGCAGACATCTCCAAAAACTATAAGTTTTTAGTGTTTTAAGCAAGAAGTGAAGTGCATAACTTGGACATAGGTTCTTAATAATTAGAAGTGTTGTTTTTAGGCTTGTTTCCCCTACTAGATTATGTAAATTTCCAACTACCTACCTAAAAGTGCCTTTTCCAACCTTCACCAATTAGCCATTTTATAAGGCTAGTTAAGATGGCCTTATCATGCAAGAAGGGTAAGGTTACAGGTATGGGGTGTTTTAAAAGTATATATAATGATGTAGAGGGTTATTTAAGGTGTTATTAAAGCCTAATTAGATATATTAAAGGTTTGGTTCAACTATCATAATCATCCCAATAGTGTATGGATAGAAGACTAGGATAATAGTTCATAAGGCCTACTTAACCAACAAGATGGAGGTGTTAATCAGTGTAGAAAACCATTATGGAATTAATGGGAAATATTAGTAATCTATAATTTTTTCTTGAATTCATAAAGATAAGTGACCATAAACATTATGAATAATTTGGGTGATTTCCTAAGCATGGTCAATCTGTAGGTATGGGCATCCACTTAGCACCTCATGAAAAAGGACTAATTAAACCTCTTTCAATGTTGGTAACTAATGAAGGGATAGGTAATTGGATAAAGATGACATGCATGGACTCTTCATGACTCTAATTTTGATAAATTTATATATAAATACTCCAAATAGCTCATTCAAGGTATTTATCCACCCAAGTAACACATAGGGAAGTGAGGGAGACTATTGTAACTATTGCATGATCACTATGGCCTCTTCATGACCACTTATATTCCAATATTACTTTTCTCTCTTGTGTACAACTCTATATATTTAGGCATTTATCTCTTTTTTCTTATCTCTTGGCTAGGTGTAGAAAATCTCTACCCAAAATTATATCTTCCACCTTGAATCAATAGAGAAAAGATTATTACAGACTTGTTCATGAGCATTAGTGTGTGTTATGATTATATATTTGAAAAAGGTATGAATTTCATCTTATCTTTTAGGTCCTCTCTTTCACCTAATTTTATATTGGCATCCTATATAAATCATGTGAAGTGTTGATAGGTGGTAATTGTGTTGAAGAGTGAGTTTATTTATAGTGTCTGATATAGACCTTCATTATTTTGCCTTTAAGTTATATATGTTCCACTTAACCTACATATGAAATACTCATGTTTAATTTTGAGAAGGTTTTATGCACACCACAATGTAACAAGGTAGGCTCTAATGTTTTAGGATCTCAATAGAGGTAAACTCCACTCCAAGGTATGAGTTGTAGGTATGAAGTCAGTTACAACCTATTGATTGAATAGTGGGTAGGGCATGCAAGTTGTTGACAAGGTTTTTATATGGAGGTGTGGGTCCTAATAAGGGGAGTGAATCTATATATGCTTTAGATAGATGACTAGCTTATAATCTAAAGTGGGTAGGTCTCAAAATAAACACAAAAATGAGGGAAGGCTAATGCAAAAAATAAGGCTCTATTGTTTTTTTATGAACTACTTATTTAGTTGGTTTCTAAAAGGACAAGCGCTCGTAGAACCTACACTTGTTGCTAGTATTAATTAAACACACACAATCAAACATGGCTAAGAATTCTAAGGAGATAATGATGGAAGAAATTAACAATCCTTAGACAAAGGTTTCCCCTTTTAGGGTAACTATTACACACCCTTAATCAAGAGATTATGGCTTTAGATATTGAAGTATCTAAGGTGGTTTTTGTACACACATAAAAACTACATCCTAGAAAACACTCATACATAATCATAATTATGAATAAAATAACCTAATCACCTTAATTAATGTAATTTACCAATATTTTAATAGCTATTGCACATCTAGAATTAGTACATGAATTAAAATAATCAAGAATGCATTCACAATAGTTACACACTAAAGATTATTGAAACATACAACCAAAGAAACTAACAACTAATTACACAAAAATTCAAAAGAAAATACTCAAACACATTTTTTGATGATCAAAATTGATGTTGCGCCTATATTCAAAATTCTCTAAGAAAAATTCAAGTTGGATTATAATTATTTATATAGACTTGGGGAAGGGGTCACCTCATCCTCCAAGCTCATGCAAGTCATTACATATGATAGTCATAACTTGAGTTCTAATTGTTTTAAAAAACCATATAAAGGGTCTAATTGTAGTTATCAATTTAAAATAGCCTTTATAAAAGCTATGAAACATGTGTATAAATGTGAAGGTAATTTTTACAATTATAGCATGAACTGCATGCAAAACTTCAAAATATATGCATCATTTACAAAATTGTACATGTAAAATTTTTAGCCTTTTAAGGTTGCATGGTCTGAATGGCTGGGGTTATAGATATTAGAACTACAAGTTGTTTGTAAAAGATAACTATTGTTGTATCAATTCTTTAAAACTTTTGAAACTATGTCTAACCAAAACTAATGATGCATTGTATGTTTCCCATACCTCTTACTGAGTTTAGATTTTTGAATAGTCCAATTAGGACTCATACCATTGATTTTATACATGATGGAACATGAGAGTGCCATTTGGAATCTCTATATGCTTCTTGGGCTCACTTACAAAACATACTCCATCGCTTAGTTCATTTACACCATGTCTTAGCTTCTCATTATATCCATGTTCATTTAAAAAGTATTCATCAATCTTGCATCTCAAATCTCTATATATTGGGCTCCCATGCACTATTGGATCTTTTCCTTAAATGTTCCCTTGAGATTGACACTTTTCACTACCATGCTTGCTCTAGAAATCCCTTTATTTTCATACTTGATCTCATGCCATTAGATCTTTGGTATGCAAGTAAACATGAACCATAGATCTTGGTGCTTGACTCTTTGACTCCTATGAGCTTTAAACTTGTCATGTCCTTATTCCTTTGAAAATTATCTTTCAATCTTGCACCATCAGATCAATTATATAGATCAACACTCTCCATTGATCTACCTAGGCCCACTAACCTTTGATTTCAAAATGACTAATTTACAAGCTTAAGTTTAACATTTTTGCAATCATAAATGACATCCTCATAACTATCAATTATTTCTACATGATTATTATAATTTAATCCCCTATCATTTTCTTGTTGATCCTAAATTTGACATTCACGTGATTTTCAAAGACATCTTTGTAACCATCAATGGCATCCACATGACCCTGAGAGTTTGGGTCTATGTCTTTTAGTTTTTAAGCCTAAATTTGATGTTCACACAATCATCAAATATGTCCTCATGACTCTCAATGATGTCCACATGATTTTCATAATTTAAACCCATGTATTTTATCTTTGAGCTTAACTTTGACGTCCACATGAATGTCAAAGATGTCTATACAATCATCAAATTGACTTAACTCCTTGTGAGCTCAACACTTATCATTTCTTGGTTCACTTTACTCTCCAATCACAAATTAAAAAAGGACTTAACATAATACTTTGGAAAATATATATAAATCACCCTACATGAATATTCTAGATTAAGGTCTTAGTTGTATGAATAAAATATGATTGGGACCTAGGATTAAATATTCAATTAAGCTCAAAAATACATTCTAAACAAGGGTGCCAATTGGTAGTATGGTATTGTTTCAGGGTAATTATTACAAGGGAAATGTTGTAGGATTTCTATGTTGGGCATGTATTTTATTAGAGGAATTGTTTTAGACAAAATGTCCATAATAATTCTCTCAAAGACCTAATTCTATAGGATAAAATGTCCAAGGCATTTATCTTAAAGGGTCATTTAGAGGAAAAAGTGTTTGGGATAAAATTTTTGAAGGGTAGATGTGAAGGGAAAAAGGCCTATGATAAAAGTCCTAAAGGGTAGGTTTGAAGAAAAAAATGCCCAGGAAAAAATTCTGAAAGTGTAAGTTTGAAGGGCAAAGGTGTGGGACAAAAGTCTCAGAGGGTAGGACTTGAAGGGCAAAGGCTTGGGAAAAAAATCCTAAAGGGCAAGTCCAAAGGGAAAAGGCTTTGGACAAAAGTTCAGAAGGGTAATTCACATAAATCCTGAAGGGTATATTCAAAAGGTCTAAAGGGCATGTTCAAAAAGTTTGAAGGGCATGTTCAAAAAGTGAAAAGGGCATGATGTCTCAGATAAAATGTCTGGAGGAATTTTGACTTGGGGGAATGGTTTAGGGAAATTACATCAGACAACATGTCCAACATAATAAACCTGAAGACCAATTCTTGTAGAATAAAAGTTATGAAGACAAAACCCTAGAAAAGATAAGCTAAAAACATAAAACCCAATAGAGAATCCTAAAAGGTATAAAGTTAGTTAGTGAAAAAACAATACCAATTATAATTTTCCAAAGTATGAAAAGTCCAATAATCAATATTCTCCTAAATTTTGCATAAACATGTAGAAGAGGGGCTCAAAATTCAAGACCATAGTGTAAAAAAAAGTGGGTCCCCATTTCCTTATGAGAAAAGGGGTGTGTTAGGTACAAGTGGTGACTCACATGGGGAATACTCTTGAGTATTAAAGAACTTATAACTTTAGTTTTAAATCTTAAATTAATCATGAAGTGCATCATAGAATAATACTTAAATCATAAAAATGGAAGATACTCAGTTCCTACACACAACATACTTGTCTTCCAATTTTTTGGATCTATGTGTGTCAAACATGTAGTTTATTTAACCCTTATTGTGATGAGTTTTCCAAAGTATTTGATGAGGTTTTAGGTCTTGTTATAGTATCTATTAAAGGTAAAAATATCAAGGGAAGCTCAGGCATTACTCTACTTTCAAATAGACATCCATAGCCCTGACAAAAATACCTTGGGCTCCTCTTCTCATTCCATTATTTTATTTTGATCATGATGCATGGTACATTGACCTTATTTCATCATGCGATCCTTTTGATTTTATTTTGATCTTTTCAACTCTTTAGTTCTTTCTTCTTCTTTTTTTCTTTGTTCTTGATTGGAAAAAGAGAAGAGCTAAAACCCTAGTGAGATAGTATAATTATAAAACAAATCATTACTATAACATCTTTGCCATCTACACCTTTACCCAAAATTGTCATTTCTAACATGTATTTAATGTGATAAGTGCATTTGATCCAATAAAATAAGAAAAAAATTCTAAATTTTTATGAAGTACTTTGAGAGCAACTTTCACATGCCTGATAAAATTATTAAATTATGACACCATTTAGAATAATCCCTAATTACCTACCTTCATCTTAAAGACTCAAAAAAAATAGAAATACATCCAATCTATAAATTAGTCCCAAAGTGTCAAAATTTAAATTTTCCCCTTTTTTACAAGTCTTAAACTTAGGTGGCTTAAATAATATATTGGTTATAGTTAGAGCAAACACAATTCTGATTATCAAATAAAGTAAAGAACAACTAATCTAAGAAAGCAAGGAACTCTAAACTAAGAAAGTGGAAATATAATCTAATAAAACAAATTACAAAAAGTAGGAAAGATTAATCTTGAAATTAAGAAACTAATCTATAAAAATTAGGATATCTAATATATGAAAGAAATAAACCTAATATAATCCTATAGCTACATTCATCTATCCTATTAGTCAATAACATCAACATATGACACAACCCTGAAGTAGTTCTTCAGGAACTATCAATTGACTAGATATGTAAGATTGTTCCCTTGGAGGTCCTTTAGGCAAAATACATTATTTCCCATGATCTCTAAAATCTAATACAGTCCAATCCATAGTGGGGTAAACTTATCGTGTTGTTCTTTATTCTCATGGGATTCATCCCAAAGTAGTACTAGATCCAAAATCCTGAATGTTTTGACTTTTTTTCTCTTATAAAACCACCTCTTGAACACATTATGGTATTTGTTGAATATCTATAAGGCCTTAGTCCTTAAATCTTCCATTTCTATTATGTCTAATAAGCTTGACTCTATTTCATCACATGGTTCCATATAATCCTAGATGAACTAATTAGTGGGTAACTTCAGAATAATTTGGAATATAGGATTGCATCCATACACTAATAAATAGGGTAAAGGTTTAAGGTCTTATTTGTATCTTGTTTGGTCTACCCAAAGATCATACTTTAATAAGTTGTGTTAGTCCCTAGGTTTGTATCCAACTAATTTCTTAATTGCATTGATCAAATTCTTGTTGATTGATTCTACTAGTCCATTTCCCTTGGGGTAATAGTTATAAGCTAACCTAATAGTAATCTAGAGGTCATGTGCCCACTTTGTAAATTATATTGATATGAAATTTAGTCCATTATCACAACCTAGAGAAATAGGCATGCTAAATCTAGTTGTTATGTGTTCCTCCAAGAATCAAATCACATCTTATGCTCTATAATTCTTTGTGGTTATGGATTTGGTCCATCTAGTGCAATATTATATAGTGGTAAGGAGAAACTTATGACCCACTGAGGAGTTTGGGTTGATGATGCCAATGAAGTCTAAAATACATTAGGTGAATGGCCTTCTTTCAATAACTAGATGTAGAGGTATTGTTACGTGTACTTCTCTCTTAGCTAAAGATTGGCATTCATGACATGCTCTCACATGATCATTATCATCCTTGAAAACTGTTGGCCAATAGTATCCCATTCTTAGGATCTTATGTGATGTGTTATTCCTAGAAGGATGACTGCTACCTATTTTTTGATGTAATTTTTCTAAGATTTCTTTAGCTTCCTCTACAAATACACACCTGAGATAGATACCATCATAATTTATTCTATAGAGGACTCCCTTCTTGATCATGTAATGAGCAACTTTGAGCCTCAAAGCTCTTCTAGTCTCTCTATTAAGTTCTAAGGAATAATTTATTGTAAGTAAATACTATATTATATCAGTATACCATTTCTACTTTAGATACTTGAGATTCACATACCTCTTCAATAGTTATTCATGGATCTAGTTTGTTCATAAGATGAACAATACTTTAGCCCCAAATGATCTTTGCAAGCTTGATCTCTATGTTGAATTCTTGTATCTTGGCCATCCATTTGCCTCAGCATTATCATAATTCATTCTATGATAGGGTGAGCTTGACCATAGGATCAGGCACAATGATGATGATTTTATTACTCAAAATGTAATACCAAATTTTTTTCATGGCTTTGATAAGGATGAGAATCTATGTATCAATCATAAAATACCTGAATTATACATCTTTCATATTTATTCTCATAAATGCAATCATATGCTTTGAAGCAAATGATTATAAGTATAAATATTTATTAAAATATGGACTGATCAATACTAGAGCTTATGATATTACATGTTTAATGTCCTCAAAGGACTTTTTGGATTTAGCTATCCACTCTATTTTGGCATCTTTATTGATCATGGAATTAAAATGTCTAATGGTTTATGAAAATCCTAAGATGAACATCCTTACAAATTTAATATTTCCAAAGAATGATTTGAGATCTTTCTTAATGTTCGGTGACTGAATTTCTAATACCATCTAAATTTTATGTAGATCAATGGTGATCCCATCCTTAGTGATGATGTGCCTCAAAATCCTACCTTCAATCACTTTGAATATGTTCTTCTTTGGGTTTATTAAAATAAAAAACATTCTTCATCTCTCAAATATGGATTCTAGGTGACTTATGTGGTCTTTTTAGTTTTCTGAAAATACTGTAAGATCATCCATGTAGATGATTATGCATTTTCCTACTAGTCCTTTGAAAGTGTGATCCATGGCACATTAAAATTTCACTCTTATATTTATTATGTTTAATGGAATAATATTATACACATATGTTACCCACTTCATAGCAAACACCATCTTCATTCTATCCTCAGATTGCACTAGTGCCTGATTATAGCCTAAAAAATCCATCCAAAAAGGACATCATTTTAGAACTACTTACTATTTGTTTCACCTCATCCAAAGAAGGTAAAGGATAATTGTCTTATTTATAAGCATTATTTAGGTTTTTAAAATCCACACATAATTTGATCTCACTATTCTTCTTTTTTACTGGGACTAAATTGGCTACGTAGGTAGAATGTCTTACCTAAAAGATGATTTGTGTGCTTAATAGCTTCTCTACTTCTCTCTAAATGAGAGGATCTAGAATAGAATTGACTGGTGTATGCCTATATCTAAATGGATTGTGATCTAGATTAAAGGGAATCATATTAGTAATGACCTATAGTTCATACACTTTTAATTCTTCATATGTCCAAGCAATGATGTCCCTGTATCGATTGATTAGATCCTTCACTTTCTATCTCTCTTTTGGGGTGCAATCAAGATAGATATTAACATAATGTGGGCCATATTTATCTCCTATATTTTCCCTTCTAAAGTATGATTCATTTACCTTGGACTACCTAATTTATTTAGCTTGAGGGTCTATGTTGAATGGTCTTTCAGAAGAGACCAACCTAGCTAGAATTTGATTCTATTTGAGCTAAAGAATGCCCTCTTCATTTGATTCCTCTTGACAGAGGTGATTAATGTCATTTTCATTGATGATTTGGGATTATAAATCCCCTAAATAGTAAAAAATTGAATAATCTATTGGTCATCATCAAATATTTGGAAATTTTATACATTATTTGGAACAAAGGTACAAGGTACCAATTCAATTGAGAGTTTTTTTACCTTAGATTCTTGTAGTGGCTCTAGATTAGTAGAAGCAGTAGCTAATGAATTAATAGTTTGATTTATCTCTCTAAGAAGTGTTATTATGTTGAAAGCTTTAAATTAGGTCCCATGATCTATGCTTGTATCTTCTCAAATAAGACAACTTACATTGGTATTTATTTTTTACTTGATTGACCACCATCTCTACGTCACCAAATAATGATATTTTCTTCACATTATTATTAAGTGAAAACTATAGTCATAAAACTAAAACCTCATAACCAATTATATTATTCATGCATATAAATTTCAACCTATATGCTACCAAGAATATTTTGCCCTATGGATCAATTAGCTTAATTCCCATGCATGATCCTTGCTTGAATCTAACACAATCAAAGTGTAGAGTCCACAGTTGATTAGATACTTCATATTCTAGATTTTACACTTGATTTTAAGTGGTAAAAGTATAAATACCAAGGTTGTGGGACTCATACTTTACCTATTCATTCTTGACATTATATTTTATGATGAGATAATTCATCCTCAACACTCTATCAATTCTAATTTGATTCACAATTCCTCTCCATGGTAGCCAAATATGAGAGAAGTCTATATAAATATATATGCTAAATGTTTTATACCAGTCTCTACTCAATATTAGACCATAGTATTTTGGTATGTATACCACTAGAATATAAATGGTCATCTAGACTCATGATTTAGATGCTACTTGAATGTGCACATTGGTCAATTATCCAACTATTAATACTACCATTTTGTCTCAATTGTGAGACCATTCTCTTTGAAAGACTCAAAGTGAGACCTAGATTTTGACATATAGAAGTAGGCATGATAGTTACATATGTTTCAAAATCAAATTAACAATTATGAATGTTCTTATCGAATGCCCTGATAGTTAGTAGGAATGGTGGAAATTATGCCTTACTCTTGTAGATGAAATTGGCATCAATAACTTTTTATTTCTCTATAGATGTTTTAACTCTTTCCATGGGATATTTTCCAATAATGGACTTCCATAGTAGCTCCTTTTGTTTAGGGATATGAGCTATCTCATGAAGAGTTATATTTATCTTGATCTTTTTCATATCCTATATAATGTTATATCCTCCTTTGCTTGGTTCTTCCTTACTCTGCTAGTGATCACTCCCCTTTTGAGGGGGTGGATTATTGTATGCTTAAGGATTATGAGGAATCATTGTGGTATTTGGAGGAGTTGATCATGTAAGTGCCTACTTATTCCTTAGATTATGTGTACCTATTTATAACTACTAGATTGTATGGACTTCATCCATATTATGTTCTAGTTCATTGTCATTTTCAAATGGGAAGGGAAACTCATGAGTTTCAAATAATATAGAAGTACTTAAAGAGCCATGATCCTGGTGGGATTTTGGTGGATTATGTATATGATCTTGTCTGACTACTTCCCTTTGGAAGATTTTAAATGTTGCACAAAACTCAATGTAGTTAAGATCACCATGCTTAGAAGTATTATGAATTTTTCACCAATTGGAAAGAGCCATTTTTTCTATGTTGATATTTGGAAGCTTATTAGGTTGATTAGGCCTATTGAATGGTTTATTGTATCTTTGAAATATAGCATTTTGATTACCAATTGGGGAATTTACATTACCCATCTTTCTTTTCATATTTAATAATTCATTGCTCAATTTTTGAACCATATTATAAATAGAATCTAGTTTTGCCTTTGTATAATTGGTACCTTGTAAAATAGTAGTGGGGATTACAGATGATTATTGATTCTACTGGTAATCATTGCCTATCATATGATTATTCAAGAAGATAATATTTAGCTATGGTGTCTATGTCAATGGAGGTAGTGTGTAAAATTGGTTTTGATTGAATGTGGGAGCATTATGCTTCACATGTGGTATCAGATTTAATGTTGGAAATTTATTGTTGACATTAGGATAACTAGGCATCTAAAGATTTAGTAGCCTATCTATATTTTATCCTCTTTATGTGCTAACATCAAATTTTTGGTTTTAGCTATTATTCTCAATAACATGATAGTGATTGGGTCCAAGGCATTCTTATACATTTCTAATTCTAATGTCTCATCTATTTTATACCTTGGGATCAATTAGTTTTACATTTTCTAGAACCTTGCATTAGAAGGATCAATTAGTTTTACATTTTCTAGAACCTTTCATTAGAAGTATAGATGGGCTCCTTAGGTTTTCTCCTCATGCTAGTAAAGTGCAATTATACCAAACTAGGATTCATGACCTAACCAAACTACACAGGAAAAGTTTCTTGACATTGAATTGATAGAATTTTCCGTGAGATTTAAATACCAATCATAAACATCACCCATTAAAGTAAAAGAGAATAATCTGCATGCGACATCCTCATGGATAAAATTCATTAGCCTTAAATCAAATTCAAAATATCTAATATGTTCTTCTATTATCCTTGATCCTATAGGAGAAAAACATGGTAAGGCAAATCATGCACATCTCTTGGGACAACAATAGAAGATCCAACTAGCTAGGGATAAGTTATTAGTTGGTTATTAGGTAAAGGGTTTCTTACAAGTAAGGGGTTCCCTATTGGAGGATCTGGATTTTTATGGAATGGGGAAGTGGGCCTAGTTCTAGGTCTCCTATTATTTTTCAAGGGTGAGACTAGAAAACTAACCTAGGAATTATATATGGCCACTCTCCTGGGTTACTCTAGTTTAACTTTATGTAAAGGATAAATACTATTATCAGGGGTGTTCACCCTCCTTCTAGTACCAATGAACCATTAATGTGGGTTTTATGCACACCATAACATCACTCAGTAGCCTCTAACATTTTAAGATCTCAATGGAGGTAAAATTCACTATAGGTCATGAGTTTTAGGTACGTTGTTAGTTATAATCTACTGATGGAATACCATGTAAGGCATGCAGGTTGTTGACAAGGTTTTTAGATGGAAATGTGGTTCATAATAAGGGTATTGAATCTATATGTGAGTTGGATGGATGGTTGGATTCTAATCTAAAGTGGGTAGGTCTCAAAATAAAGTCAAAAAGGAGGAAAGGGTAAGTCAAAAAAGAAGGCTTTATGGTTTCCAAGAACTATTTCTTTGGTTGGTTTATATAAGGATAATTGATCTTAGAACCTATGCTTGTTACTGTCAACAATTTAACGTATAATTAGACATGGCTAAGAATTCTAAGGAGATAATGATGTAGTAAATTCACAAGCCTCAGATAAAGGTTACCCCTTTTATGGAAGCTATTATACACCCTTAATTAGGAGATTATGGCTTGGGCTAGTGAAGTATCTAAGGTAGATTTTACATGCACAAAGAAAACTACATCCAAAAAACCACTCATAAACAATCAAAATTATGAATCAAACAACCTAATCACCTTAATTAATGTTATTTACCAATTTTTCAATATATATTACATGTTCTAAGATTAGTGCATCAATCAAAATTATCAAGAATCCATTTTTAGCTATTACACACTAAAAATTATTGAAAAATACAACCAAATAAAGTAACAACTAATTAAACATAGATTGGAAAGAAAATACTCAAACATATTTATTGACGATCAAAATTGATGCTACTTTTGTATTCAAAATTCTATGAAAAAAATCCAAGTTGGATTACAATTGTTTATATAGACTAGGGAAAGGGGTCACCTCATCCTCCAAGATCATTCAAGGTCATTACATGTGATAGTTAGAACTTGAGTTCTAACTATGGTCAAAAACTGTATAAGTGTCTAATTTTAGTTATCAATTTAAAATAGCCTTTGCAAAAGATATGTATAATCAACATGTTTATAAAGATGAAGGCAATTTTTATAACTATAGATGGAACTACATGAAAAAAATCAAAATATATGCATCTTTTACAAAACTATACATGCACAAAGTCTTAGCCTTTTAAGGTTGCATGGTTTAAATGACCAGGGCAGTGAAAACTAGAACTACAAGTTGTTTGTCAAAGATAAGTATTTTTGTATCAATGCTTTAGAACCAATGAAAATATGACTAGATAAAAATAAATATGCATTGTAAGTTACCCATGCCTCTTATTAAGTCTAGATCTTTGTAAATTTCACCTATGACTTGCACCATCAATTTTCTACATGATGGAATGTGAGCATGCCATTTGTTAGCTCTATGGGATTCCTAGTCTCACTTACAAAACACACTCCATATCTTAGTGCCTTTACACCATACAATAGATTTATGCCCATTGAAAAAGTCTTTGTTGATCTCACACCATTAGATCTCTATATACTGGGCTCTTGTGCACTTTTGGATCATTTGTTAAATATTCCCCTGAGGGTGAAACTTATCACCACCATGATTACTCTAGAAATCCCTTCATTATCTTGCTTGATCTCATGCCATTAGATCTTTAGTATTTAAATTAATGTGTATCATAGATCTTGGTCCTTAACTCTTTGAATCAATGTGAGCCTATCATTTTTCACATCCTTGTTCCTTTGAAAATTCTTTCAATCTCACACCATCAAGTAAATTGTATAGATCAACACTAGCCATCTATCTACCTATACCCACTAGCCTTTGATTTAAAAATGGTTAATTTATGAGCTTAAATTTGAAATTTATGTAACCATCAATGACATCCTCATGACCATCAATGAGATCCATGTGACTATGAGAATTTAATCCCTGGTCATTTTCTTGTTAATCTTGAATTTGACATTTTCACAACCATCAAAGATGTCCTCATGATCGTTAATGATGTCCACATGACCATCAGAATTTGGATCCATGTCTTTTAGTTACTAACCTAAAGTTGACATTCATACCACTATCAAAGATGTCCTCTTTATTTTCAATGATGTCATGTGACTGTCAAAATTTAAACCCATGTCTTTTATGTTTGAGCTTAATTTTGATGTCTGTATAAACATCAAAGACATCCACATGACCATCAAATTAACTTAACTCCCTGTAACCTTGACACTTGTCATTTCATTGTTCACTTTTCTCTATAATAAATGAAAAGAGGACTTAGCATAATAATTTGGGAAATATATATAAGGACCCTACATAATATTCTATCCCAATGTCTTAGTTTCATGAATGAAATGTGATTGGGACCTAGGCTAAAATATTAAATGAAGTTCAAAAATGCCTTCTAAGCAAGTGTGCAACTTGTAAGTAGGGTATTATTTTAGGTTAATTATTTTAGGGGAAATGTTATGGGATTTCTATGTGATGCATGTATTTCATCAAGGGAATTGTTTTGTATAAAATTTCCATAATAATTCTCCAAAAGACCCAATTTTGTCACACAAAATGTTTGAGGGAATTATCCTAAAGTGTCATTTGGAGAGCAAAGTGTCCAAGATAAAAGTCTCAAAGGGAAAAAGGCCCAAGCTAAAACTCTTGAAGGGTAGGTCTAAAGGGAAAAATACCTAAGATAAAAGTCCTGAATGGTAAGTTGGAAGGGCAAAGGCCTAGGACAAAAGTCCTAAAGGGTAGGTGTCAAAGGGCAAAGGCCCAAGATAAAATTCCTAAAGGGTAAGTCTAAAGGGAAAAGGCCCAACATAAAATTCCTAAAGGGTAGGTTACACAAAGACCAAAAGGTATATTCAAAAGGTACAAAGGGTATGTTCAAAAAGTCTGAAAGGCATTCAAAAATTTTGAAGGGCATGGTGTCTTGGATAAAATGTTTGAAATAATGTTCATTGGGAAAAATGTCTAAAGGAATTCAATTGGATTAGGAGATTGTTATGAGAAAATTGTATCAAATAAAATGCTTGACATAATAAACCCAAAGATAAACCCAAATACCAATTCTTGTAGAGTAAAATTTTTGAATACAAAAGCCTAGAAAAGATAAGCCAAAAACATAAAACTTGATAGAGAGTCCTGAAAGGTATAAATTTAATCAATGAAGACATAATACCAATGATACTTTTCTAAAGTATTAAAATTTTAATATTAAATATTCTCCTAGATTTTTCACCAACATATAGAAGTGGGGCTCAAAAGTCAAGACCATAGTCTGAAAACAAGTGGGTCTCCATTTCCTTATGGTAAAGGGGTGTGTTGGGTACAACATTTTAGGATTGTGTCAAGAAGCTTGGTTATTTACTTATCTTTAATTAGATTCAAAAGTGTGTTTGAAGATTATTTAAGAGAGGATACTTGAATATTGGTGCATCACCACCCATAGAATAGGTTTCTTTTCAAGTTTTCATCTTATTCCTTTTCATCCCAATATAAGTAGGTCTTAGAATAAAAATTTAAGTTGACATATTAGGGGAGATATTACCATAAGCTATAGGTTTGGTCTAACTATAGGTAGCCCATAAAATTTATGCCAATCCCATGTTAATCCATGTTTGAATCAAAATTGAACAATCTCCTTCAAATGATGCAACTTGGGTTGATAACAATACCTACACTACCAAGGTAAAATTTATTACTATACACTCAAATACATGATAGTGCCACTTATTTATTTTTTGATGAAGTGACTAGTAGATTTTATTTCCCATCCTCTCAAAAGTGGGGAATGTCATAAGGACATGGCTTCTACATATTCACAATTATTCAGTGCTCAACACATCCAAATTATAGTGGGGGCATGTTTTGTAAACATGTCCTCTACATTTATACACAACTCTCAAATTATCCACATGATAGTGGGGACATGTTATAGAAACATGTCATCCATGCTTAAGTATTCATAACTATTCAGATATTAGGCACAATATATGGTTCAAATATATATTTGGGTCAGAATTATATACATTGGTATTACCACTATACATAGATTGCACAATAGTGGTACTTATGAAAAATCAAAAGGAAAAATATACATAGACTATTATATTTATTATAGATATGACAAGGGGCATAAATAAGGTTTAATTCATTCCAAGTACTCAAACAGTGATATGTGTTCTATATTCACTAGATTATCATAGATTTTTGTCACATTATATATTGTTACTATGTCATGGACTAACACCTGGGTTGGATTTGTATAAACTATTATTTTGGCCTTATCCATCTATAATGGATGGTTATATTTATATATTAGAGTTATTAAATCATCTAATCTCACTAGGTTATATACTTGAGTTGTGTAATTTGGGACATGATACTCTTGATAGGTGAAGCACTACTCTTCTTATTCCTAGATGGGGGCATGATCACCTCCCAAATTTCCATGCTCTAGATACAACACTAGGTTGAAACCCATTTAACCACTTATGAGCTCACTCATCTTCCTAGATAAAAAATAAATGAGGTTGTAAGTCACCTTATTCTTCTCCAATTTCTAAAATTCTAGATCCATTATTACACAACAAATACATAGGTGTATTCTATCTGTGCTCTTTATTTACATTAATTTTTATTATTGTTCATATACATATCATTTACACTAATTACTTTGTGACATGCAGTTTATTTTATGTAATTTTCAAATAAGAGGATTAAAGAAACTTCAAGCAAAGATAAGGTGTGTTGTAAACACTAAGGTATTCATTTTATTTTCCTTTAAACTAGTAAATGTGGATACCCATATTTGGGGCAAACACATTTGCATTCTCTTTTATTATATATATTTTGACTAAGAGTTAGATATCTATTGGTTTGGTCTCTTTTGGACCTATCCATTTCTACATTATTTTGCTTGCTTTATCTACCCCTATGGAACTATATTTTATAAATTATCTTTTATCTAGTGTATCTCAAGGGTCCCCACATATTATTTCTTTTATCCCTATGTTTTTATCCTCTAAGCACCTACACTTGTGTTATACTCTTGCATTGTTGCAAATATCCAACTCTAATGAAAGTGTCCAAACTTATCCTTTTATTATTTTCTATATCCTTCACTTGGTGACCATTTATTTTTATAATTTATTCATCCTATTTTTAGTTTTTCACATAACACCAGGCACTAATTCAAAATCAAGAGACCCATATATATACAGAGGTTATGGTATAATTATATCATCTACCAACTTGATAAAAAAAAGTTCTAATTATCAAGTATTTCATATTCTAAGATATCAAACTACACTATAGTACTAAATTGAATAACTGAAGCACTCAAAAGGTCACTATACTCTTGAATTTTTTTTACCAAGGGTTACAATAGGAGAAAGAACATATATTTACATAGTTATAATTCCATACACATTTCTAGGAGGGATAACTACATGTGAGTCTGAAGCCATCTTTAGAGTATTATATATGTAGGCAACCCTTAGAAATAGTTTTGGTTTATAAGGTTAGCTCCACTCATGTGCTAACCCATTTTTACCAAGTTACAACATGTCAAAGGTAAGAAGATTGAGGTTTTAATTATTGGCTAGATCTAGTACATCGACAAACATATTCTAATGTACTAATTAGGCACACAAGTGATATAAAATGTCTAAGGGGAGTTTTTATCCACTTCTATGTATACTTTAGGTTGGACACTTACATTAAAATTAGATATCTACATTGACATAATTATCTATGGTCTTTTCATGTGTCTTGTGGGTGAAAATAGTAAAAAACCTAGAGTGAAAAGATCCTAGATATTAATTGATGTTATAAAATGATTATATATCACTATCATATCTTAGATCCAAACATTGAAAAAGATGTTATATCTTTATCCCTTGGCTGCATTGTATTAATTATATATGATAAATTAGGTAAATTTGTATTATTGGTTGTGTTCTAATGTGGATCTAAATATAGTCTTACCCATTTCAAACAATTTTATTTTCTTAAGTGTGTTTATGTAAAACCAAAAATAGCATTAAATATTCTTCAATTTCTCACCCATGTGATTGATTTGATCAGTTATTCCAAGCCCTTACTTCTTAGTAAATTTGAGTCTCTTGGATCTTCTTTTTCACTCTCCAAATTTGAGTAGTCTAACACAGTGATCCATATTACCATATTTTCATCATTTAACTTGTTGTTTCATAGTTTGAGATAAGAAAAATACATTTTATATCAAATATAATATCAACTAATATGGGATAAAACCAAGTGCTAGAATTGTCTTGAGTTGGTCAATCCTATAATGTACCTTTTTTCATAGTCAACTCAAAAATTGAGCACATGGAGCCTTAATACCTCTAATTTTTTAATATTTCACTTAGTTATAGTATACAAAAAAATAATTATTCATGAAAATATTTCTTTTTATGTGCGATCCATACTTTGACAAAGTGTAATTTTGATGAGATAAGGATGTGAAGTCATTCCTTTGCATATCTATTATATCTCCTACATGTTTTTCAAATTTAAAAATTGCATATATAACAAGGCTATCTTTATCATACATGGAAACACTGTAATTTTTAGTGCATACTTTAAAATTGACACATGTTTTTGATTTTTTAGATCCATCTCCTTTCTTATAATTTTGAACCCATGGTTTTATTACTATTCTCTTTTGTTTTAGTTTTAAATTTCAAAAAATAATAAAAAATCAAATATTTCAAAACTATAAAAAGAATTCAAAATATTCCAAAAAATATAAAATTAGCACCTAAGCATGATTAGATAGTTAGTAAACATTAGTGTTATTTTTTATTTATTTCATGATTGGTAGATATCACATTTTTTTTTATCATACATGGATTTCACTTGTATTCATAAGTGTTATGTGACATACATATTTTATATTGCACTAAGATGATTATATTTTTATCTACCAATAACCATGTTAAATTGGGGGCATCTTATCTATAGGTTACAATAATTTTAGGTGTTACCATTGTATGACTCCTATGTTTTTGAGCTATACATTTCTATTTACAAATGTCTTATTAACATCTCTATCTTACATTGTTTACATGGATATGTTATTTGTTATTATATGAACACATTACATATACATTGTGTAGTTTATATTTATAGTTATATTATCCATTGATGTTATTACTTTTAAATAGTATATTATATGTTTTTTTTCTATTGTGTATGTCCCTTGGTCATTGTGTGCAAATTTATTAAACATCTCTATGAGATCAATGTTTGGTATGTATGACAATTAAACATTTATAATGATTATGGCCCTTGTCCCTTTGTATTATTTGATATTTGATATTGTCCCTTATTTACAACATTATTAATTTCCTTTAAATGTGGCCCTATGCCTTGTGCGTGTAAACTTTGCTTATGTGACATTTAAACAAGTCCTTTGTATGTCATTCTTGGCCTTATTATTTAATGTTTAAATTGATATGTGTGTGCGCTTGTTAATATTATTAAGTTTGATGAGTTCTAGGATACATATCATACACTACCTATAGTGCATTCTCCTATTACAATTAACTACTATGAGATTTATCGATACATTTTTATAGGCTTTGGTTCATATGTTATATACATGATTCAAATGGTATATATCTTACTATCTTGACAAAGTTTCCACATGTTCTATGATATTCAATGATTACATCTTAATATTCATAGAAGATTTAACTTTTATTTTGAGATGAGTGACTTTCAATAAAAATTACCTCACCTCAAAAGGGGGGCATTTCGGTGGGATTTACATACATTAGATAAGTCTCTTCAATATAAATTTAGTTTTTGCAATATAGTATAGTTTAAATGATTTAAAATAGTTCAAAATTTAACCATTTATACATATTATTGGGCCATATTCTATGCATGTGAACTCACATTGTAATAAAATTAAAAATTTATGCACAAGATTCAAAAATAATTTATAAAATTACATCTATATTTAGTTATAAATTTTACATTTATCAAAATGGGAGCATGATACAAATTCATGCACACTATAATTTTTTTTGAAATTCATGGGGCATGATGAAATTCATGTAATGCATCCAATACTACTTGATATTTATGAACATGATAGGAGTATGTATGTTCTCTACTTTATTTTATCATAAATTCAGGAACTAGGGAATAAATTGATAATTGAATCTACAAGCCATTTGTAGTGGTTTATTTAGTTAAAGTGCATAATACATAATTTAGAGTTTCAATTCCATCTAGAATTATTCCTTGTGAATTCATTGTGGATTCCAACCCATTTTACATCTTGGGAATACAAATACCAATTGAATAAATTATGGTTTCTACATACCTCAATGGTTTTTATTATCTATAAAAGTTTAATTAAAATTGGGTCTTGATTTCCCTTAGTTTTACCATTAGGTCAAATAATAATCCAACCTCTTCAATTGCTTCATGGAAAGTAAAAATTATCCAATGCTTCAGGGAATCATAATATCCAAGAAAAGTTACAACATAAATATTTGTTACAAACATACATGTGTAGTCCTTCCATATTCTTTTTAATATTTTAAAATTCATGATACATTAAAATTTTAAATTTTACATACGAGTAATAACTAATTTTACATCATTGTATGATTTTTCATGAAAAAACTTACACGATTATTTTTTTTCTAAGGGAGCCAACTATTGTAGATAAATAAAGTCTCAAAATGGTGTTTCTTAGTAAAATATAAGTGATTCTTGGTAATTATTTTGAGTGTACAATTTGGTAATTTATAATAATCAGTACATCTTGGTAAAATAATTTGTATATGTAATATGGAGAATGAAATCATGAATTTTGGTAAATAAGAGAAGGAAATAACTCCATTTGTGCCCCCATCATGTCTATTATGAATGATGTATTAATTCAAATATGTATTTTCTAATTTTTTGTGCACTTATATATCATATGCACCTTTGGCATATTTCCAGCTGATGTATCTATCAAAGTGTAACCTCTACTCCATAATTATTTTAAATATCTATCACAAATTTGATAAAATATGTCCCAAATCTATGAAAATTGGTGTTAAATGTATAGTATCTCTACCCAAGTGTATATTTACATCATGTAAATTATATCACAATCTACAAATTCTATGAACTATGTATGTGGGAGTCATGCCTTTATGACATGCCCCAATTTAGAATGGGGGGAATGGAATCTATTTTTAATTCATCACAAAAGGATAACATGACCATACTTTATATGTATTAATCACATAATATTCCACTATATATTGGTATTATGCCTTAGTAAATTGACAATTAGTAAGTTTGTATATTTTTCACACAGATTTTGAAACTTGGTGAGAATTGGATACTAATCAAGCCTTTTCAAATTTATTTAATGTACATATATCATAATTTTAAATTTTAATAAATGGTGCTTGAGATATCATAGGTTAATTTTCACAAGTGCAAGTGGCAGTTGAAAAGTCAAGAACTATATATAGATTTCAAAAAAATATATTTAATTTTCATTTTTAAAATTTAGAATTTAGAATTTTGTTACTTTGGATATATTACTATAATTACTCAAGGGAGAGTTGTTCATACAATGTGTTTTGAAATCTTACATGATGCTTTGAGATGGAAGGATCTAGAAGAATGAGTAAGTAGAAATTCTTGCTCATTTTCATATTTTTAAAATTTTTGCACCCATTTTATGGCTTTAAAATTATCAATGGACACTAATGTTAGTGCTTGGGATGGAACCATCTAAATATTGATTATATCATCCATTTTTTAATGATAGTGTACTAAAATTCCATCCAAAATCAATGGTAGCATTTGAGAATAATGTCTGACTATGATTTTTTAAATTTATCATTTGTAATTTCTAATATCTAATTTACTTGATGACTAAAAACCCTTTTTGATTATTTATTTTTGTAGAAGGATGTTCATATCCAAGAGTATATAAATTATATTCATATATATAACTTGTTGGATTTAGGGTTAGATATTATATATTGGGCCATTATTGATCAAGTTGATTTGGGTCATGTTGGTTAATTAAGATAGGTTCATTATGATATTCATCTGATGGAAACATTCACTGAGAGGTGGAATGTTGATACTTATACCATTTGGCTCCCAATAAGAGATATTACTATTACATTAGATGATTTGTATCACATATTAAACCTTCCAATTATACGTAAGAGGTCATAGGTATCAAGATATGGTAGTATTAGATATATGCAGATATCACATATATATGTAATAGGTCAATGAAAAGATGAGGGGGATCCCTATGACAAGGTTCATCTAGAGGACATTATCAGATCTAGTGTTCTATAATTTTTTAATTTAATATTATTATTTTTTATCATTTTTTATGGCTCTATATTGTGGTGGGGTAGTTATATCCTATTGTATGTATCATATTATGTGTAAAATTAAGTAATAAGGTGATATATATTCTTGGGGGTACACCATGGTAGCCCATTTTTACATAGATTTATATAGAATTTTATTAGAGACATGGAGTGGTAGATTGAGTCAAACCATACTTCTCCATGTATGGTCATATGAGTATATTTTAGTTTTACATCCCATCAATGGACCCTTAGATGGATGCATCCATCCATAGGTTTTTGTTACATGATGGGTGTTACCTAAGAGTAGGGTACATTTGAATATAGAGTATCATCATGATAATTAATCAAATAACACCTATAAAAATTGCTTGTCATCCATTTATGACATTTGATGGGTGGCATAGGTGTGTTCATGATTTACAATGAGTTCATTTTAGCATGTGGCTAGTTGGTAGTCTCCTTGGTGTTTATGAGGATTTTTAGTATGATCGTATGTTGATATAGTTTGGCATTTAGTAAGGAGTACCCTTTACTCCCTATCCATGGCATCAAAATATTATATCCAACTAGAGGTTAAATGATAGGCTTACCCTCATAGCTATATATCTAACACCACTCCCCACTAGGGAAATAGATCATGTTATTACTTTAGATTATAGTGATGATATAAGGTGCATAGATGATTATACATAGTGGTGTTATATTTATTATTGGCCATTATTATTTCATTTTATTTTTTCCCCTATCAAAATACCTACAACATAGGGAAAATATGGAGTAAGTAGAGGTGTGGGAGATCATATAAGCACATAGAGTTTAGATGAGGTAGCTATCAGGGCCACATGTAAGTATATTATTATGTTTGATTTAACTATAGGGAATTTGGTAATATATATATATATATATATATATATATATATATATATATTATATATATATATATATATATCTTATATTCAATCTATGTGTTTTTATTGTAGGTAACCATCAGTGTTCCATGATGTTATATCATGTTGTCAAGGCCCTAACATGTGTTGTGCATGCCCTGACATATAATGTGCCCATGGATATTATAGGTGATGATTTTTTGGAGAGATTATTTGCAATTTTAGGTGGTCATTCACTTTTATTTGATCGTTTGGAGAGGAAAATAGTAGTATACCTCATGATGGTTACCTAGTGGGGTGGGCTATATATAGAGTTGTATAGGTGGTCTATTCATGAGAGGAATTTCATTTAGGTGATTCAAGTTTTGATCAACCAATATAATGACCTAAAATATGAACATAATTAAACTCTACATCAGCTATAATAATTATAGGAGAGATTATGTGAATTATCTCTATCTCATAGATCTAGGTAAGATATTCGAGCATTAACATTGAGAAGTGTGAGGCCATTGGATGTTGATAATGATGATGAATATTTCACTCCTAAGGATAATACCAATATCTATGATTGAATTAATTTTATAAACATTTTATCACTTTTATATATATGATGGTACCAGTCTTGATATTTGATCCTAGTGGATTCAACTTTATGCTTATGGTTGTGAATGCTTTAATTTTGTACATGTAACATGTTTGAAAAATAATATTTATTTATGGTAAAGTATTGGTAGTTGTTAATTTTATTTTATTCAATGATAACTCATTAGATAAATATACATAATGTAATATAGTTTGGAATAAAAATGATTGACTATAAAGATCATGTGGTAATTGTGCTTCTTATTTATATTTTAACACAATATCTAGTGTATCTCTAGAAGTATCAAGTATATATGTTTCATTTGAAACCTCTTTAATTGGTTTAAGTACCCATTATTATGTTTATGAAATATAGGTGTCAAGGTATGCATGGATTCTATAACATTTTTTCTATACTTCCCTCGAGTGCACCTCTAGTGATATCTTGATGAACCAGTGGTTTCTTGGTAAGGACAGTGTGGGAAAAAAATTTAATTATAGAAAGTACACTAGGATAAATAATTATTCCAACACTTTTATTTTTAAATGTATAATAAACCATACATTCCTTAGTAGGAGCAACATGGGATGTCTCAAACCTCTTAAAATAACTTGTCAAAGTAGTAGGAGAAGGACACATTGTTTCCTCTTTCTAAAATATAATGACTTGTCAATTTGAAAGTTATGTAAACTATTAATTTAAATCAAAAGAAATAATTCTCATGATTTCCATTATTAGCATGGTAAGTGAATTTTTTTTTCATTTCACATTTTTAACTAGTGTGATGAATGGTAGTAATTTTTAAGAAGAGTAATCTTTCATTTATCCAATAATATATGTAATATATTTATGGTTGATCTCTTAATTAATCAAACTAAAATGGTTACCTCTTAGTAGGGTTATATGTTCTAACTATATGAGATATAGGGTATGTGAATTCCTTTCCTCTATGTAAAACCATTACTATTAGTTCCTTGATATGAACCTCTGATTTAGAAGAAGGTATATGAGATGGATCTAGACTTCTTGGTTCATTACTTCCCTTTATATGAATTTTTTGTAACACATTTATATATAGGTGAAGATGTAATTGATTTTGTATTATTTTTTGATATTGCACATGTATATTTATACACATCCATGTTGTATACACTCCGTTTTTATCTCTTCCATGTCAAAATTTTAAAATGGAATGACTTCTCACAATTACACACAAACTAGTCTAAAATAACTTGTTCAATAGAAATCCAACTTTTCATCTAATGTAAAAGTTATAATTCTTCTTGGGTCATCCTTAGGTTGGATAATTCACCATATTAAATATATTAAATTATCATTATAATTATTATATATGATCAATTATTCTAATCTGATAAATTCACTAATTCTCCTTCTTTGATCAATTAATTAAAATATTTTTCATTCTCTAAATCATTCTTATAATTAATTTTCTATACCATATTAATTAAATTCACCTTTAATTAAGTAATTTAATAATTATTATAACTATAACTCTATGCAAATGAAATTATAATTTTCTTTTAATTATAAATTCTTCCTTTTCTCGTTCCAAGAGGCATCTTAATTTAAATAATTTTTAGGTCCTATGGAATATCCTTTCATAAGCCCACCAATTACTAGATGAATTAATATAAAGAATTATTCTCCACCCTTCATCTTGGAGACAAGATGAATGGCCCTTTATAAATATCTTGAAATATTTTAGGGACCACTCTCAACCCTTCATCTTGGAAACAAGATGAAAGGCCCACATTGGTTATCCATATTCTTTGTTGAGAATGGTTCTCCATCCATCATCTTGGAAACAATATGAAGGGCCCAAATTAACTCTCATAAAGATAATGTGAGAATAATTCTCCACCCTGCATATTGCATGAAATATTGAGGGATCATATTAATCCCCCTTTTATATTTTTAGGATCCATCCTCCACCCTTCATCCATGAAAATATGAAGTTCTCATGTTATCCAAGCCACTTCCAATTTTGACAAAGTGAACGATCTTAGAAAAGGGAAGGTAATATATTTTGTTTCTTCCTTCTGATTTTGGCTTTGTTAAGATTTTCCTTAAATTACAAGGTATTAAAGTATATGTGCTATAAATACATTTGTTTTATGATTATTTGCTCATTTAAAAAAATTTATAACCCCTTTACAAATCCTAATGACACATATACATGCCCAATGGGAATGATGCAACCCACACTCTTATTTCAATAATTTATTACAATCTTTATTTGCTAAAAACTGATCATTTTGGCTCATTTTTGATAAATTTCCCATTTTTTTTACCTCTATGTATCAAAAAAATCAATTTAAGAAAAAGGAAAATATGACACTAGTTTTCTACTAATTAGAAAAAATGCCCTATAATAGATGAAAATGCATCTATTCTCTATTTTATTATCTATGTTATATTTTGTGTAGGTTTTATATTTGGTGAATTATCAATAAATCAGTGAAATTATCAAGAAATTAGTGAAACCACTCTCAGATATCACATAGGTTATTTTCCTACAAAATGGTGAATTTGTCTTTATTTCAGTGAAATTATCTTATATTTTGTCGAAATCAATCTGCTAATCATAAAAAACACCCTATAATTGTTGAAAATTCCTATATTTTCTATTTTATTCTCTATTTTTTATTCTATGTAGGTTTTGTATTAATTTAAATCATCTTTGATGAAATTCTCAAGAAATTAGTGAAATTGTTAATATATTATTGAAATTGATAAAAAAAAATTAGTGAAATTGTTCTTAGGCATTTACAGATTTGTTTTCTTAACAATGAGTGAAATTGTTTTAATTTTGGTGAAATTAATTTATTATTAGTGTAAATGACCTACTAATTAATTAAATTGACCTGTTAATAAATGAATTTGTCTTTATATGTTTTTTTCTACATTATGATGTGTTCTATGTAGGTTTTTGAAAATAGGGAATTGGCCCTGTTAATCGATGAATTCACCTCTATGTGTCAAAAATTGAATGTTTTCCAAGATGCATTAAAATTGATTTCCTTCATTTGATAAAGATACCAAGAAAAACTACTCACTTTGTTTTATTATAGGTTCTAAAAAGTTATGGTCATCCATTAAAACATATATTACTTGTCCACGTTTAATTTAGTGATATAAAAGGAATTCATATTTTGATTTGGTGCCAAAAAGTAATTATACTTATGATTTTATTTCTTTATTTATTTGCTTAAATATTTATTTTTGGGCTTGTACAATCCATTCACACATATGATCTAACTTTTGGTAGGGTGAATTATAACCATGGAGGTTATTATTTGTTTTTATCTTGACATATTTTGTCTATTATCATCTTCACTTGCCCTTAGTAGTATTCCTATGAATCAAAACAATAATATGTTTCCTTTTATTTTGGTTGTCTATTTAGTGTGTCATTGACTCTACAGAAGTCCTTAAGGTATGGTGACTAAGAAGCCATTACCCAACATTTATACCAACCTCATTATCTGATGGGCTATACAAATTGAGGTTACATCAGTAATATCCTAGCTAAAATTTACCTCAGAGCTTGATTCTTTCAATATCACTACATGGAAATATTACAGCTAAAGTGGTCATAAAAAGATAAGACCCTTTGACAAAAAGCCCATTAAATCTTAACTTCTAATTGATAGATTGTTTGTACTTGAATACCACAAGGTATATCAGGAGCATATAAAAATCCCATGAAAACTTTAGAATATTAAATTTTAGCCACAAAATATATATTTTATGTAAAAAACTTTGAGAGAAGGGTGGGGTTAAAACACCAACAATAACTACATCAAATTACTTAAAGAATATTAAAGTTTATAATCTTCTTTCAAGTAAAGTATATCAAAAGACTCAATGAGTGTGGAATTTTCTCACATTATTTACTAAAGTAAGGTCATAAGTTTGAGTGTTTGATTGATTGGTTATGGTGTGAAAAAATTGTCCTAACCCATATACACCTTCACAAAGAGGCATTACTCTACCCAACTTTTCTCCTAAAATTTGCTCCATTCTATACTTCATGTCTAAACACATACCTCTCTCATTTGAAATCATATCATTATGTTGTCTATTTAAATTTTGACACATTTTAATTTAATCATAATATTGATACTAAGTCTCATGTTCAAATCAAAACCCTATTTAAGTTAAATGTTTCTATTTAAATTTTTGAATCACATTCTAGGTTCTCATTTATGTCCAATTCTATTCAAAGTTTGGGTCTAATTAATTTCATTCAAGTCAAATTACTTGGCTTGTAACCATGTCTAACATGCCTCAATACACAATAAATAGCATGACTTATAATGTTGATCATGATGATGATTGAACACAACATCAACAAGATCATATAAATCCATTTTCATACCAACTAGATTATCCAAATGATTAGTAATATTTTATAACCTCACATGATGTGGAATTTCATCAATCAGAATATGATGATGTTCCACTTATGGTGGAGTTTGAGTTCAATTTAAACAAAACTTGTTTGAGAATAGAGATGAATCTCTCTTATGTCTATTAGCGATGGGTGTTAAGGTTACCTATTATTATCCTATAGATATATTGCAAAATGTTGATAAACATCAATCCCATAACATTATCACATAATTTACTAGATATTTCCCCTCCTCTAGTCATGGTCTAGCAATTTTTCAAACATAAAAAATTATAGAAACATATAAAAAGAGGAAGGAGTTACTTGTAGCCCCACCACAAATTTTACCTAACATTGTACCTAATTGAAACAAGTTATTCAAGTGTTAACTGATCTTACAAATTTATTAGTTATTGATCCAATATTTTATCTTGAGAACCAAGATAAATATTCATTATTTGACCCATTTATTACTCTAGAAACATCTACCACTCCTGAGAAAAATACACCTATCAAGTATTCACAACTAGTTGTTGAGAATTTACCACAAACATTACCTAATATCCATCAAGGTTTGATTAATCCCACTCTTACAATATTGTTTGAGAAAATTCCTCCCCTATAGCTAAAAACTTCAAATCATTCCCAAAAATTCCCTATTGAGACACAAAGTGTCACATTTAGTTCATATCTCCCCCAACAAAATCCTATTGGATTCAATCAAGTTCCCTTTAATACTTATCATGTTCTATCTAGTATAGAACAATGAGGATCATATAAGGAACAAGTTGTTTATAATAAGAAATTAATTCCCACAAATCAACAATAATTCCTCTCTCAAAGATAACACATTCCTCCTATGCAACAATGAGTATATATTACACCTTCTAATCCTCATCAACACCAATTTCCTCCTAACAGATTCCATCCTAGTAACATGACTATTGATCCTAATAAGTTATTATAGAGTTACTAAAAGTCCGTATAATTCATAATTTCATTCGCAATAGTAAAATCCATCACCCACATCCAAAAATTATGGCTTTTCCCATGAATTTCAAGTTATTAGGGATGCAATTTCAGGATTACAAGTTAAGAGTCAAGTCTAAAATACAAGCTGGATCACATATGTCCATATCCATTTGATGTTAACATATTATAGATAACTTTTACATCTCATTTAAATATTCCTAAATTTGATAAGTTTAAAGGAAAGAGAGACCCAAGGGGACACATAAAATAACTTTTTTCCTATCAAGAAGTATGCCATGACACCAATTTCCTACTTATTCTCATAGAGTTTGGTTGGGCTAGCTTTGGACTAGTTTATGCATATTCCTAAAGGATATGTAATATATTTTGATGATATTTTATATAATTATGGTAAGCATTTTTCATATAAAATATAACATGATATTACCATGGGTGACTTGTGTGATATCAAATAATTAGGGGGTGAGAGTTTTGCTACTTATCCTCAAAGATGGTGAACATTAGCTAGCAGATATCCAAATTATCTTCCTAATAGTGAATTAGCAAACATATTCATGAATAATTTGAATTATAAACTATCTTTTAACCTCATACTATAATATCCAAAAAAACTTTGATGATTTCATTAATAAATATATTCAAATAGAGACACTTTAATTGATAAAATATTGATTAAATTTTATTCACAAAATCAATCAAAACTTAAAAATTAGAACCAAACTTCAACTTCAAATCCAAAAAATGTGGAAGAGAAGATAAAACCTTTCAACAATAAAAATAATGTGGTTTTTAATTGTGTAATAGAATCAATACATGTATAATATAATCACCACTAGTGTAAAAGGCTCCACTTGATTTGTAAAGGCTAACTCCTCCAAGGAATTAGTTTAATAGAAGATCATTTACAAATTTTGGAGATCCCATAGAGTTTGTATTTCAAAAATTATTAGCTAAAAATATGATTACTTTTCCTAATATAAAACCCTTTGATGAAAATAAAACCAAACCTAAGTGGTGTCAAGAAAATGAATATGGTGAGTGTAATTGTGTCAAAGTTCATGCAATCATCAATGTGTGCAACTTAGACATCTTATCCAATACATGATGGAAAGAGAGGAGATTAAATTAAATAATTTTTCATCCCATTAAAATTAGACCATAGGGATATATAAAGACTCTTTTCCTCAACATAATGCTAATCAGAATAAACAACAACATAATTAGAATGAGGATTAACAACATCAATAAGATAATAATTATAATCACAATCAGGGTTCCTAGGTTAATAATGTTGATTACCATGATATACCCTATGATTAAAAAATAGATGGATATATCATGGAACATCATGTGGCCATAATCAACATTAATCCTTATTATCATTATAACAATTCCCAACAAGAAAATACCTCCATTCTAAGATTAGGACCATCTATTTTTGGATTTCCTCATCACATAATGTATAATTTATAATCCTTAGACCTACTTATTATAATTTAAATTCCCATGATCCCATTCCCATTTGATATTGTGTTTTTACAAATAAATTATCTAAAATTACCCTTAAATGGACTATAGCTTCTAAATCTAATCCTAATCCACCTTTTAATTCTAATATTGTTCATGATCAATAAAAATCGACATGCACACCTCCTATGAAGAAACAATATGATCTTGTGGATCAATTAAACAAGATGCCAATACCAATTTCCATTTTGGATATTTTTTATACTTCTAAAATCTAGAAGGATATTTTGTATGATATTTTTTGGAAACACAATGACTAGGGGTGAATTAGTCTCTTAAAACTCTCATTCACATATACCCTAACATTTCTTGAATCATCAAGGAAATACAAAGATATAACAATGCACAAAGAGTCATTCAAATGAGCATAACATAAAAACAAACATATGAGCAGGAACACTCAAGGGGAATAAAAAATAATGATCCCTAAAAATGGACTGCATTCCTATAATTCAAAATATCACAACTTTTTAAAGCACCAAATCCACATAGATCACCAACCCAAACTAGCTAAGCACCAACCCACCAAACTGTAGTAAGTACCAACTTGCAAGAAAGCTTCAACCCCCTAGATGACTAAGCACCAAATCAGCCACCTAATTTATTTTATCACCTTAAATATAAATTTATACTCATATAATATATGATGATCACCTTCTTCAGCTCTTCTCTCTCTCCTACCCCTCTCAAACTACTTTTTAGGTTCCTTCACTCAACTAGGTCTCTTCAAGACAGATTGGGTCATATGACCTTTATATTATTCTATAGTATCATTGTTATATATTCATTATAGTTTATATATACATTATAAATGTTCTATAATACCTCCTTCATCTCTTCAAAGTGCTATAAAATTTTCTTTAAGTCACTCCTTCTCTCACTAGTCAAACAGGCCTATTGGGCCTTGTTCTTATACTAGGCTCTTGCCCATACACCTATTGGTTAGCCAAACACACTCTCACAATTATATTTTCCAAAAAATAGTCCTTATCACATGAAATAAACATGAATCAATAATTACATTAGGCTGACCATGGCTCAAATGGACCAAATCCTTCTTTAGTCCTTATGGAAACATAATTCAATTATGCCTTCATTAGTACACATTACACTTTCATCTTATTGAAATAATTATAAACTTAATACATGGTATTAAAACTTAATATTCCACTCAAATATACCCATAATAAACTCATATTATTTCCATGACACTTTTTATCTCCAATCACCACTTGAATCATGCCATTAATATTATTTACATTATGCTTTCACACACGCAATAAGGTTTGTCTTGAACAACTAAGGATAACACAATGTTTATCCCCAAAAAATTTACAATAAATAATATTAATATAACCTCAAATACCTAAAAATATTAACCAAGTTTCTTATACTTCATTACATAGGTAAAAAGGACTCAAAAATACTCCTACAACTTGCTCACTTAGAATTGCATGTTTTCCTTAGGACCAGTCATGGTGACTCAGACCTAAAACACATGTATATACATATTAAATGACTTATTATGCATTTATATTATCCTATGATATCATTATACCATTATAATATATAAATATAATATGGTCAAATGGAAATATTGGTCTTGTAGACTAATCTCATAACCTTATATCTCATTGTCTCATCTGAACCAAATAGGTGAACTTGTGAGAAACTTTTTCACTATAACCACTAACCTCCAAAATGTATAATAAACATCAAAATTTATTAAAAATTAAAAACATCTCCATTCACTTATTTTCATCACTATTTTAGGATAACACATCCCTAATCATCTTCTCATTGCTACCTATATATCTCATTATTTTCACTATTAGGCTTATTAATGGTTAACTTAGATGGCTAGTTTATCATACGTTAGGGATATAAAATATCCATAAAACTTAAATGACATGAAAAATGAGTCTCTAAATTCATCCTACATCCATTTTCATACTTTGACTTGGTCAATTGTGATTGCTACAATAAATCTCTGAGAAATGTGTACTTTCTTATAGGGTCTACTCACACACATGACAACTCAAACACACCTGAAGGTGATAATAAGAGTTTAATACAACCTAAAATATTTTACATGATCATACCAATCTATTTTGGGCACTTTTTATCAACATATTTAACATCGGGTCCTTATTAGGTTCTAAGAGGGTTTAAACATGTTTCCATTCTTAATAATTGTTCATAAAACATAGCCCTTAAATCCAAAAAAAATGCCTAGAATTTTGAGGTAGGACTCTTCCCCATATACCATGAATATCTTAATTTCCCATGTAGATTTTTGATGAGCTAATGAGCACAATAAAAACCTTCTCAAGTAGAGAACCTTTCATTTTGTCCACTTGAGAGATCTTAGAACATATGTTAATGCCTTATCCTTCAAAATTTGACCTAAAAATTCATGAACATGATTAAAACAACTTGAATAAATTTTTTCAATGCTTCCTTACTCACACTTTCCTTGAAAATTGATCCTGATACCCCATTAGGTGACACTCTCTCTCTTTACTCACTTAGACCTCAACCTACAAACTACATTAAGCCTTAAAATTGACCTTCATGCCTCTTTTAAATAACTATACACCACTCTCACATATTAAATAAACCTCTTACTTTTTTATACCCTAATACGTCCTTCATATGCCTTGAAAATAGATCATGATGCCTCATTAGGCCAAGTAGGGTTTAGGAGTGGTTTAGGTGCATATTTGGTTTGAGGGTCTTACCCCTATAGACTTAACTTGAGACTCTCATTAGTGCTAAAATGCCTCATATACATTCTCAATTAACCTCATAAAACTACTCATGCCTATTTTTAGTCATTTCACTAAGCCATCATCCTCCTTCATGCACAAGACTAGGCATTCTATACACATACCTTGTCAAGATATCATAAGGCTCAAGCACTTGACAACTTTGAAAAAAATGACCTTCCATGTTTAATTTCACATCACTCATGCAATCATAAAAACATATACCAATCATATGTTACACTCTCATAATCACTACAATATCGATCAATATACTCTCTCATAGATAGACTCATCAAAGACCTCATATTCTCAATATATTTTCAATATCCTTTGACATCGATGACAACATCAATGCCAAACCTCAAGAATAGGAACAATGCTCAAAAATCTCCTCCTTTGTCACTAATGGAAAAAAATATTGAAATTTTATCATTCTTATCTTCCCATTTTTGTCTTTCTCCCCATTTAACATAGATGACAAAGTGACGTCTATAACTCCTTTGATCACAATTATTACAAAAACAATAATCAACACATAGGACTATGAGTATATAAGACATAATACAAACATGTTCCCCATATCTCCATGTATACCTTATTTTAAAAACTCACCTTTTATTAAAGATAATTATCTTGATTATTTCCCCCTATGTACTTGGCTTCTTTAATGATTTCTACGGGTAGGATTACACCCAATTCTAGTATTAGGTAATAAAATGTTACTTTTGGAAGTGGTTTGGTCTAAATGTTTGCAATCTAATCTTGTGTAGAAACATATTCAAGTCTCACACTTTGTTCACTTACCTACTCTCTTATAAAATGATACCTAATGGGAATGTGCTTCATCATTGAATGCATAATAGGGTTCTTTTAGACACTTATAGAACTTGTATTATCACAATAGATAGGGTTAGGACCATAATTATCCACCTTTTAGTATTTTAGGGTTTGTCTCATCCATGGGACTTGAGTGCAACATGAATTTACTACAATTTACTTAGTCTCACAAGTGGATAATGCTACTAATGGTTTCTTCTTTATTATCCATGAAACTAGGCACCCACCTAAGAAGAACACTCATCCACTGGTATATTTTATATCATATAGACTTCCTACACAATCTACATATGTATAGGATATTAAAATAAACTCCTTTCTCCTTAGATACCATAACCCATACTCCATATTCCCATTGAGATATATGAGTATCCTTTTAACTTCTTTCAAATGATTATCCTTTGGATTTGCTTTAAACTTTCCCACAAGACCTACCACTTACATGATGTCAGGTCTAAAGGAAATAGTGTATATAAAACTTCCAATCATTGACTTATATGACATCTAATTGACCTTTGGAGACTCATATCCCTTGCTCAACTTACACCTTATTATCATAGGTATATTTATTGCATTGTAGTCTTCCACCTCAAACTTATTAAACATTTATATTATATATTTGGCTTATGAAATGAATACACCTTTTTTAGATTAAGTGATTTACAATTGAAGAAATAATGATAGTTCTCTCAACATGGACATTTAAAAATATTTCTTCATCAACTTTGCAAATCCCTTGGTCATATTCTCATTATTTCCACCAAATATGATGTCATCCATATAGACAACTATAATCAACTGATGTTCATCTTCTGAATTTATGTATAGATTAATATCTACAACTCCTCTTTTGAATCCTTGATCCAACAAATACCTATCTAACCTGGCATACCCAGATCTAGGAGCTTGCCTAAAACCATAAAGATCATTTTTCAATATGAAAATATAGTCCTTGTCACATAATAGTAATAACCCCTCAAGTTTCTCTATATACACCTATTTTTCCAAATTCCTTTTTAAAAAGGAAGATTTAACATCCATATAGTATATCTTGAATCCTTTAAAACTTGCATATGCTAGAAATAATTTGATCACCTCCAATATTGCTACTAATAAAAAGGTATCCTGAAATTCTATCAATTCAACTTTTGCATATCCCTTTCATAATAATATATACTTATTCCTAGTGAATTTTTAATCTTCATTCAACTTATTTCTAAACACCCATTTTGTCCCAATGACATTCTTGTCTTTAGGCATAGGAACTAATTCTCATGTCTCATTCTTCTCTATTTGGTTTAAATCCTCATTTATAACACCTAACCAAAATTTATCTTTTCTTTCTTCTATATTATTATTAGGTTCAATCTTAAATAATAGATCAAAATTCTCTTGATTTAGATTACTTACCAGTCTCCTTTTTTCTATACATGTATTCTTGTTGCTAATAATTTGAGATTCAAGATGATTTATTTGAATCTATATTAAGGGGACTTTTGAGTCCTATCTCTTCCCAACTTCTTATTATTCCTTATCAACCCCTATACTTTCCTCTTCACTATTTAAGTCCATATTATCTAAAGTATCCTTTGACTAGGAGTGTGATTTACTCGTCTCATCAATCTTCATATTGGTGCTCTCCATTATCTTATATAACCTTTTTTTATAACATCTATAGGATGAGCTCATTGATGAGTATGATAAGAATATACCTTCATTAGATATAGAATAAAAATTTCCTAAGTCTTCATCATCTCTTTTGATAAAAAAATTTCTCCCAAATACTCTAAAATATTCCACATTAGAAGGTCTATCTTTCCATAGTTCATCAGGAGTCTTGTTTCCATTAGTCCTTATTTGTCTTTTATTCAAAATGTAGACTATAGTGCTTACTACCTCTCTCCAATATCCATTAGATAATATAGACTCATTTAGCATAGTTCTATCCATCTCTTAAACTATCTTATTCTTTCTTTCCACTACCCCATTCTGCTAAGGTGTCCTCACTATTGAGAATTATCTCCTCATTCCATGAACCTTACAAAATTCATCAAACTCATTAGACAAAAAATCTCCTCATATGTTAGATCTTAGACATTTGATCTTCCTATTCTTCTCATTCTCACCAAGATCCTTTAATGCCTTTAACTTGTCAAGAGCTTTTGACTTTTCTCTTAAGAATGCCACCCAAATAATTATTGTGTAGTCATTTATGAGTAACATGAAGTAGTTATCTCCTCTAATAATTTAAATTATTATAGGCCCACAAAGATCAGTGTGTATTAAATATAAGGGTTTAGTAGTAGATTACTCATTGGAATTTAACCTTCTTCTAGTTTGCTTACCATGTTGACATGCATTTCAAAGTATGTTTGTAGGCTTGGTGATCTTAAGCATGTTCTTCACAAACTTCTTAGTGCTTATCTTGACTAGATTTTCAAAGCTTAGGTGACCTAATTTTCTATTCCATATCCAAATTTCATCCATCTTGTTCATAAAACATATCTCCTTCTTGATCTCATTCAAGACATATAGATTGTTCCTAGTCCCCTTAACATTGGCAATTAACCTTCCTAATTTGGTTCTCCTTACCTCACATCCTTAATCATGAAAGGTTTGTGTGTGTCTTTGATTGAAAATTTGACTTACACTAAAAAGGTTATGTTTCAAAGCTTCCACATACACACATTTTATGTCTTATTCTTCCCATTATCCAAAGTTAAAATACCCTTGCCAACTATATTGTTAGTTGTGTTCTCTCCAAACCTCACTATTCCTATAACATTCTTATTTAAAGAGATGAACTTATTTTTGTCTCATATCATGTGGCTTGAGAAACCACTATCTATATAACATTTCATTCCCTCATATTAAATGTGAAAGGCAGTTTGAGCTAGCATATAATCCACTTTAGTATTGTATTCTTCCTTAGCAAATAGTCCATCTTAACTCATGGTCTCAATTTGATCAATCTTAACTTGATTTGGCTTCCATACCAATGTTTGACCATTCTCATGCACTCTAGGATATTCATATATCTTGTTGAATCTTGAGGGAGTTCTAACTCTACTCAAATAAAATCTTACACTATGTCCCATATTATGACAACTATAGAAAGCAACATTTATATACTTGCCTCTTGACTAATTACTCATTTTTCCATAATTCCATGATAACTTATCCCTTATAGAATTGGGATAATTGATTGGTATTTTCATGTTATTACTCTTGGATTGTTATAAATTCTCATGCTCTTTCTCAAGCTTGCCCATCTTGTCTATGAGTTGCTCATGCTCAACCTTCAAGGAATCTATCTCTATCTTCAACTAGTCATACTCAACTTCCTTTGACCTAAACCTTGTATTGAAACCTTATAAATTACCCTTGATATATTTTATAGTCTTATTTTGATGCTTTAAATCATAACTAACACTTATGATCTCATCTTTAAGGCTTACTTCATCTTTTCCTTCTTAGCTGTCATAGTAGACTTCTTCATCATATATGTTGTCTTCTTATTTTTGATCACTAGGAATATTGTGCTTCTTAGAATCATGTTCAAGATTTTAAACTTGATTCAAAGGACCAGGCTCTAATATCAGTCTCTTAAAACTTTATTTTACATGTATTTTAACATTCCTTGAACCATTAAGGCAATATAATATAGCAATGTATAAAGAGTCATTCACATGAGCATAACACAAAAATAGACATATGAGTGGGAAACCCTCAAGGGTAAGAAAACACATTAATCCATAAAAAATTATTATAGTCATATAAGTCAAAAGATCAAAAATTTGTGAAGAATTAACTCCATATGGAGCACTAGCCTCAGCTAACTAATCAACAACACAACTAATCTTTAGCAAGCACCAACTTAGAAAGAGGATCCAACCCCTTGGATGAATCAACACTAACTCAACCACCTGATTGCTTTGATAATATTTAGTATACCTTTTTTTCATATAACAGATGATGATCACCTTATTCAGATCTTCTCTCTCTTCTATCCCTTTCAAACTCCCTTTTAGGTTCCTTCACTCATCTAGGTCTCTTCAAGACAAATTAGGTTATATGACCTTGATATTAATCTATAGTACTCATATTATATCTTCATGATAGTTTCTATACACATTAATTATGTTATATAAGACCTCATTTATCTATTAAAACTATTATATACTTTGATTTAACTTACTCCTTATCTTAATAGTCAAATAGGCCTATTAGGCCTCATTCTTATAATAGGCTCTTGATCATACACCTATTGGTCATAAACACACACTTTAACACTTATAATTTCCAAAAAATAGGCCTTATGAAATGCCAAAAACATGAATAAATAAGTACGTCAGGTTGGACATATCTCAAATGGATCAAATCCTTCTTTAGACCTCAAGGAGACCTAATTTAATTAGGCCTTCATTAGTACACATTACCATTTGATCTTGTTGGAACACTTTAAAATTTCATACATAGTATGAACACATCATATGAAAATAAAATAGACCCCTCTAAAATCATCTTAGTTCCATGACACTTTATATATCCAATCACCACTTGTAGCATTCCATTACTATTATTTACATTAAGCCTTCACACATATAGAAAGGTATTCTTTCAATAAATAAAGATAACACAATGTTTAGCCAAACAACCATGACAATAAATAATATTTTAGGAACCTAAAGGATCTCAAAAAAATAATCAAGTGCATTATACTTAATTACATAGGGAAAAAGGACTCAAAACACTCCTACAACTTCCTCACTTAGAACTGCCAGTTTTCCTTAAAGATCAGTCATGGTGACTCAGACCTCCACACACACACATAGATATATATATATATATATATATATATATATATATATATATATATATCTTAAATAAATTATGATGCATTTAGATGATATTAAGATATAATTATAACATTTTTATGTAGAAATATAATATGTTCAAATGTCGATATTGATCCTGCAAACCAATCTCATAGCCTTATCTCTCTTTGTCTCATCTGAACCAAATAGGTCAACTTGTGAGTAACTTTTTCACTATAACCACTGACCTCAAATAATTATACCAAACATTAACATGTCTTAAAATTAATTATAAACATATCCATTTACTTTTTTTTCGTCACTATTTCATGCTAACACATCCCTAATCATCTTCTAAATACTACCTTGATTTCTCATTATTTTCAATATTAGGCCTATTAGTGAGTAACTAACTTGGATGATAATTTTAAGCATACTTGAGGGATAGAACCTATACAAAAACCTTAATGGACACTAAAAGTGAGTTTATAACTTCACCTTTCATCCATTTTCATACTTTAACTTGGTCAAATCTAATTGATATAACAAATCTCTGAGAAATGTACACTTTCTTATAGGGTCTACTCACACACCTGACAACTCAAACACACCTAAAGGTGCCTAAGAGAGTTTAATATACCCTAAAATAGATCAATTGAGCATAATAATCCACTCTAGGCACTTTTGATCAACATATTCAACATTAGGTGCTTATTAGGGTTTTAAGATGGTGTAAACATGTTTATATGATTAACAATCATTCATAAGCATAGCCCTTCAATCTAAAAACAAATTCCTATAATTTTGAACTAGGATCCTTTACCATATACCATGAATTTAATAAGTTCTAATTCAGAGGTTTGATGAGATACCACACACAAGAAAGACCTTCTCAAGTAGAGAACCTTTCATTTTATGCACTCGAGAGACCTCAAACCCACTTTCCATGATTTTAATTGCAAAACATAACTTCAAAATTTGTGAAAATTATTGAGAAAACATATCATACCTATGAAAACACTCATATGTCCATATTTTTCATGAAAATAGAACCTCATACCCCATTAGGCCATACTCTCTCTCTTTTCTTACTTAGACCTTGACCTACAAACCACATTAGGCCTTAAAACTAACCTTCATGCATCCTTCCATAAACTATCCACCACTATCACATATTCAAGAAATCTCATACATTATTAAACACTATCATACGTCCTTCATATGCCTTGACAATAGATCATGATGCCTCACTAGGCCAGGCGGGGTCTAGGAATGGTCTAGGTGATGACTTCATCTAAAGGTCTTACCCCTATAGGCTTACCCTAAGATTATCATGAGTGATACAATGAATCATATACATGATCAATAAAACTCATAAAAAAATTAGTTCCTGTTTTCAATCATTTTACCAATCCATTATGCTCTTTTATGCACAAGACTAGGCATTTTATGCACATACCTTGTCAAGATACTATAAGGCTCAAACACTTGATAAATTTGACAATAAGGACCTTCTATGATAATGTTAACATCACTCATGTAGTCATAATAAAATATATGAATCATATTTTACACTCTTAGAATCACTACAATATTGATCAATATATTCTCTCATAGCTACACTCATCAAAAACATCATGAAGACCTTATCAAGATCCTTTGACATCAATGATAATATCAATTCCTAAACTCAAAAATAAGAATAATGCTCAAAAATATTTTGATCCAGTCTCAGGTGCCTAACAATATTACACTAGATAAATTTCAAGCACTGGTAGGTCATTTATCTCCTAGATCATAGCTAATATTTAATCAAAGTGATATATTATCCCTTGGATCTTCCTAAACAAATTCCTTGTACATTGAATTCATAATTACTCACCATAAAATCAAGTGGGTAATTATAGATAATGGATATGACCTTAATATTTTTCCCTTGAATTTATTCTAGTGTATGGGATATACTATAGTAGTTCTAAATAATGATACCATCACTTAAGGGATATGATAATAATGAATGGTGGTCATCAGGTATAGTTTCCTTGCCCATTCAAGTTGTGCCTCTCATTCATATTACTTTATGTCATATTATTTACCTTGAATTTCAATATAATATCCTCTTGGTCACCCATGGATTTATGAGATATGAGTAGTTCCCTTTATACTCCATCAATACATCAAATTTCCCTATTCTAGGATGGAGGTCACTATTCTTAGAGATCTATAACTGTATCAATATTTTAATCATTTTGGAATCAGAGGGTCACCAATAAAATTATTGTCCTAGTGTTAACCATGATATAAAAAAGACAAATAATTGATGTTTGATCCACCTAAATTTAATTATCTAGATCCCAATACCCTTCATTCCTATTTATAATAAACCCTTTCCTCCACTATATTCCTTTCATTTCAAAATTCATTACGAATGTCTAAACACACATAGTAATTAAAATGCCTTTCATATTTACAAAATACCTAGATTTCCCAAATCACATGGTAGGCCCAAGATGGAATTGTGTAAGAAGAGGGTAGAATCTCATCCCCAAGAGTATATTCCATTCATCTCAAGAAAATATTTTAGTCAAGAATATCTAAAATAAGCAGATGAGTCATGGATGTATGGTGAGGGTTTTGCTCCTTTTTTGAAAGTAAAATATACCATATTCCAAATAGAATTATGGAACATCACACTTATAAAAGCAAAATATTAGAAGCAAAAGAACTAGGTCAACTACATCTTATTCTTCATTCCAAGCATGTAAATAAGCAAGGTCTTGGACAAAAATTTCCTAAGGTTTTCCCCCCACATCCTAAAAGTAATTTAAATTTTAAATTAAATCATAATGTTCCCAACAGTGACATAAAGTCATTTTATAGCATCTATGATGAGTTTGATAGTACCAATTTGTTTCAATCCCATCATGTTCTCAGTATTTATGTTTTTCCAAATTTTCACCTTACTCTTGATTATCTTGACTTCATTGATTAAGACCATTAAGACTACAATATCATGTTGGACAAGTTATAAATAAAGAAGTTATTTCAGAGTTCATGGGATTAAGATATGGTTAACCACTAGATGAGCATAAACAAGGATTTGTATACACTTTAGACCTTAAGGCCTACTTTGTGGATCAAGTGAACTTCCTTAGTAATAATAAAAATGAAACTTCAATATTTTTAAGTGAAAACCTTTCTGAGGCACTTTCAGATCAATGAAATAGTAAAGAAAATGACAAGTCCATTGGTGAAAACCTATTTTAGGTGCCATTAGATGGGGAAGTTCATTATCCTTCATAGGAAATCTAGGAGTCCACAAGTCCATGCATTTCATTTGGAAAATAAATCAATCATATATGTCATGAATAATTAGAGTGTATGGTCTCTAAAAATCCACATCTAGTATCTCATTGGTTGTTACCTCCTAGGAATGATTATGATTCTTCATACATGGGTAGGGTTGAGCCCGAATTTAAGGCTATATCATCAATTTTCTTATTTTCATATGATTTTGGAGGATGGTTCCAATATTATTATGTAATATACTAAAAATTTAATATTCACACCTGTTAAAATCCTAGATGATCAAACTTGGCATGTCTCTCACTCTAAAAGAACATGAATTGATTATTTCTATTATAATAGAATTTATTGATATATTTGCATATACCTACTCTGATATGCTAGGTTTAGATCCTTATTTGGTAGTGCATCGTATGGTTATGCACCTAGATGCTAAGACTATTAATCAAAATTTATGGAAAACATCCATGAATTTCCATCCTAGTCAAAGCAGAACTAGAAAATCTACTTACAATAGGTTTTATCAAATCTATTCCTTATATAGATTGGATTTATAACATTCTACCAGTCAATAATAATCTAGATGTTATATAGATATGCATAGAATTTATGGATATTAATAAATCATATCTAAAGGATGATTTTACATTTCCTAATATAGATATGATAGTGGATTTTACAATAGGCTATGAGAGGCTATCTCTTATGGATGGTTCATTTTTGTATAATTGGATCAAGATTGCTCCAGAATATCAAACTAGAATAACACTCACAACCCCATGGAGAACATTTTGTTACCAAGTTATGTCATTTGGATTGAAAAATGTAGGAGCTACATATGAATGAGCAATGTAAGTTATGTTTCATAATATTATGCGTGATATTATTGAAGATTATGTAGATGACATTTTGGGCAAATCAAAGAACTATGCAGAGCATCCTAAAGTACTGATATGAATATTTTAAGGGATTCATGAATACAAGATGAACTAGAACTCAAAGAAGTGTGTTTTTGGGGTTACATTTGGGAAATTTCTCAACTTAATTATTTCTCATAGGGGAATTGAAGTTGATCTAGCCAAATTTTAGGCTATTATTAAGATGCCTCCTAATTTGAAAGAATTTTGCAATTTACTAGGTAATATCTAAGATATTCAATGCTTCATTTCCCAACTTATTGATCGACACCATAATTTTACACACCTTTTGAAAAATGGAATTAAATTTCCATGGAATTGAAAAACCCAAAAATATTTTGATAAACTCAAATAATATCTATAAAATCCTCTAGTACTTATTCCACCAATGCCTAGGAAACCTTTGTTATTATACATTTCTACAACTACAATCACTTTGGGGGCACTCCTTGCCTAACATGATTATTAAGAAAATAAAGAGTTTTATATTATTTAAAGTGAAAATTGGTCACCTATGAGCATAAATACACCTAAATTGAAAATTTTTATCATATTAGTTTTTACTTATCAAAAGTTCAGACATTATATGTTGAATAACAAGACCATGTTGATTACAAAAATGGATCATTTAAAGTATGTCTTAGTAAAATCAACTTTAAATAGTCAAATAAATAAATTTGTGATGTTTAATAGTGAGTTTTATATAAAATAAACACATTATAATTATATTTGAGTAAAGTTATTAGCATTTAAATTGGATAAATTGCCTATTCAAAATTCCAATCATATCATAATGCACTTTCCTGATGACTCTATTATGACTCTAGATGAATATAAAAAATGATGTCTATATTTTTATGGCTCTTTTACATCTCATGGTTCTTGAGAAGGGATATTTATCATTACACCACATGTATATATCATTCTTAAGGCCTTTCATATTAGATTCCCATGTAAAAATAATATAACTAAATATGATGTTATGCTTTTTGGGCTTCATATTATAGTAGAGTGCAATATTCAACATTTGATCATATATGGTGAATCATAACTAATTATTAATCAATATGAAAATATTTTACCCCAAAAATTCATGGTAAATTCACTTAAGATCAAATTTGAAGACATCTAGTTTGAATAGGTCCATCGAGTTAAGAACAAGTTCGATGATGTTATGGCTATTATTGGATCAATGATTGTAATTTATCCTACTTTCAAAGAATATTAGTTCTTAATTGATAACATTATTGCTTCAACATATGAATATTTAGATTTTAAGATGATATGTTTCATTTATGGTCCCAATTCCCCTTGGTACATAGACATTTATTCTTATCTCTATGATCAAATCCTTCCCATTGACCTATCACACAATCATATAAAATCCTTTATCCAAACTTCCTCACATTATAACATACTTGGAGATAAACTCTATCATATAGGTTATTATGGAACTCTAATTCATTATTTAAATATGGGAGAATTTGACATGGCACTTCAAGAAGTTAACAAAGGGATTTTTGGGGTCCACACTAGTGATCTCGTCTTAGACAAAATTCTCTTTTGCATTAATTATTATTGGCTTACTATGAATCATATGCATGTGTTTATGTTTAAAAATGTCTAGCATGTCAAAAACAAGGTGATCTTATTCATGTTCTAGCACAAATGCTTTAACTAGTTAGAACTCCTTGGCCATTTTATACATTGGGGACTGATATAATATCAAAAATTAACCCTACTTCTTCATATGGCCATAAGCATATCTTTACTGCTACCAAGTATTTCACTAAATGGGTGAAATCAATCCCTCTCAATTCTATAGCTAGTAAGTGGATTTCAAAATTAATATTAAGCCACACCATATTCCATTATGGCACCCTTCTAGTATCATCTTAGATAATGGTACATCCTTTAAAAATAATTATGTTGTAGTCATCTCTTCTAAATTCCACATTAAACATAAGTTTTCCATTCATTATTTCCCTTAAGATAATGACCAAGATGAAGCATCAAATAAAACCCTTGTTACAATTCTAAAAAAATATTATAAATGAATTTGGCCACGATTGGAATTTGAAAAATATCCCCAGCCTTGTGGGCATACCATACTATTTTTTGTACTCATATTGGTGCAAAAACCTATTCCTTGGTTTATGGATTTGAATAAATAATTTATATTGAGATCGATCTTCCCTCCTTGCATATGTCATTATAGGATATTACTAATGAGGAATACTATTGATTTTCTAGATTAACAGAACTAGAGTTCTTATATAATAAATGGCTAGCCTCCCAAATCACTTAAAATCATATTATAATTAAATAAACTAGGGTTATAACAAGCAAATTATCTCTCGAGAGTTTGAGCTTGGTGATCTTGTGTTAAATTAAAATCAAAAGAATACTAATTTTGAATGGGAAAAGAGAGTTAGGTTTGAACCAAATTAGATGGGTCCCTTTACTATCATAGTTAGCTATAGATTAGGTACATATATAATGGCTACTCTAGATGGGTATGAATTAGACAAGCCAATGAATATTATGCATCTCAAGTGTTTTTATGTTTGAATTTTAATTTTCTTTTCTATAAGTGTTCCTTCTTGGGGGCATCTCTATTCTATTCTATCTTTTCTCCCCTTTATTCCCTTATTTGTGGGAATCCATTCATTATTCCCCCCTTCTTTCCTCTTACTACCCTAATTGGAGTAGGATTAAATAAGTATGTTAGCTAAATAAAAAGTAAACTTTAGTAGAAGTAGATCAAATTTATATAATGTTTTGTGTCAAAATCTATTTATAGATGAAATGTCAGAATATTTAATTTCATGATTTTCTATATCATATGAATTTTATTACTCCCTTAAGTTCCTAGCCAATCCTATTTTCATTCCCCCATTCATTGCCTTTGCATCCTAATTCTTTGTTGTAAGAGAGGTTGAATCCTATTCCTATTTGTTGTTAAATGGTATGACCTAAATTTCTCATGTATGGGCAACCCTTTCATATTTATTATTGAGTCCTCATACCCACATTTTCCATACCCTTGATAAATGGTTTTGGACCTATCATTTCCTATTACATGTATATTCCTTTGTCAAAATACTCTTGTTTATATCATATTACACAAAACACTAAACATGAAAATATTCTAGAAAACCCTAAACATCCAAATATTCCCTTATATAAAAACCCTAAAAATTTACATGTCTTAAGATCTCATAAGTTTTACCATATGTATCCATCTCTAATACGATGTCATTAACTAGTTTTCATCTTTTTACTCAACTTATATTCCTAGTAGCCCATAGTTAGGCGGCACGTACCTAAGTACCTCATAGGTTATTACATCTCCTTATGAGTAGGAAATTTCAAAAGTGGGATGAACTTACTTATAAGTTATGATTTCACCATTTTGTGAGTTATTTCTCACACTCTCATTGTTTTTTAATTTACACTATCTAAAAAAAAAAAAAAAATCTTGTCTTGATCATGCTTATCATTTTTTGTACCTAGTTTTCATCACACTATAGTCTCTTGAGGTCCAATTGGATAATGTAGGCAACACTTAGTTTTCTAAGATCAACTCAACCATCCATTATCCCCTGCTTTTGATGTTTTGAGATTATATCTCTTATCATTTTGGAGAGATCATTCCTCATATGCTCTCACCATTTTGTGAGCCCCTTTCCTATTTTATCTCTATAATATATCTTCTTAACTTGACATCACTTTTATTTTTTCCCAATCCTTGGGATATCTACATTTGGCCTGAATTTCATGGGACTATGTAGGTAACATCCACTTTCATGAGTCATTTAGAGTTTATTCAACTACCCCTTCCTTATTATTATATTCAACCCTTTTTAGCAATGATTGTTTTATTACACCCTTAATTTCAAGAGTAATGCCTTTTTGCCACCCACTCCTTTCCTAATTCAATGTTTATTTGCTTTCACGTATGTGTTTATGTGTTATTTGTTTGGTTACTTGTTTGTGTCTTGATTTTTAACTGAATTTCCTTAATTTAATATATTATGCTTTTTAATTAAGTCTTGATTATTTATATCATAATTTTAAGTTGTAAACATTTGTATCTAAATTGAAATTTATTTCAATGCATTATGTTTTACATTTAAAACTTCATTTTCCATATATTATTTTAATTTGTATCCATTTTAATTTTGAATTAAAATTTATTCAGATAGACAAAAAATATTATCATGATTCATTTATAGATTATGATGCATACTATCACATACAATATTAAAAATAAAGTCTCAAAAGTCTAATAAATGTTAGATCAACTATCTCTCTATCTGATCTAATCATAAGACTAACAAACATCATGATCATTTGCATTACATCATTGAACACAAAAGCTATCTCATCATAGTAACAACATATCTAAATCAAATTCATATTAACCATGTCTAATCTATGTAAAAGAGACACAAGCAAATGAAATAAACATCACATGAGATGACACCAAAAATCATGGATCTATCTATATACATCAAAATGGATCCATATGTACATCAAAGTGAATCATATATAAATCAATGATAATACATGTATATATTGGATCATATGAATAAATCATATAAATATATACATATCATTAATAAAAAATATAGAGCTATGTCTCAAAATCAACTCTAGTTGTGCCCATCCCTAGTATATCTACCCTAGGTGTCATCTCATATAGAACTGTCTCTAATCATGTTTTAAGGTGGGCTTGGTTGTGCTTGAGGACCCATAGTTGGTGATAAAGAAGGAAATTGGGACATAAATAAAACCAATATATAAATCCTCAAACACTGGCCTGATATCAATGCTAATCTTTGTGTATTGTATTCAACAAAATTAGGACCCCTGGTAATGGCTAGCACCATTACCTCCTATAAGTTCCTATAGTATTTTTCCTCATATTTATCCTAAATTGTCTTATCAAAAGTCTATGGTAAACTCCTCTATGTAAAAATATCTAGAGCATCATCTCGCTCTATCTACACCCTGATAAAATACTATTGAGACATATCTCTTTGTATATTATCATTATCCTACTCTACTCACATAGAATCATGTTCTGCCCATGTAGAGTCTTTCTCTACTTGAGTGGAATCACACTCTAATAGATCATAATTTCTTTCTATAATTAGTTTTACCTATACATATAGCATATGGATTACCTCTACCCTCAATCTACTAATCTCTACCTCATCTCATTAATATTTTTATGTGCTAAGGTTATCTACTATGAGTAAAAATATAATATTGCCTATAGCCTAATTATCTCCATATATCTAGTATGGATCTCTTGTTTCAATTTGTTAATGATAGCCTAATCAATTAATGATACTAATGGTCTCGATAGGATAGCATATTCTACATCTAATGTCAAATCTAAGACATGAAATGCACCTCCTATGTCCACCTTCACCATCTCCTCATCTAACCCTACCTCCACCTCCTCCTCTACATACTCCACTTATACCTATGCATCCCAATCATATCCCACATCCTCTTCCCTCCCCTTCCCTCCTCTTTTCTAGAACCTGCCATCATCATTATGAATATTAGTCAATAAACCCAGAGTGGTACCTATGCCAAACCTTCTTGAGCTCCCTTTACCTATCCTTGGTCACCACCTAATGGATTATTCAATATCAATGGCCACTAATGGGCCCACCATGTATCATATGTTATAGTGATTCCTATGTCTATTATACCTCCTATATAGGCCCAAGCACCTTTGGAACCAAACCAAAACTATCCCCTACCTATACTCAATCAGTTATTGGCCACTAATGGTATGTCTCTCTAGTCACTTGGGAAAAATGATGTCACCCCATGGGTACATCATAATGCCGTCTAAATTGACATTGTGACATATTTAGTATGTATCTCTTAATGGTGTAATCATGTTGTCCATAATGTATAAAATTTTAGTCATGTATAAAGTATACTCAACATCCTCAACCCAATGATACTGAATACCTAAATAAGGCCTTTAGATCATATATACCTCTATCGTCTAATCTAGAGCTCATCTGTAATATAGTATCTATACCCTATGTCTCATGTGCTTGGGTCCCACCTAATACCACCCATAGGCCATAAAACCCTCTAGCCTCATTTTTTGTTATTTCCCTTCTAGTCTCCAAATATAAATGTGCTCCCATGCCTAGACCAAGATCAATGTGGTTGCATCAATGTTGTGTCCTCCTAAGTATAACACGTAATGAAGATCATGTTATAACTACAATAATATAGTAGGGCTTCATGAAAATATCACTATATTCTCTAGCATATCTCAAACTAATTCACCTAGGCCATGTGAACAAATTGCTTACTCTTGTTAGGTAGTAGAATGCTAATGACAAAAATCATCAAAATAATCACTGGCCTATAAAAAATTGGTGGATCAACCTCCGTGACCCCATATTATGACAAGTCCATCACTATATCAATATCATAGATTTCCATTTAACTACCTTGAACCATCTTAATGTTAATGTGACCTATCAAATCATCTAGAATACCTTGTATTAACCTTGGGGATAGCCTATTTAGTGGCCATCCTCTGATAGTCACTCATAGAATTCCCCATATACCCATTACTTTGATAGTCACCTTGATTATTTATAGCCATAATATTAAGGTGTTTGAGTTCCATATCTTCAATAAATCACTAATCAATGTCTGATCTACTCTAATCTCTATTATCCTCACCATGTGTAGGATCCAATTACTACAAAGAAGCCATATGTACTATCAATCCATATTGTCAGTTGTTGTATGATGTATGACTACCTCTCTCATAACTTATGTACATCCACATACTCTTGTAATATAATAAAAATCATTAAAGTTAGACATTTTTATCTAATTCAATCACATTCTACTTTCTATTCAATTCTATTTAATAGAACAATCATTTAATTAAGTCTTATTTAGCTTCACCACCCACTTTTTCAATTTTTATCCCTTCTCAATTTTTATTCTTTTGAGCATTATGATATTTTTTCCATTTTCATACAAAATTACCATTTAGTAGGTATATTTCACCAATTTCATGGCAAGTTCATTGCTAAACATGGTCATTTTCATTATTATTCATGGCCCAAGCATTTTCACCTTTTTTATGGTGAATTCACCATTTATCAAACCATTCTAATAATTTATCAACTAATTCACTTTTCTTAAGGTCATTTTTGGCACTTGGAAAATTTGTTAATCACTTGGCCATTATCATCATTGTTGAGGCAAATTCAACATTTATATGATCAACTTCAATGATTTTTTAAAATTTCTCTGTGCCATTTTTTTTGTTTCATAAACTCAATAATTTAAAGTGCAAATTCATCATTTTTGTGATTGATTTAAATGTTTTTATGGTGAATTCACCATTTTTTTAGATGAATTCACCATTTTATAAATTATGAATTGATTGTTTTAAGTATTTTTAAGTGTAATAAATGTGATAAAAAGAAAATTTTACAAATAAATAAATGTACCTATTGATGGTCCTACTCCCCATGGACATATAAACTCTTGAATAAGATTAAAAAGTGATCTTCAATGTGGTTTATGATACATTTTATTTAGGTCACTTTTACATAAATTTTCAAAGGTAAATTGTGAATAAGTAAAGTAAAAATGAATCAATTTTACCCCGCATGGTGAATCTATAGCCTTTTATTAAAAAAAAAATCCCCCATGCCACATGGTATGTTGTCATTCTTCTCTAGAGGCTTATTTTTGGCCCTAATATCTATTTTATTCTTGTTTCTTCCTATTTTTTTCATTTTTCCTCTTCTTTTTATTTTATACAATATCATTTGTTCCTTTCATGGGTCCTCTCTTCCAAATGTTTTATGACTCTCCTCTTGAGGAGCCATCTAGGGCTTACCAAACACTATTATGAGACATATTTGAACCTATTTTCTAATAAATTTAGCAAAATTATCAAAACTAACATTTATTAATTATCTTTTACAACCATTTTAATGTTTTTCTTAGTATTTGAGAATATGTTACTTTGTCTACATCTCACAATTGTAGACACTTAGTTTTATCCAGTTTCATGCCTAAACTAGGATTAAGTTCAATTTCTAAAAAATGACACATTAAGCTTAAAAATCACCAAAATTGACCAATATCATCTACATAAGGGATTTAATTTCCCAAAAACATGATAATTCTAGATTATTTAGTGTATTACCATGTATGCATCACTAACCTAGTTTAGTTCTAACCCTAGTCAAATTATGACCTAGTAATTTGACACTTTTGGCCTGTCAAGTTATTAATTAAAAACATTTAAAATAATATCCAAAAGCCAAAAATCATTAAACAAGATTAATTACATTACAAATCTATATTAACTTACCTAAATAAAAATTCCAAAGATAATTAGTGATTTTCATTTTTTTTTAAATGATTTTTTAGCCAAAAATGAAGTCAAAGGTCAAATGAGATAATAAAGTGATTTATTATATCCTAAATATTAAAAAATATGAGTCACACCTCAAAAATATATGAAACTAAGGTGTTAATATTTCATGGGTGTTTTTACCCAACCCAAGGTTAGACTAACTCAACCTAGGTTAATTTAGACTCAACCTAAGTTATAATTTATCCTAAACTCCATACGGTAGAGTTAGTTCTTTGAGATATAAATGTAAGCACCCACACCATATTCCAATAAGATTTTGTGTGTAAGTTTATTCTATTAAAAGACCTTCTTTAATCTTTTGAGATTAGTGTTATAATGTCTAATTTATGCCAAGATTTACACCAAGCCACAAGTGACTATTGGAGAGATGCTATCACCATGAAAGAGAACTGCTAGAAGACTCAAATCATCATAAGTTGATCATGAACATCCTTATGCCAACAAGTAAGCATCAAATTTGACAAGGAGGTAATAAAATTATATTATTTTTATCTTTATTTCTTTATCTTCCTTATTATGTTATGCTCTCCCTACTTCTTAGGCAAGAGTGTTTAGTCCTCCTAGATTATTATGCTTGAGTTTTTGTCATTTGGACTAGTAAGGGACTAATCTACATATTATTTACTCTTAAAACACCTAAATTAAATAATGGCATGTCTGATGAGACCACACATCCTATATGGACAAGGAGAATGATATTATAACCTTAGTTTTACTAACAGATGCATTTAATTCTTCAAGTTTAGATTTTTAGCCTTGAAATATACATCATTCTAGTTTTTTAGTAAATAGTAGCTTTACCCTCTATAATGGTAGATTTACCATTTCTATGTTTTTTTTAATCTTTAGTTTCAAATAAATGGTGGCTTTGTAATGGTAACTTTGGCCTACTAAATTTCAGATTCACAAGGTGAAGTTACTCTTTGTTTTAGTATTTTACTTATTGTTTTGATGATTTATCCTAACCTAATCAATGTCTTCCCCATGCTAAATGATAGTTTCACCAAAGTTTCTATTTGTTTATGTGTTTGAAAAAAATCATTAGTTTCACCCTGATAAATGATGGTTTCACTTTATGCTTTTCCAAAACCCATGAGCTCAAAAAGGATTATTGTTTACTCACTTGTTTTTTGGCTTCTAGGCAAGCAAACCCCTTAACATTTTTTAACACCTAAGTTGGAGAGAAATAAGTTTAAGAATAGTTTAAAAATCACATACAATTTTTTTAGTGATTAAAATTCACTTAATCACACTTGTGTTTTAGTATTTTAAGACTTTTACAAGTGTAAACAAGGACAAGGGGCCAAAATTTTAATCACACTTTGATTTAATGCTATTAAAAGGAACACACATTTTAGTTAGACATCTTAAGAGTTTTTTCACTTTATGATTGTTTTTTGTTATTAGTTAATTTTCAAATTTCATTAGACTAGTTTATTTGTTTGTGGAAAATTATAAACTATTACATGTATGGTATCCCTGCATCCCCTTTAGGGAACTCAAGTCACTAAAAAATCATAGTTTAATACCATTTATTGAAAAAATGTGTCAAAAATAATGTCATGTATGCTCTCCCCAAGATTCAAGTGACTTGGGTGACCCATAAATGACCTATAAAGTCTTTCCATTTTTCATTTATTTCTTTTTATGCATTTGGCTTGTGGGAAGGATCTCACTTCTCCCTCATAAGTTTTCTAGGGGTACGTTGACTTGGGGTTTCATCTCCTAGGATTGTACCAACCACACTCTATGATGGGGTATAAAACTTAGGAAAACCATTGGATGGAATAGTGGTGAGTGGTTATCTTGACCATCCCAATAGGTACCCATACCATGCAAAAACTAGACATTAGAATTCACTAAAAAGTACATAGATGAATTTTCTATGAAAATGAATAGACCATTAAATAATAAGTTGGGTGGTTTAGACTATATTGACAAATTACACCCTTATGTTAGCCACACTTGAGATAATTTAGTGTATTTGAGATTTATAAATTTTAGTCAAAACCCCACTTATCATGAAATTTCTTACCAAATGTTGAGTTCTCCTCACTCTAATTTCATGCCACATATCAATTTTGAGAGGTAGAGGGGGAATAAAAACTCTACCTACACCTATACTTTAATTTTTTCAATTAACACTTAATTCATCACAAGCATTGGTATATCAATGGAAACTTTGGTAGAAGCTACACATACCCATGTCAATTTTAGATATAGTATGAGCCATTAGTGCTACTTATACTTTATTTGATTTACATGTGTGTTTTTAGACTAAAATTAGTTATTTATATTGTCATGCCAAAATAAGTCCAAAACTATCACATTGTTCTCAAACCCCTTCAATCAAAGAGGTGTTACTCTATCAATTTGTGTCACACTTATTATCTTAGAGATTTATTCCTAAGCCATTTTATAATCACTTGTTTAAATGGGGAATCATTATGCTACTCATTTTGTCATAAACATTTACCTTGGAATTTTGAGTCCAAAAGTGTTGTCATGACATTTGTTTGAAGCAACATTATTATGGTGCCTAAATTCTTCCAAATCTCTTGTTATTTTTGAAACCAAGTTCTAAACCATTTTTATACCTCTCTTATTTCAAATTCATAGTTAAACTGCCTATTTTGGTCTAGTGTTTTTACCTTAGAATATTTGAGTCTTTTCACATTAAATATAAAACTCAACCTTTCAAAGTGTAGATCCTAAACTAATCAAGTTCACACCAAAGCCTCATCTAATTTGGTTGTAGATTGTCTACCTTTTGTGTTTGGATTGTGTTACTTGGGTTGATTTCCTATTTGATCTAAAAAGACCCCTTGCCTATACCTAGTGATTATTGTTTATTTTATACCTTGTTTGAAGCATCATTTGGAGCCAAGTTGTTACCGTGTACTTTATTTGAAGTTTTTTGTGTCAATTTTTGAGTGTATTAGCTCCTTTGTTCCAATAGTTTCTCTTGAATAAATTATCAAGTCTTATTGAACCAAATACCAAGTGTCATCCAAGCCAATTGCCTTACTTTTGTTTGTTTTCAAGTTCTTGTTTGATTTTTTTTGTTTTTTGACATTAGAATGATTATGGCCACCTTTAGGAAAATCATTTCTATCTTGTGATCCTAGTTTACAATTAATTTCCTTTATCAAGATAAACTTTTATCAATGATTATAATTACCTTTGGAAAAATAATTACCTTATCCAAAAATGAGTTTTGAGCCCTTATGTTACCTCTTCAAATATTTTTATCTGCCTTTGGGAAAATCAATGTCATTTATTATATCAGAATCACATTTATTTTGTTCTACCTTTGCCTAATTTAGATGTTTATCCCTTTATTCCTCTTTTACAGAGCCAATTTGTTTTTAGACCTCGGTTATTTTTTAACTTTAGACCCTTTGTTTTTCACATGACATATCCATGGATCTAAACATGCCTTATTACAAACATAGAAGAACATTGTATAATTTTAGGGTATGAGAACTTAATGACCAATGACCCTTTTGTTCAAGATTCATATGATGATGTATCTTATGATATGGATCCCTATCCATCTTATAACATCCTAATTGTTGAACAAAGGCATGAGCCTTTAGTGTAGTATTTGGTAAATTTTTCCTCCTTATCTAGGCCAAAAACTATAGAAAATGGTATAGCACCTTGCTTAAATGATGCCTTAAATTTAAAAAAATCAACAATAAGAGACCTACTATGTTATGATTCTAACACAAATAAACTATGGTCCATACTTTTTGGAACATCATTTGTTAGAAGATAAATATGAATTAATTATTAGAGATATGAAAGTAGGAGCCAAGTTTTTGATAGAATTCCTACACAAAATTTTGAGTCATTTGATTAGAACTCCTAGTAATTCACCTTGATTTCAACCATTTGAATATGTTTCAACTAGTTATAATCAAGATTTAGTCCAAATGCCATAGCAAGAATAAAACATGCTTGAAAAATGGAAAGGTACTATGGATGAACAAATGGAATAGGTAAAACAAGTGCACCAAACCTCTCTTAGCCTATCTCACAACCTTAATTATAGGGTTATTTTTAGCACATCCCTTATTAATATAACTCCATAAATACAGAATCAAATATATGCCTTAGGATACACAAGCTAAAATGTATACCCATTTAGCCAAAGCACATTGTTTGGTGATATGTATAATGTCCATATTTTGATGGAAGATAATGTTTATCAAATGGAAGACATCACTCAAAATGTTACATATGTATGAAAGTTCATTATAATTTAAACCAAATTGAGTATAATTTACTACTAAGTAATACACAACATATTCTTCTAAAAAATGCATTGATTGGATTGTAATAACATGGAATAAGTATGCCTATTTTCCAAAATCAAAAATCAACCTCCATTCCTCAACTAGATACTTCCTCAAATGTGCAAAAAGGGAAAACAAACCAATAATAGACCAAATTAACACCAAAACAAGTGTAGAATGTTATGCCACCTCAACAGGTGATAATGAATGATCTACCAAAATAAACACATACCAATATACCTTATCAATCATAGATGTTTCCTAACTAGCAATGTATTCCTATTGATCATAAAGTGCCTATTGATTAACAATAATAGTTGTCAAATGAATAGTTGTCAAACCCACAATAGTTGCCTAACCAATAATGAGTGTTACTTCAATAATAGTTGCCTAACCAACAACATGTGTCACTTCAACAAAAAGTGCCACTTTAATAACAAGTGTGGCTTAAACAATAAGTGTCGATCTAATAATATGCGTTTAGCTAAAAATAAGGTTCTAACATATAATAGGTCTTAGGTTCTATAAAATAATTGCCTTTCACCCAATGGGTGTCACAAATGCAAAAAGGATCCAACTACCAACATCTTTAATAGCAAGGATCTAGTCAACAACATCTTCCCTATATAAAACAAGGTTGAACAAGTAGGAATCAAGTTCCCTCCTCAACCCAAAAATACCAACACATTTTACAAAGCCAAATGCCATTACCACAACCACGATTCACTATCCATAGTTATGTAGTCAACCTAGACCTAAATGTGCTTCAAAAAAGCATATTCCATATCTATAGTATAATCCTATTACATGGATATGAATACTTGGTCATTAGGCCAAATCAACCAACATCACAAACTATACCTACCTGAGTCAAGGTAATCCATCTTTGACCCTGCATACTCAACAACAAAAAACCACTCCTATATTCCTTGCCCAAAATTTGAAATAGATTAAGGATGCAATTCAACCTATACATATTGGAAAATAGATGAAGAAATTCAAATTAGATGATATATGCTCTTACCCATTCATCATGGAGTATCTACAAATACCATTTTTCTAGGTTATGATCCACTTAAATTAGACAAATAAAAAAGAAAGGTGACCCTAGAGTTAATTTGAAAGAATTTTTTTTTTCTTTCCATTTAGTGGCATATATCAATATATACTTGCTTCTAATATTCCCAATGAGTCTATATAGACAATCCTTAGAATGGCTATTGAAATTAATGAATAACTCTATACCAAACTTTGATGATATCTTAGAGACATTTGTATAACACTTTTCATATAATCTTGAGTATGAGATTACTATTGTGGATTTATTCTAAGATAAATAGAAGACTAGTGAAATATTTTTTTCATACTTTCAATACTGGAGATCCCTAACAATCTGGTTTACTCACAATATACTATAAAAATAGTTGGTCATGATTTTTACTAGGCTCTTACATAGAAATATATCCTACCATCTTGAGCTACAATATGGTAATACATTTGAAGAGGTTATAGAAAAATGAATACAGATTGATAAATTCTTTGTCAACAAAGGCATAATCAAGCTATCCTCTTCTAATCAAAAATAAAACTAAAATTAAGGATAGAACCATAATTATAACCCATTTAAAATATCAGCTTCAATGACACCTCAAGCTAACAATGATGAGAGACATAAACCCTCTAACGGTAATAATAATGTTATTGCAAATTGGGTTACTAAATCACACCATGTTCAGATGATGAAAATACCAACTGTCCATTTACCTCCACTCACTCAATAACCACCTCCTCCATACATTCAAACAAGAACTCCATAAAAACAACCACCATAAAATAAAAACCAAATACAAGCCCTTCTTTTGAGGAGAATACCACCCATATCTAGATAATTTAGTGACCTTGGTGAGCCTGTTGAATTTGTGTTCCAAAGATTAGTTCAAAAAAATGTGATCAATTGGCCAATACCAAAGTCATTTCTTGAAAGGATTCATTTTCTTGATTGGTACAGGGAACATGAATTTTATGAGTAACATCGTGGTAGAGGAAATTACATAAGATGATGTATCTAACTCAGATATTTGATTAAAAATATGTTGGAAAAAGGGGAACAGAAAGAGACACCCATGCTCTTATGAATAATAATAACTTAGGTATCTACTATAATCCATTTACACAACATAACAATAACAACAACCAACAACATTGCTAACAAAAACAAAAACAATGATAGAGAACTCCACCATTAAATTAGTAACAATAACTCTAGCCATAAAAACAATAATAGAATGGTCAAAACCAAGGGGAAAATGATCAAACCAGCTAAGGAGATCATCATGCCATTATGTATACCTATAACAATGTTTTAGGACACATTTTAGGTGATCATGTTACCACCATCACTATTAAACCTAGACCAATTATAAATAGACATAGACCTTCACCCAATAATGCCTATTTAGCAAACAATACCTACCAACCTCCTTTGTTGATGACTATTCTTAGGCCATGTTGATAATCAGGCACCATACCATCTAAGAATCATCATTCCAAGCCTCATTACCCACTCAAACAACTACTAAAGCCATGTTTTAGATCAATATTATGTAATCACAACTTAATGAGCTAGAGTCACTATCAAAGGACTATAGCCAAATACTACAAGTGAACCTAATTAACCTTCCATACCTATCATAAATAAACCAATTTACAAAATTGAGGGGAAGACCTATGATATTGTTTAAAAGCTAAAGAAGACACATATGAACATATCCATCATGTATTTGTTATGTACATCTACCATCAATAAAGGCATATTGAATGAATATTTAAAATTAATCCCTTGTGCCAAATGATATCACTCTAGAAAAATCCAAGCCATGATAGGACACTTGGCCCCTACCCAACATCTCACCTTTGACCAAAGTGATATGTCTTATCTAGATCATCTACATAATAGCCCATTTTACATTTAAGTTGGTATATAAAACCATAAATTTAAATGTGTCCATGTAGACAATGGTTTGGGTCTCAACGTTATGTCTCTAAAGTTGGTCAAACATCTTGGATATACAATAGCTAATTTGCATCTAGATATCAAAAATATAAAATCATATGATAATGAAGAATGGGAATCAAGGTGTTATTAACTTTACAATGGTGATTAGGCCATTGATCCATGATACTCTATGTCATTTATTAAACCTAGAATTATCTTACAATATATTACTAGGATGACCTTAAATCCATGAAATCAAGGCTATACCTTCTACATTACATCAGTTTATAAAATTTCCACAATCAAGATTGGTAGTAACTATACTATTTGATATTCAACCATATTAGTATTGTAAGTGCCTTGAGGATGAGTATAAAATCTACAACTACCAATTTGGAATGAATCATATGCATAAATCAAAATGAGAAAAATCTAAGAAGGGAAAAGCCATTAAATTAAGCCCAGATGCTAATAACATTAACCTAAATAGTTTGGCCTATACCTCATTCATGCCTCTACAATAAATTTCCAACCACTTCTATAAAACTGACAAAGGTCTTAGAGAATATAACACCCATATTGCAAAATTGCTTAAAAATCCTAAATTTTATGAGAGACCTAAGGCCAAGACTACTCATATGGAGTGGGAAACTAAAGTAAAATCTTAGTTAAACAAGCCCATTGTTTTTAAACTAGCCTCTGGCCTAGAATAAGACCCCTTAGTAGAAGATGATTCATGACTCTACATTGATGAGTTAGCTAATTATTACCAAATTACAAAGTATCCTATTCCCAACTAGATTATGGATCACTTAGCTTATGAATACATAGGTCTTAGGCTATATTAGCAAGGCACAATTGAACTATTCTTAATGACTAAACACAAGGGAAACCATGGTTTAAACCTTTTGAGGGGTGACCATACATACCTTATTCATGTTCCAACACTAATGACTAGCAATGATGGTGCCAATAATGATGTAGGGTCTAATTATAGCATCTATAATGACCTTTCTACTACAAATTTATTTAACCCCCACACCATTTACACCATTAATAATGTTTTTTAACCTTCACATCTATCCCTTTACTATCCATAATTTATAGTTTAAGACCAAAAAGATTCAATAATGTCATTAGGTGAGTTTGAAAATGATGATGCCATATATGACTTTCTAGGATTGAGGAATCAAAATTTTCTTGGAGACCACAATTAGGGATTTACTATTAGATTGGATGTTACTACCTACTTTAGAGAGTAGGTGATATTCCCTAGCCAAAACAAAAATAAAATCAAATACTGAGGTCTAAAATTCAAAACCTCTTTGGGGTGCTTTCTAACCAGGGAAAAAGTAAAGAGAAAGGTAAATCTCTTCGTGAAAATTGGTTTCAATGCCATTATATGGGGATGTTCACCCCTCTTCCTATGATGTTCAAGATACCTATATTCAATAGTTTATTTATAGATCAAATATTAGTACTGAGGAGTGGTAGGATTTTGCATACATTATTCAAGAGTTCCCTGAGGTATTTATATCATGGATAATTCCAACACTAGGATATTTTGATTCATCTTGTTTAGGATAGTTAGATAATCTAGTCCATTTGAAGGGCTTTACCATTGCCAATAAATTCAACTCCTTACTAACTATTGTAGATGATGGTTATAGACTTCTTGTGGAGGAAACTTCAAAGGTGAATATTGGGACTCTAAAGGACCCAAATTGTATTAAACTAGGTGCATCCCTCACTAAGGAGGAACATGAAGCTTTTACAACCATTTTGACAGAATTTGTTGACATATTTGCATGGGCCTTTTCAGACATGATAGGTTTGGACCCCCACCTTAGTTGTACACCATCACATTTTACATCTTGATGCAAAGCCTATTAAACAAAATTTTCATAAAATACATCCTCGTATTATTGTGTTAGTATAGAAAGAATTGTAAAAACTCTTAGACATGAAATTCATCAGGCCAATTGACTATTCAAAGTGGCAAATATTGTGCTTGTGAGAAAGAAACCAAAATTTAAGATATATAAATGAAGTTTACCTAAAATATGACTTCCATTTACCTAATTTTGATATGATAGTTTACTTAATGGTTAGTTATGAAATAATCTCTCTAATGGATAGCTTTTTAAGGTATAATCAGATCAAAATTGCACTAAAATACCAGCACGAGACAATTTTCACTACTCCATGGGGAATGTTTTGTTATTAGGAAATGTCATTTGGAATTAATAATGTTTGATCCACTTAATAATGAGCTATGACATTAATTTTTCATGACATGATGCATGACATTGTTGAGGACTATGTAAATGATATCTTGAATAAATCAAATACCCATACTAATTACCAAGTTCTATTATGAAAAATATTTTAGAGACTTTGTGAGCACAACATCAAGATTAATGTGAAGAAATGTGTATTTCATGTTACTTATGGTAAATCATGATGATTTTTTATCTCTTGTAGTGGAATTTAAGTTAACCTAACTAAAGTTCATGTAATTATAGATATGTCACCACTATCTACCTTAAAGTAGTTTTATAATTTGTAGGGAAGTATTAAATCTATTAGATGCTTCATCTCATAGTTAGCTAACAAATACCATCCATTTATTAACTTACCTAAGAAATATATTACATTATCTTGAAATTAAGAGTGTTAAAAATCATTCATTCATGTTAAATAATATCTTTCCAATTCACCTATTTTATTTCCACCAACTCAAAACAAGTCATTACTATTTTCCTATTAGAAACTGAGAATACCTTGGGGCACTTTTATCATAACATAATGAATAAGGGAAGGAGCATGTCATATATTATCTAAAAAAAACATTGGTAATGTATGAACATAATTATACACCAACTAAAAATTCCTATTTATCAATGGTTTTTATATCCCAAACATTACATCATTATATGTTTAACAACAAGACCTTTGTTATCACCAAAGTAGATCCACTTAAGTATCTACTTTCCAAATCAGCTCTATAGGGTCGTATGGAAAAATGGATCATGTTATTGAGTGAGTTTAAAATTAAATTTTCCAACCAGAAGGCCATTAATGGGAATGTACTCATAGATTAGCTTGTTAAATCTCCTCTTCAAGACACTCAACCTCTTACATTTGGATTTATAGAGGAGGCCATTATGACCATTGAATAAGTAGATTAACCTCTTGATACTTAATGGTGGAATATGTAGTTTGATGGATCCTTAACCACTCATGGATCAAGGTCCAAAATATTATTTATTACACCATAAGGAGATCTCATTCCCAAGTCCTTTTGTATTGTATTTCTATATACTAATAACATGGTCGAGTATTAAGTGCTCATTACAAGGTTTCATCACTCAGTACAGTAGAACATTCAACATTTAATGGTGTATGGTGATTCTCAATTAATAATCAATCAGATCACAACCTAATGTTATAATAAGGAGGATAAGTTGATAACCTATAAAGAGATGGTTGATACTCTTAAGCAATATATTTCCAACATCAAATTTGAGAGAATAACTTAGGCCAATAATAGAATAACTGATGTTATGGCCACTATTGGTTCCATGATCCATATCACCAACAAATATAGGGATTATCAATTTCTTATTGAACATATCTTACCATCAGGACATGAATAACCAACCATCGAGATGGTTTGTGACATTATTGGTCCCATGTCTCCTTGGTATTTAGATATTTATGCCTATATTCAAGGTCAACCCATGCCTCCTAATTTATCACAAAAAAATCAAAAATATTTTATGCATAAATCCTCTTTCTATACCCTGCTTAGAAAAAATTCATATTGTATAAGTTATTATGGAACTATGCTTCATTGTTTACCTTCAGTAGAATCTAGACTAGCATTGAGGGAAGTCCATGAAGGAGTGTGTCGAACCCATAGTAACAGGGCAATCTTAGTCAAAAATTTAATGTGTAATGGTTATTACTATCTAATGATGTAAGTAGATGTAGTTACATATGTGAAGACGTGTGTCAAGTGTTATAAGGATGCTAATATGATTCATGGTCCATCCAAGACACTCAAACCATTGACAACACCATGGTCATTCTCAATGTGGGGAGTTGACCTTGTCTAGTAGATCAATCCAACATCTTTTGATGGCCATAAACATGTCCTGACTAATACCAAATACTTATCTAAGTGGGTGGAATCCATTCCCCTTACATATTTCACTAGTAAGTAGATCTCTCAGTTTATATTCAACTATCTCATTTGTTTTTATGGCATCCCTTTCAACATTATTTCTCATAATGGTAGATCATTCAAAAATAAAGATGTGAAATCATTTTGTTCTCAATACCAAATCAAACAAAATTTATCTACCACTTACTATCTACAAGGTAATGTCTAAGCTGATGATTTTAATAAAACCATTGTTAATATTTTGGAGAAAATTATTAATGACACTAGTTTTAATTAGCACTTGTAGCTATTTAACACCCTCTAGGCATACTATACCACATTTTATACTCCAACACAAGATACACCCTATTCACTTATTTATGGAACTAAATCCATTCTTCTTATTGAGGTCAAGTTGCCTTTTCTTTAAATCTGATTGCATCACATCATTGACGATTAAGACTATAGAGTGGTTCGCTTGTAGGATTTATACCTACTTTATGGGAAATGCATGGCCACCTTGAATAATATTCAAGCTCATTATAACCGATTAATATTATAATACAATAGGATTGTTAAGAATCATGAATTTGATCTTGGCAACCTAGTGTTAAAAGAGAATCATAAAAATGTCAATGTTAAAACCAAGAAAAAAGGAAAGTTCCAACCAAACTGGTTAGGTCCCTATATAGTTGTTGCCAACTATGGTTCTAGATCATACATGATCACCACACTGGAGGGAGATGAAATTATTGAACCAATTAACATAATGTACCTCAAATTTCCCTACACTTGAGAGATTTAGATTATTGTCTAAAAGGATTGTCTAAGTTATGCCACATTATGCCTATTCATTGTACTATACCCCTTATTATTATACAATACCCTTAACCCTTCAATAGATAGATATTTTTACCTAACCCTGTCTATCATGTTTGGCCTTAGTTCTGATTCATTTATACTTTAGGCACATCCTATGGTTGATGATAGACTTTATTCTAGTAGTTATTTTAGAGTTACATGTTTGGATGATAGTGTGTGAGAGCAATATGACAACAATCCTAGAAATTGCATCTTTTATTTTTTGTTATTTTCCCACCTTGTGCTAATAATTATAACCACCCATGGGTAAATTATTACCAAAAACCCTTTTTTATTTCCTAATTATAACTGCCTATGGGAAAATTAGGGACAAAACCTTTACCATGCATTATCACATCACCTTACCATTATTTTTATCATTTTCCTTGACATTTACCTTTATCTAGAATTTGTTTATAATTAATTGGACTCCTTTTTTATAGTTATAACTACAATTACTTGAGGTCCTATGAGACTATGTACATAATGCTTGATTCACATTGAGTTTAGCACGGTCACCCCTTTGCCATGCTTTCACCATTTTGTGATCAATTTAAGTTTAAACATCTCTCTATTTTTTGAGCAACCTTAGCCATGCTCTCGTCATTTTATGAGTTAGACCAATCTATGTCTCATAATTATTGATTGAGTTGAGACTCCTAGAAAATTGCAAAAAAAAATGAAATAATTTTAAAAACCCTAAACATTTCTAAAAGATCTAGATAATCCTAAAAATCACAAAATCATGAAAATAGGCTTAAAATTTCCATGAAAGATATAAATCCATCCAAATTTTATGGGATGGGCATCTTATCTATTCTGTTTATTTCTAAACCACCTTGGTATTTTTTCCCCATATTTTGGGGGAACTACATTAGCTTGAGGTCTACATAGACCATGGAGGAAACACTTGGATACATGGGGTATCTTGGGTTAGCTCGACTATGCCTTCCTTTCTTTTTTGACCACTTCTTTGGCTTAAGGATTTTAGGATTCCTAATTATCTCATGAGTAACCACTTGCCATTTAGTTTCTCCATCCTTATTAGCCTTAGACATATGGTCTCATTGTTTTGTAAGCTGATGTTATGAGCATTGTGTATTCAATTTGATATGTTATTTACCACTTGGCTTTTCTTACACTATCACTATTTTTTTATCAACTATTACCTATGCTCTCATTGTTTTGTGAGTTCATTCTCATTTCAAGCCTTAGATGCAGTAGACACTATGAATTACCATTTCACTTCATTAGTGGATAGTCATCTCTTGAATTTTAATGTGGTTTTGGCCTAAACCATACTTTCATGCTTATGTGACTTTTTTGTGTTATAATTTTCATGATTTTGGAATGCCATCCCCACTTTTCTCACACACTTGATGTTTTATGAGATCATTCCTATTTTCCTTTACACATTAATCATGTTTTATTATCATTCATTTTATTTTATCCCATATCCTATGAGAACTACATTTGGCCTAAAGTTCACGTTGGATTTTATGTCCATAAACTATGTAGGCAATGTCCACTTACCTAGTGCATCTGGATTTAGCTCAACTACCCCTTCCTTTTGTTCTATCTCCCCTATTTTACTTGTGTTATTTTATTTTCTCCTATGGCCTAGGATCAATCTTATTTATGACATCTTGTTTGTTTTGTTGTCTCTTATAACCTAGGGGAAATGTTATCATCTTATTTGTGTCATTATTTTTGGATAGCCTAGGTGAAACCATAAGTCTTTTGTTCCAATTTTTTTTACCAATGTTGTTTTTACCTAGCTTAGGGGTCACCATGTCACCAAGAGTAACACCTCTATTACATACACATGAACAATTTGTTTTCTATTGACACTAACATTGTGATTAAACATTGTTGGTGTATTGATGTTTATGTATCTTAGTTTATTTATGTGTATTTAGATTAGTTTGTTTACTGCACTTTTATTTACTTTTGATTGTTTATTTGTTTTGATTGTCTTAATTACTTTTTTTATTTCATTGTTTTATTTGTTTGTCTATTTATTTTATCTTCTTTGTTATATCATGTTAGTTTATATATTTTAGTTTATTGGTGTTTTGTTTGCATGTTTAGTTGTTTCATTTTATTTATTATTGTTTTATTTGTGTTTATTTAGTTGTTTGTTCATGTGTTGTTTTGTTAGTTTGTATCATGTTTATTTTTATGGGTGTTTTGTTATGTTTCTATTTATTGGTGTTATTTTGTTTTATTTATTTATGTTGTGTTTATTTTTGTTTGTTATTATTTTGTGCTTTGTTTTTGTTTTACTTTGTCTTTTTTATTGGTGTTTTGTTGTTTGTTTTTATTGGTGTGTTTTTTTTTTTTGTTATTTTGTGATTCATTTTTTATTGTGTTTTGTTTGTATTTGTTTATTATTATTTTGTTTTTTTTTTTAAATAGTGTTTTTATTGTTTGTATAATTTTTTTATTTATCTATTTTTTTAGCATTTGTTTGTTTGTTTGTATAGTTTATTTACATTTTTTTTTTATTTATGTTTGTTTGTGTTTGTTGATTCATTTTTATTCATTTGTTTATGTCTAGTTTTTTATATTTGTATACTATTTCTATTTGTGTTGTCTTGTTTCTTTACATTTTTTAGTATATATTTTGTTTTGTTTTTTGTCTATTTTATTTTATTTTAATATTTTTGGTTTGTTATATTATTTATTTTGCCTTTTGTTTCTTGGTTACCATAAAATTATTACACTTTTTTTACGCTTAAGTCTTTATTATACATATCATGTACTTAGGTTGTGAATTTTTGTATTTAGTCTTGCACTTGATTTACTTGTTATATTTACACTTAGGATTTGATTATTCATATATTATTCCTAGGGTTTTTATATTTACATTTAAAATAAGTTTTCCATGTTTAGGGTATAATTTGTCATTTTAGTTATCCATAAATATCATGCACCATATCACAAGTTAAAGCAAAAATATGATCACAAAGTCAATTCTAAACATGCAATGGTAGTAATTCTCTAATATGTTAAAATCCAACCCAATACCATAACACATGATTGAATCCATGAGTAATAAATAAGAGCAAAAAAATGATTTGCTATGTGTTTATAAAAACAGGCATCTCTGAATATGCATCTGTATGAGTCATACAACATAATCAGAGGATAAACAAAAAGATATCTCCTAAACATGGCATAAGAAATAAATGAACAAATAATACATAAGCATAAACATTAAAAATGTTAAACATCCACAATGCTAAAAATGAGATAATCAAGATCATAAGCATGGCATCATTAATATTATAGGAATATCATGTACATAGACATCAACCTTATAAGACCCAAAACTAAATGCCAATGTATCTCAAAATTTCATATACATAAAATATATGTACATATCATGATGGCATCTCACAACTACATAAGTATCGATCCAATGGGTATAGTGTCATAGGCCAAAACAATGACCAACTATGAAAATTTCCAAAATACCTATGATCAACTCTAGCTCTGTGTATCCATGGGACTTGTAGATGGAGGTATACTTAGTGGCCCTAGTTGTCCTAGGGGTCATGGATGTAATTAATGAACAAACTAGCTTGAGGCACTTGATACATGAATCCTAATTTGAGACTAATTATATCTACTCCCTACCCTCTATGCATCCCAAATATCAATAGTAAAAACATGCTACTCTTTGGGAATAATAGACTCATATGCTAACCTATAATATGAAGCCTAATTATTAGCTTGAAATCTCTCTGGATTCATTTTTGATAATCCAACCTATGCACTAGTTCCTTAAACTACATCTTGCTCTTGTCTCAATCTATCTAAAGTGGTCAATGCCTGATCAAGCTCACTAATGACCTGATCTCTATCTACTAAGATCTAGTCCTATAATTACACCATCTTGGATATCTTGGCCTTTAACTGAGTGATATATTTCTATAGCTATGTCATATAAACATTCTTCATGTCTAGGGTGCCCTATATATAAGATAACTAATGTTGTAACCCTACCTCCTCATATACCTAAAAATTGACCTCCTGCTCAAGCATGTTAGTGTCCCTAATTTTTGTGGCCACACTAGAAGGTCCTACCTATCCTAAATCCACCTATGTACCCAAAGGCCCTTCCTGACCTAAGATAACCTACACTACTACCACCACTATCAAGCTAGGGTCTATTATCATCACACTTGGCCCCTAATCTCTATCTCCTCCATCCCAACCTTCATCATTATCATAATCATCTCTCACCTCACTCTCCTTATAAGTGTCATTACTAATGCTAGAAGTTTTATCCTTCAACTCCTCTATGTCCATAGGATTTTGACCCCATATTGTGAATGGATTCATCAGCCTCAAAGGGCACACCTGTACCTACTAGTGTAAGAAAGATGGAGTAACCCCTACATATATGGCTCCCCCTACATATGCCTAAATAACCCATGGAATCATGAGATATATCATTTTAGTCTCACTCCTAAATATCACTAGAGTATCCCAGTTAATCTCTCACATGACATGAGAAAACCACCACATCCCCTCAAGTACATATCATTTGTATTCAAACTAGTTGAATACCTAATCTAGGAAGTACTCTTCTCTAATATGGGATTGTCTCCTAAAAAGAAAACATCTAGTAGTCACAAAGCCCATGTACCATCCATCCTTGAACCACTAAAGTTGATTGGTGAGGTATGGCATCTAGATGAAAAATTATGGTGTCAGATCATCAAGCATTTTATGATAGAATGGGATATTTACTTTGAGCCCATGCTGATTGGCTCATGTTTAAGCCCAACCATAGGCCACTAGCTCTTCAAAATCCCACATCTTTTTCATCCCAAATATTCACTCAATCATAGTTCACTCCCAACTCTAGAACATAAGAAGTATGTATGCCCCAATATTGTATCCACACCAGTATGCTATTAGGTGCAAGTCTCTATATAACTATACAAGAATAATGGTCCCTAGGTAAACCATATCAAATCCTCTAGAATACTCCTAACCATGCCACCTAAACCCATATGAAAATGTCAACCACTATTTTTAGGTAACAATATGATGCTAATAATGTCCATAAGAATAAAAAACATTCAATCAATCAAGGTTAGTGGTGAAGGATCCCTAGTAGGTAGATCATATAGATGAATATTAGTGTAGTTATCAATCAAGTATATATCAACCTTCCCATGGACCATGGGCATAGCCTAATATATTTATAAATAATCAAGTACTACTTGTTATTGTGCTAATGGTTTCTATAACAATCATCTCTCATGCATCGATAGCTTAAAGATATTCTAGGTATCCTAAAGTGTCATGGTGGCCTCCCCAGTTGGAAAGTGGAAGGTTAATGACTAATTATGATAGTAATTTACTATCACACTTAGATAAGATTGATCTACCTTGATAACTGGCATATGTTCCACATCATGCAAATCCATCATCTATAGGAAGCCCACCATGCTCTCAATCTAAATCTACAAGAACCGTAGATAATGGAACTATCTCTTATGATAGGTAAGAATAGCCAGTCACTCTTGAAATCAAAGTGGTTAGCATCAACCTAAGTGGATAATTCTAATAGAACCTAATCCTAGCCTACTCCATCTAATTGATCCTCTTCTCGGTCCTTAAAATTAGTCCTTTTTAGCTCTTAGAGAAAAGCCACCATTTTATCCATGGCAAAGATGCTTTTTATACATTTTTCAACATTTTTAGGTGAAAGCACCATTTTCATTTTCACAAAAATGTAAAATTCACCTAAAAATGGGAAAAATCACCATTTCAATGATTTATACTATTTTTTAGTGTTGTCATCATTTTTAGAAATGATGACTTTGCACAAAGTCACCAATTTCCTTAGTAAAACCACCATTTGCCCTACCATACAAATGGTGACTTCACTAGTTTTTGACATTCCAAGTGTATTAAATGATAAAAAATGCAAATTAATGACCAAAGTATGGTTACTTACTAACTCCCCATTATGTGGTGGCCACATATGTTCCCTCACTCACACTGATACATATCATCCTGCTCTTTCATGGGTCTTTTTCTCTGAGTAATTTCTGTAGAAAAATAGAGATAAAATTATAGAAAGTATGGGGTGAAAATGAACTATTTTTCACCCCAAGGGTGAATATATAGCCAAAATTTTGAATTCCAACCAGCTCTTATAGTTCATTATGTGCCCTTAAAGAAGTGTATTTTTCACATATATCATTTATTTTGCATGTTGTTTGATCTTACATGCCTTATTATTTGATCGTATTACAACTAAACCATATTTTTTGGCCTCCCTTAAGACCCATTTAACAACATGATTTTTCAACCTATATCCCATCTTTTTTTGAACATGCATCTTTGAACTCCCATTTAGGCTAGAAATGTGTTGTTATCCTTTGCCAACTCATCATAAATCTATTTTATAGATTTCTCATATAAGTTACCCTTGTCAATTTTCCCCATTGCAATAAATTTTATTTTTGACCAATTTAATGATTATAACCACCTATGGGAAAATAAATAATTCTACATCCCATGGTAATGATTATAATTGCATGTGATAAAATCATTATTTCCACTGACTCCAATTTCCCTTCTAGGTATAATGCATGTGTCACTAATTATAATTTGTTAGAGGTACAATAAGTGAGAGTGGGGGTGAATCAGTGAGCCCAAATAATCCAAATTCAATTTAAATATTTAAAAACACTTAATCAGTTACCACACACATTCATGAAGTATACACAACATTCATATCAATGATCAAGAGAGATAATGCAAGATCAATCACAAAACACATGACATACATGGGAAACCCTCTTAGGGAATAAAACTCACTAGAACCTACATTTAGACTACTATCCTATAATAAAAATAAATAATTTAGACCATATACAAATGATCAACTAACTATAATCCCTATTTAGTGAGACTACAATCCCATAAGGTGTTACTATGCTTGTCTAGCTAAGCTACAACAACAACCAAACATTTTAGCAAGTTTCACCTTGAAATTAGTCTACAACCACTTTAGATGATGAGCTATCACAAAAACACCTATGAACTCATCTACCTATGAACTAATGTCTACAACACCTAATGATAGACCTCTGTTTATCACTCTTGACCTTCACTCACACTCAATCTACAAGAGCACTATTCTGCCAATAGAGTTATGACCAATGGGTCATACAAAAAATCTTCAAAATATTCATATCTTCAAATCATCATAAAATAACTCTACCCCTCTTTCACTACACAAAACACACACACAATCCTCTCTATAATCTCTCAAAGTATCTCACACTAAAGTCTAGAAATCACCATCTTTGTTTTGACTATTTATAGAGCAATCTTGATAAGCACTACCTTGGTCAGCCATTAGGCATTCCTTAGCCATTAAGGCATTTCTCATACTAAGACATGGCTTAATACAATATTCATAGGTTGGCCATAGCATCTATAGGTCACCCTTAAATAATTACACCTTTTAATAAGGCCCTTATAGCTCTTCTACGTCTCATGAAGACCTATTCACCCATTTATCACACCATCGAATAAAACAATAACATAAGACCATTTTCAAATACACGAGTCCACTCCTTATATCCCATTTTACATCCTCAAATGATCATAATCATCTAATATCACCTCTACATATGCTCAAACAACTCAAATAGAGACCTTATATATAGGAAAACCATTACCACATATAAAGTCAACTTTTTAAGCAATGTTTATACTCAAGATATATTGATCACGCCTCTAAAATAATTACAGAGCATACTCATGGAGTCTAAACCACTCCCAAATATAAAATTCGTCATGAAACATCAAAAAAGCATCAATATGAGATCAAATCTCCTTATTGGGTTACTTATAGAATAATCATGAACACACAGTCAACTTGAAACCTTAATATATTTTTAGATCTTAAAATTAGGTTAATTATATGCACCATGGATTATATTCATCTTTGATTTTTATAGTACCAACAAATTTGAATTATATCAAAAGATATGGACAAAATATAAAGATCTAGTTTTCCCCTATGTTAAATTCAAATATTTGAATTCAAATAGTCATTGTTAACCTTCAAACACAATGCTCAAATCTCATGTCCTCTCAGCTTAGATCAAATATACATCATTAATATCTTTTGATCTTTAATTCATAAGTGCAAATTCTTATATGTTAAACATCTGTCACTTTGACCTCATCTCATAAAATCTTGAAATGTTGACTCAATGCACTCTATCAATATCTATAGATCAGTAAGGTCTTTAGAAATCAATGCTCACCATTCGATCAATCTATATGAACACCCACTCACCATTGGATCATTATCATGTACCTTTCCTTAGGCATTAAAAATTGTATGTCTATCTTCATCTCACTACTTTCTAACCTCTTAGAGTAATGCACACCATCGATCTTGCTCAAGCTTTAACTCATGCAAAAATGACCAAATATGGGGATCCTTTCAATATGCCTAGAAGGCCAACTTTGGATAGTAATAAATTTGTACGTGCTTACTCATATGATCTCAAATTTAGAATAGATGATCTCCTTATATAGGATAATCCAACCATGTGACAAACTACTCTTAGAACCCTTACATGTTCAAGATATAATGATATTAACATGCCTTCTCTCAAAAACTTCTATCATAGATCCAACTATGTCAAAATCTACTTGAGAGGAAAAATTTGAGCATGCATAAATTTTATCATGCTTCAGTGCATGATCTAAAATTTAGCACAAATAAACTAGGATCAAAACTAAAAAACCCATAAGATAAATTTATTTTGAAACCTTCACATGTTCAAGATATGCCACCATAAAAATTCTCACTTAGCTCTTCCAGCGATATTAAAAAATTAGATGAGGGAAAACACAGTCAAAGTTCCTAAGAGCCCAACTTTGCATATGCATATCTTTTGACATGTTAATCACATGATTTGAAATTTAGTAAAAATAAACTAGGCATAAAAACAAACAAACCCATATGATCATTTTGTCCTTACACCTCCATACGTGTCAATGCTAACCTCATCAACATGCTTACTCAACTCTTTCTATCCACCTAAAAATTTGGCTAAGTATGGTAAAACAATGAATTATGACTAAGAACCCAAATTTCCACCCTCAAACTGCCTACTCAAATTTTATAGCACTAAACCCAAAGTGTCTAGATGAAATTTATGATCAAATTGATGAAATCCACTCATGCACACAAGCACTCAAAACATATAAAAATTTCTCATAGGACCCCTTACACATGCTCAATACTCCATACTCATCCATTAACATTTCTAGCCTTGTCAACACTAAATATCAACTAAGACTCCTTAAAACATACTTAGAACAAGCATACTACACACTTTGTGATTCTCACATAGACTAATAAGGATCTTCATCCACTCACCAAGACACCTTCATGACATCACTATGACATCACTGACAAATTTCCAACATAATTACCTTTGGTCAAATCAATGTTTCTCTTTATGTTACTTATTATAACCACATTTAGAAAAATTAGTGTTTTGCATTTCTTTATTGATTATAACCACCTTTGGACAAATTAGTATCCATCCCATCACCCTATCGGGCCATCTATTCATGTCACTGCTTATAACTACCATTGAAAAAACTAGTGGCATGCCCTTTATTACTGATTATAACCACCTTTTGGAAAATTAGTGACTCTATCACCACTATTATTTATAACCACCTTTGGAAAATTAATTAGTACCACCCCTATTTTTTCTAAATCATGTCATTTTATTTATTTTGAAGGAACATTCAATGATTCTATTTTGCTTCCCATTCCCTTAAGGGGGCATCAAGGGCTTACTAATCTGACTTTGGGTCATGAACCATCCATATTAATGCCTTTTACATTATTTAAAAATATATTACAATGCGTGTGTCTCGCAATGCCTTCTCAAATAGGGACAAACTATAGACACTTAGTTTTGGCTACTTTATCATGCCTAAACTAGGATTATGCTCAATTTCTATAAAATGACACGTCTAAGCCTAGAAATCACCTGACTTATCCAATATCATATAGTTAAGGGATTTAATTACCCAAAAACATGATGAGGCTAGCTTATTTGGTATATTACCCTATATACATCACTAACCTAGTTTAGTTCTAACCCTAGTTAAATTATGACCTAGTAATTTGACACTTTTGGCCTATCAAGATATTAATTGAAAATAATTACCAAAATCCTAAAAAAACTAAACAAGATTAATTACATTTAAAATCTTAATTAACTTGCCTAAACAAAAAATTAGATCAAATTAGTGAATTTCATTTACCAAAAAGGTTTTTTTAGCCAAATATGAAGTCAAAGGTCAAATGAACTAATAAAGTGATTTATCATATCCTAAATGTTAAAAAATATGAGTCACACCTCACAAAAATATAAAGTGAGTTATCATTCCTCACAAATATTTAAAATTAAGGTGTCAAGCTTTCATCAGTGCTTTGACCCAACCTAGGGTTAGACTAACTCAACCTAGGTTAATATAAACTCAACCCATGTTATAATTTAACCTAACCTCCTTAGGGTTATTTGAGATATAAATACAAGTTCCCACACCATATTCCAATAATTTATTTTGTGTAAGGTTATTCTTTTAGAATACCTTCTTGAATCCTTTGAGATTAGTCTTATAATCCCCAATTTATGCCAAGTTTCACACCAAGCCATAAGTGATTATTGAAGAGATGATACCACCATGGAAAAACATTTATAGAAGACTCAAATCATCACAAGATGATAAATAATATCCTTATGCTAATAATTAATAATAAAATTTGACAAAGGAGGTAAGAAATATGCATTGTTTCATCTCTAATTTATGATATTGCTTATTATGGTATGCTCTCCCTAGTTATTAGGCAATAGTGTCTAGTCTTGATGTATTATTATGCTTGATTTTTTTTCATTTGGAATAACAAGGGACTAATATACATATTTTATACTCTTCTAACACCTAAGGTATAACAATTCCTTCTCAAATAGTGGAAAATGTAGATACTCCATTTTTATCGCTTCCCTATCAAAATTACAAAATGGAACAACATCCCAAAATTACATAAAAACTAATATAAAATCATTTTTTCACCCAAAATTCATATATACATCCAACATATAAGTTTAAATTCATCTTGGGGCATCCTTATCTGGGATAATTCTCCATATTAAATATTTTTAATTATCATTCTAATCATTTTTCCTAATCAATTAATCAATTCTCCTTCACTGATCAATTAATTCAAATATTTGCCCTTCTATAAATAATTATTCTAATTCATCCTCTAAAATATATTAATTAAATTGGTATTTGATTAAGTTAATTAATAATTTTTATAACTATAATTCTATGAAATTGAATTTTAATTTTCTTTCAATTATAAATTTTTCCTTTTCTATTTCCAAGAGGCATATTCATTTAAATAATCTTGAGATCTTATGGAATATCCTTTTGTGAGCCCACCAATTACTGAATAAATTAATATAAATTATTATTCTCCACCCTTCATATTATAGATAAGATGAAGGGCCATTAATAAATATTATCAGATATTTTAGTGATCACTCTCAACCCTTTATCTTGGAAATAAGATGAAGGGCCCACATTGGTTATCCATGTGATTTCTTGAGAATGGTTCTCCACCCTTCATCTTGGAAATAATATGAAGGACCCACATAAACTCTCACATAGATATTTTTAGTAGAATTCTCAACCATCCATATTTTTATACAAAATGGAGGGCTTTGTAGAGACTATTTATGGATTATATATCACATTAGTCTTGTACACTTGGAAAACTTAGACCTTAGTTATTCCTCTTAGTTTTGGACCTTTCCCACTTTCTAACATCTCACATATACTCAATATTATTCCCCTTATAATATCTCTTATTATGACCATTCTTATATTGAACACCCATACCTTATTTGTTTCCCATAATGCTTAAAACATGTTTATCTTCCACTTCTAAAAGTTTTAAGTCTATACCTACTTTCTTACTCCCTAGACACTAACATCTGGGGATGTATTCCTACATCGATGCTAGTGTCCTACTTTGACAAAAAATTTAAGCTCCCTAAAGTCATGAAATTTTCAAATGAAATGTATCCTAATGGTTGGACTAAGTGATTTAATATGATTTACTTATCCAAAGGGATTGATATAAATATAATATCAACCCTCATTCACTCCTCACCTAGAAACTTATTACCTACTCACCATGAAACTTATAAAAGGCATAAAATCAAGAATTTGAGTAAAGCTTCCCTATTTTATCCTATTTTTATATAATTTATAGGGAAAAGACATACATAGGTCTAAATTACTCAAGGATCATCCCAATAACTATATTTTCTAAGTTACAAACTAGGCCAATATTGTAATTGTTTATCACATATTACATTCTTCACACACAATCCAACACATAAGGGAGAAATAAATTAGTCATATCCCCTCTTGAGAGTATTGGTTATGTAGGCAATTCTCATTTACATAGGGGTCTTTGGGGTTAGATCGACACTATGTGCCCACTAACTCATTTTTCCCCAAGGTCATTATGAAGATGAAAAAATAGGGTTTTATAGATGCATGATGAGAGAAAGTCCATGACCTAGATCTAAATGCACCAAAGTGAAGGTGTAAACAAACCCAAAAATTATCTAGGTGGTCACATCCTATTTTAATTGGTATTCTATACAAGACACCTACATTGAACCCAAAAACTAGCATTGATGTAATCGTCCTAGGATGATATAAGTGTTTGTATCTCTAGAAGAATCCAGTCTATAATCTAACAAATGTTCTAGAGTCATCTTACAATCTAGTTTATACCTATTTTAGATCTAGAACTAAATTATAACTAGAACAATCTAAGTATGTATCATTTACATAACTAGCATAGTTTTACTTACTATTTTTAGCATAAATTATCACCCTTGTGTATTGTAATTATATATCACCCTTTAATATCTAGATAACCCCAATATAGAACCATTTTAGGATTAAAAAATTGGTTAACTTGATTCATATGAATGAAAACATTTACGATTCTTAGATTTTTTAGTCTGTTAGGGTTTTATATTATTGTAATTTTTCATTTATTTATTATATTATTTTTCATGCAACATAGGTGTAGCCCTATACTTTGAGGTGTGCCTTTTCAACACATTGATCTTCCCCTCCCACCGTCTAATATGTCTAAAACCAATGGGGGATATCACATTGTCGATCATGATGATACCAATACCTATGATTTTATCATATAAGAATATTATGATAATGAAAAATAGGAAAAAAATAACATGACCAAATAGACCATGAGTAAGTACAAGTAATTGTATTTTTCCAAAGAGGATTCATCAAAATCCTAAATATCTTTATGATATCCTCAAATTTATATTGGAAAAAAAAGTTTAGAAGCTATAGATGAAACATCTCTCCCCTTAAACACATTATAACTTATTACATCTAGTGGGGCCATGGGTTATGTGTTTAAACCTTTATTTCTAAAAACTATTATTGCTCATCTATAATGGAGTTATAAAATGTCTCAACACAAATACTAGTTTCAAAGCCTATTACTACTCATACCATGTTTACATCCACTTTGATGACTACTTAACTTGATTATCTAAATCCCAAGGGATATATAATATAAACACTCCTTTAATTTATAAATACCTTGGAGGACAAGGTTAAAAACATTTAAAAAATGGCTTAAAATCTCCTCATGTTATTGATTCGTAAGATGTGTTGCATAACACTCTTGCACTTGAGATATATTTGCACCCTTTCCCAACTGGGTTTCTTGCACCTAAGTTTACATTTTATGATGGTAAAGTTGATCCTAAATAACATCTTCAATAATTTTATGTAGCATGCCTTAACTATACCTCCAGTGATAAAATTTTGACTAAATTATTTCCAAGAATCCTCAAGGAGTATGCTTTGAGGTGGGTTATACTCATCATGATTTACATCCTTCTACTATATCAATTATATCATTGAATATGACCTCCTAGAAGGTTCTTGATGGGATTGACGTACCTTTATAGGTCATCCCTTCACATGTGGTTAATACCTTTTCAATTATACCTTATAAGAGCATATTTGACATATTATTGGGAATAATTTTGATCTATACACTTAAATTAGTACCTTCTACAATGCATGGGTGTGTAAAATAGATTCATTCTAATTGAGTAGTTATAGTTTCTGGAATTCAATATGAATTTCTTCTTAAACAAGAGAAATGTATACCCAGGTAGCTAATTACCAATCCTACTAGGAGTAATTCATCATAAAATGGTAAAAAACATGCAATCCCCTTTACTAAGTATCCAACACCTAAGATACCATTATATTAGAGACATACAATGGGTTCCAAAAAAACCTCATCTAATATGCATGATGTATAGATATCTAGATCACCTACACATGTTCCTATTACTACTCTTAAAAATAAACCACAAAGCACATAATTATGGGTTCCATGAATCCCTACTCCTATTACTCATACTTATCTAAGACCATAGAGTCTTATTATAAATACACATAGCATCACAAATACTATAATGATAGATACTGCACCTATACATGTTCCTTGGTATCATCATCAGTTTATTACATGAGGTTCACAATGGGGAGATATATATGATCACACTTCAGATGGGATCATATGATAGTTTTTCCATTTCAAAAATTCAAAAATACCAAAAAAATAAAAAACATTCAAAAAACTAAAAACATATTTGAAACCTACATATTGTATTGGCTATTATGCACTTATTTGTTAGTTCCATTGTAATGAATGGCATAAAAATTAATTTTGCATACACATATGTGTCATGTTTCTACTTGAGGGTGATATAGCCATACATAACTACATGATTGATTCCTATTTTTAGATGTTGGGCCTTCCCTCTACTCATGTCATATGGACATTAGGGGAATCCACTTCTTTGATCATGATACCTCCAGGATATATCATTTTATGGTCACTCTCCATTATCATGCTTTGAGATTATTTATACTTATACATGAATTTATCCATGATTATATCTCTCACAAGGTACTTGATATTTTATGCACTTAATGTTTTTCCTAACATATTTTATCATTGAGCTACTATGATATGTTTGTGCTTTCTTTTATGCATTTATTTGAGTGTGTTGTCTTGTTATTGATTACATATTTGAGTATTTGAATATGCTCCTTTATTTTCATCCCCTATGTTTATGTGTGCTTTATTTGATATTTTAATAGGGCATTATTTTTTGCATGGACATTTTAGTATGTCATCATTGATTTTGTGTAAATTTCATTAAGTCATGTCCCTTTGATTATGCAACATTTGAACATGCCCCTTGTTTGTAGTCTCCTTGGACCATTGTCTGTTAACATGATTTTGAGTGTTATTATGTGTGTGCTATATTTGGTTGTTTATCTTATAATATTACTATCTAGATGTTTCCATGATCCTTATCATGAATCTCATGCCTTATTTTGATCACATGTTTCTATGCACTTCAATGATACATTTACCTAGACATGTTCCTTCTATATGATACATGGTTATATTCACAAATTATATAGTTGTATTATCCTTTCAAGGTTAGGTAACTACTAGTTTATATTATTCTCTCACCATAAAATGGGGTCATATTAGTGGGTTTATGCTTTGTAATCATCTTATCCACATGTATTCAATATGTGGTACTTGTATAAATTCCTATATTTAGTGGAAGAATGTCATATAGGAATGGATTATACATATTCACAATTTTCATATTCAATGGGGGCATGATTTGGAAGCATGTTCTTCACACTTACATAATTTATGAATTGGCCAAAGAAAATATTTATATAATGCAAATTCATAGTTATAGCATAATTTTATAAATTGGTACCATTGTTATACATAATTTCAACATAATAAATAAATAAGGTGAATATGATATCCAATATGTGCCTGATATTGAAAAATATAAATAAGTTTTAGATTTCAAAACTCTTTTATGGACTATTACCATATCATGGACTTTTATGCATTGATACCTAAGAGGGATTGTTACAGACTGTATTGAGCTAATATACTACAATAGTCGGTTCCATTTTAGTATTATTGAGCTAATTTAATAACTCAATATTTCCAATTTTACAGGTTATGAATGATCATATCATCCAACCTTACCAAGTTATAAGTATCATTGGGTTGAATGATTGAGTTAATCTCAACTTTTAGGTGGCAACTCACTTTTTCTACAAGGTTTGATGCATGTGCCTTCCAATCTCTTTATATTTATCTCCTTAGATATATGAAATTTATAGATATATATGTATTTATCCTAATCTCAATTTCAAATCCTTAAAATCATACATCTTTTAAATCAACTTGCTAATAGGTAAAGCAATTACATTGATACATAGGTATACTCATAAACCTTGCTCTTTTAATTTTAGTATTTTCAATACTTTAAAATTAAAATTATATGCACCGATTATATACTATAACATACTCTTGGTTATAGGTCAGTCACTAGCAAAGCACTCAAGTTAGACTCAAACAAAGGCAAGGTGTGTCATACACACCTAGGTACGCATTCATTTCCTTTAAACTAGAAATATTCATTACTAGATTAAAGGTAGGTGATATGTAGACACTATTTTATGGATTATATATCACCTCATTTTTTTATAGTTAGAAAAAATAGACCTTGGTTATTCCTTTAAACTCTAGACCTTTCCCACTTATAAAATCCTGTATCTACTCTATCTTGTGCCCCTTGGTCTATTTATTATTATAAATATTCTTATGTTGATGACCCAAACGTTATATATTTCCCGTAATGCTTAAAACATGTCTATCTTCCACCTCTATAGGTTATGATTCCATACCTACTTTTGTGCTCCTTGGACACTAATGTTTGGGATAGACACCTACATCAATGCTAGTGTCCTACTCTGATGTAAGTGTGCAATACCCTAAATTAATATAATTTTCAAATGAAACATATCATAATGGTTGGTCTAAGTTATTTAACATGAGTTACTTCTCCAAAGGGATTACTATAAATACAATAACAACCCTCATTCATTCCTCACATCTATACTTCTTACCTACTCACTAGGTAACTTACAAAAGGCATTCGATCAATCATTCAAGTGAGAAATAATTACCTATTCTCTCTTATTTCCATATTAGTCATAGGTACAACACATACACAAGTTTGAAATAATGGATGAGTATCCCAATAATTATATCTTCCAAGTTACAAGCAATGTCATTGTTATACTTGCTTATCACATATTACATGATTCACACATAAGGGAGAAATATATTGGTCTAAGGCCCTATTAAAATTATTGGATATGTAGGTAACACTCATTGATATATTATTATTTGGGGTTAGCTCAACACCATGTGCCCACTAAATAATTTTCCCCCAAGGTTACTATAAATATGAATAATTAGGGTTCTAAAAATGCATGAGGAGTGAAAGTCCATGACCCATATCTAAATACACCAAAGTGAAGGTGAAGTCAAACCCAAAATCATATAAGTGGTTGAATCCTATTTTAGTGGGTATTATATATAAGACAACTATGTCAAACCTAGACACTAGTGTCAACACAACTATCCCATGTTAACACAAGTGTCTATGGCTCTAGAAGAATCCAATCCTTAATTTAATGACTATTATAGAATCATCTTCGAGTCTACATTCTACCTATTCCAAATTCAGAACTACATTAAAATCAAAACAATTTAAGTACATTACTTATTTGTCATTTCCATAACTAATTTTTTTTACTTACTACTTTTATCATAAATCAACATAATAAATTTAGCATATGTTATATTTGAGTTTAGCACCTAATTAGCATGTTGTATATATGATTATCACCTTTGTGCATTTTCATTTCTATATCTCCATTTAATATATAGATAACCCAAATCTATTACCATTTTAGGGTTATAAAAAATCATATTAATCCCCCTTTGATATTTTCAATAGCTATCATCCACCCTTCAACTTGGATAAGAAAAAGGGATCATGTTATAAATCTACATGCTAATCCATGTACCTTTTTGAAGATGTATTTGAAACCATTTATATTGGGAGTCAAGATGAAGTTCCCTCATTGATTCTAAATTATTATAAATTGACCCCTTCCCTTTGTAATCCTTCATGCTCATATTCAAAAGTGAACCCCTGTTAATTTCTTAAGCTAACTAATATATCAACTTCTATTAATTCAACTATTTAAAGTTTTTAAGAAGAGATGATATAACAAATAACATTTATAAATACTTATCAAGACTACATCTAATCCACTTATACTTTCAAAAAAGTGAATGATCCTAAAAAAGGGAAGGTAATCATGTTTTGTTTCTTTTTTTTAGTTCAGTTTTGTTTAGCTTTGCCTTAACTCATGAGGCATTGGGCTAGAGGTGTTATAAATATATTTGGTTTTTTATTCCTTGACCATTTAAAAAAGTTTATAATCCCTTTATGAAATCCTAATAGCACATATTTATAGGTTATCAAATCAATTAAGATTACTATGCAATTATATTTATTTAAATGGAGAAATAAGGCCCATACTAAATATGAATTTCACTTCAAATTTTTATGGTGTATAGTTCAAGGAATATAATCATCCTTAAACTAGATAGAATAATCTTGAATAGACTCCTCATCATGTTGTTTTAAGCCTCAAAAAAATTTTAATGGTAACTTAGGTAGTTTATGAATATGGAAATAGGATAAAAATATGTCTTTGATTTTTTTTAAATTTGATAAGGAACCATTTGGAGGGCTATAGAACCAACCAATAGCCTATCATGTTAATATAATATGGAAGTATTTTAGTAATAAGAATCCATTTTTATCCCAATGATAAAATTAATCCACATTATTTAAATTGTTTTTCAAGTTCTCATTTACCATAAAATGAAGATAACATCAACATAAGAAAATTGGTCGGATAAATATGGTTAAAAACATCTCATGTAGGTTGATCCTCTAGAATGTTATCAATAAGAGTAGCCTCATTTGAAAGTAATTATAACTTAAGAATCATCATTTTATTCAAAATATATCCTATAGTATTAATTATATATACAATTTCACTAGGATGAATGGTTATAGATTTTGAAGATGCACTTATAGGTTGTAATTTACCATCCATATGAAACATAAGAATGATGGCTTCTATACAACTACTAGTGCATTCTAAGGTAAGATAATTAAATGATTGAAAAGTATTGGGTAAAAGAGAATTAATATTACATGGAAAGAGAGTTAATTATATCATTTTAGATGTCATGAAGGTTGGTACAATTATCATGGAAAATATCTTGACTTATCTAATTTTAATTACATGAAAGAGGAATCCAAGATGTAATTTCATTATCTTCATATAGAATCAAAATGTGCCTTTGATATAAAAAATGTGAAGGAGGGAGAAATAGGAACATTTTAAATTTTTTTTCAAACATACTCATAGTAAAAAATAATACAAGTTTCACTTTCATTTTTCAAATCAAAGGAGAAAGGAAATTGATTTTCAATATCACTGTCTAGTTTAGATACATCATTACCATATGAGAAAGAAACATTATCATAATTCACATGTGAATCTCTAAGTAAATTATTGTTACTTGGATTAGGAAATTATTTCATTAGGGACCCTTTGGAAAAAATGCTTAGTTGTTTATATTGAATTAGAATAAGAGAATAATAACATGCATCTACACTACTTTGACTAGTATTATCATTTTCATATTTCTAGTGTAAAAATATAGGGAGTGAAGTAGTATATGTATTTGTATAATTGAGATTTAGAAAGAGAGAATTAATTTTCATATTCACACTTTCATGAGTTAAATAAGAAATAAAATATTCAATTTTTGAAATATTTTCAATATTTTGGAAAGAAGGAAAACATGTATTCTTTATAACGTTCTCATCATTAAATAAAGAGGATGCATAATCAATTATTGGCTGATATTTATAATGTTTTATGTATGAAAGATTTATATTTTAAAAATTTATAATTATGTTTTTACGCATGTTAATTTTATAACATTGAAGGCTATGGAATACACTAATAAATGGTACAATTGGTCTTTCTTCAAACACCTCATCATTAGATTTTAAATGAAGCAATATAGGAGAAATAGGAGAAGTATGATCCTCATAGTCATGTTTGAAATATATTAAATCACAGTCATAATCATAATGGGAATAATAAATCATGCTATCATTTTCTCCATATTCAACACTATTTGAATTTAAATTATTTTTCTTTTCATTATAATAATTATAAGGAGTTACTACAAAAGAAGGATGGTTATTAAAATTTTGACTAGACATAAGATCCTCATAAGCAATGTATTGATCATTAGGAAGATTAAGAAAATGTAAAGGATGAGGTTCCTTATGGGTTTCACTATGAGCATGATATTTTAGGTATGTAAACCTAAACACACCCAAAAGAAAAAATACAAAGACTAGGGAAACAATAAGAACAAACATCACTTATATTATGACCATTTGAGAAAAAATAAATCTAAAATACAAATAAAACAATCTGAAAAAAATTGTAAGAGTAAGAAACCCTAAATAAATCTAAGGTTTGGTTCTATTAAAAATTAGAGGATGGGTTCACCAAATTTTTAATCCTTTTACATTTTGATAGATAAGGGTTAAGGGTTATAATATCCTAATCAAATGGATGAATAAAATTATTCTAAAGAATGTGAATTATATTAATTTAGATAACACAATATGTTGAATCTACAAAATTACCAAATCTATAAATTACAATTCCAATTGATATTATAATAATTGAAACACAAAGAAGGGATAATATTAAGCTTGTTTGAAGATGTGTAGGTGGATATGAGATGTACAAGTGTAGATATAATTAGACTAATTCTTGTGATCCCATTATTATATTTTGGAAATATTATTTTTGGAGGCCTTAAAACTCCCATCACCTTGTGGATGCTAGAATCAATAATGATGTTTATGGATTAACACATTTATCTGATATAAAATATTTACCGTATTCATGAGTGACCACTTGTGCCTATTGGGGTTTTCTATCTCTTTTCTATTGGTATATTTTGATGACATACATAGAGTATGTATGATTGTATGTATCAAAAACCCTACTTCTTTTTCCTTTTACTAATTATGAATCCATAAAAATGGGTTACCACTTGAGTCAAATTAACTTTATCAACCCTGATGTTTCTAAGTGATAGATACATAGCCATATACTCCAAGGAGATCCTCATACTTGTATAGTTGTCCCTCTTAAGTGTGTATGTGTAATGATTAGTTTGAAGATATATGATCTTTATCCTATTTTAAACCTTTGGTATAATAAATGCAAGTGTGATTTTACCTTTTATAATACTTTAGACTTCATTATTATTCAAATCAACATAAGGTGTAATTCAATATCTATTTAGTAAATAATGTATGTGTTAATTTAGAGTCTTGATTGGTAATTTAAAAGTATCCCTATATGTGTGTGTGTGTGTGTGTGTGTGTGTGTGTGTGTGTGTGTGTGTGTGTGTGTGTGTGTGTGTATACACACACACACACACACATATATATATATATATATGTATATATATATCTATATATATATATAGATGTATGTATACATATATATATATATATATGTATATATATATGTATGTATATATATATATATGTATGTATATATATATATGTATATATGTATATATATACATATATATATATATATATGTACACATACATACATACATACATATATATATAAATAAATATATATATATATATATACATACATATATATATATACATACATATATATATATATATACATACATATATATATATATATATATATACATACATACATATATATATATATATACATACATACATACATATATATATATATATATATATATATATATATATACATACATACATACATACATATATATATATATATATATATATATATATATACATACATACATACATACATAGATATATATATATATATATATATATATATATATATATATATATATAGACACATACATACATACATACATATATATATATATATATATATATATATATATATATATATACATACATACATACATACATACATACAAACATACATACATACATACATATATATATATATATATATATATACATATATATATATATATATGGAACCTTTTGAATTCAAATTAATATGTAGTGTCATGAAAAATATGGACATAAAGAAAAGGCAGACCCTCACAAATAGTCATAAGATTAAATTTATGAAAATAGATAAAAGGGTAAGGAAGGACACTATCATCAACCTTTAACCACCAGTGTCCTGACATGAATGATAGTGTCTAAGAGATTAATACACATAAAAAACAATATAAACTCAAGTATTCTTTCCATGAGGTGGCCAAATTGTAACATTGTGAATATAAAGAAGAAAATATAATATAAATCCATGGAGCCAAGGGGCTCATGTGAAGTTGTGTCACTAAGTACTTAATATTTCATAAAAATGGATACACACCTAAATATATTCAAAAATACATTATAAAATGAATCTTGTATGAAATATGGGTATCTATATACTATTTAGTATTGATAAATAACTCAAAATAATCAAAAAATATTGATTCTATAAGCACCAAAATAATTATGTCTAAAATTAATGAGGGATAGGAATGTTAAAAATGGGACATGATTAAATATAAATATTATTTTCTACTATTTAATTATGTCCACCAAAAATAGTGAAATCAGGGCATGATTGTTTATGGTTTCTAAAAACACACATGTGTGTGTAAAATTGAACTTAGGATGTGTGTAAATGACCTACAAATCAATTATTCAAAGTTGAAACCCTAATATGGCTTAAAATAGTTGCATTTCATTAAAAATGGGTCTTTCACAAATATCCTTTAGAAATTAAACTTTTGAATGCATCAATGTAATATTTAGATTTAGTCAATATGATACAATTTTTGAAAAAAAAACATTCAAGCATGTGTGAAACATATAGTGATTGTAAAATTATGCATCTAAGGGTTGAGAGAGATCATATATTTTTTATTGATATATTCTAGGATATAAAATTTTATAGGGATTTCTTTAGTACTTTTACTCAATAATGTGTTTCATTGTTTTAGGATTTTGACTATTTATAATGCCTATACATTTGAATTAAACTATGGACACTTGTGAGGCCATAAGTGTCTTACTACCACCAAAAGTTTATAGTACAAAATATACACTCTTTTTTTGGAAATTACTCTTGGAAATTTATAGTTTTTATATCACCTTTAATATTATTTGTTCATATTTTAAAATTTTATCTTAAATCAATTGGGACACTTGCGTCTCCATTTGGATACTAGTGTTGTGAATAGTGCCCTACATCTGCCACTACTATCCTGTATGAAATATTGACTCTTTTCTAAGACTTTCACCTGTGCCTATCTAGATTTTTATATCACATTTTATATTCTCTATTTATATCACGTGCATAGGTTTCTAAAGTTATTATATAACTCATAACCCTAGCTCCTCCAATCAAGGAATGCCACATTGTAAAATGGGGGTTAGTGGGATCAACTAAATTTAAGCTAACCTCAAATATCCATCTATTAGTGAGGACTACCTACATATCCATATAATCTAAATATGGCCTCGGACTTATGTAGTTCTCCCCCTTATGTGTTCTTTTATGTGAAAAAAATGTGTAATATGTTATATGCAAGTACATGTAGTAATCTATATTATAAATTGTAAAATAATACTCATGGGTTGTTCCTTTTATGATTAATACCTATAATAAGACTGATCCTATGAATAATTTTTAAATAAGAAGGAATGGGGCATAATATATTAGTTTTGCAATTGATTTTTGATTAGTGAAGTATAATCCTAAGAGGTGATTTCTTGATAAATAATGAGTGGGATTAAAATTGTTTTTATACTAACTATTTTGTAATGTTTCTCACATAAGGATTTTTGAAATAAAATAGGTCTACCTATGCATATCAAAATATTTCTAAATTTGAGTGTTTGTAAATTTAGAATGCATGCACTGGAGTAGGGATGCTAATGTTGATGTAGTGTTCAAGTCCGAACATAAGTGTCCAGGAAGATGTAAAGGTTTTAAATTTATGTAACTAAAAGTGAAGGATATATATTATGTTTTAAGTGTACTATAGGTTAAAAGTATCTATGTAATCATAATATTAGGGTTAGAATATAAGATAAGCATTTAGGCATAATGAGATGATGAACATGATATTTTGGATACAAGACACGTAAATAATTAAGGGTAGAGTCATGATTGATATTTTCCAAGTGTACAAGACTAGTTCAACATAGAAATTTTTTTGAGTATCTATATTTTCCACCTCCCTTTAATATAGTAATGCATAAGGATGAAATTACTAGGTTAAATTAAATAAACATGTATCATTGTGTTTACAACACATTGATTTGATTTGAGACCTATTTAAATTTATAGTATGTGTATGACCTGCAACCAATAACATGTTAAAATTTTAATTAGTGCATATAATCTAAAATTAATATTTTTAATTACCTAAAATAAAAGAGAGTAAGGAAGGTGTACACCTATATGTCAATGCAACCATGTTGTGCCTTGATAGTTTGTTATGGTAACAATGATTGCTAGTTAAAGCATTAGACAAAGGTTCACCACTGAAACTTGGATAAGTGAAGATATGAATTGGAGGGTGATCATTCCCCCAATCTATTATGAGGGTGATTTATTCCAATTCCATCAAAAACATTGAATCTCAATCACATAACTCAAGTGCAAACATAATCTATCCATTCTTGCCTATGTCAAATGGTGTAACCACATCAACCCACAAAAAATAGAAGTAGTGCCAAATCCATTAAGAGCATTAAATCTTAATCACACTTGTAGACACTATTTCATAATTATACAGCACCTTAGTCTTGTACACTTGGCAAATTCAAACCTTGGCTATTCCTCTCAACTTTTTACCTTTCTCACTTTAAAAGTCTTACATCTTCTCTATCTCTTACCACTTTTATTGTCTCTTGGTCTGACTAGTCTTAAAATAATTCCCTAGTCCTTATATCTTACCCATAATGATTAAAAATTTCTTATCATCCATATCTATAATTTTTAAGTTTTTACCTACTTTCTTGTTCCCTAGACACTAGCATCCAAGATAGATACCTACATCGACACTAGTGTCCTGCTCTAATGTAAGTGTATAGTATCCTAAATTAATCCAATTTAGAAATGAAACATATCCTAATTGTTTAAATAAGTGATTTAGTATGATTTAATTCTCCAAAGGGATTGATTTAAATATAAGATCAACCCTCATTCATTCCTCATCTAGGAAAAACCTAGCACATACCAAGGCAACTTAATAAAAGCATTTAATCAAGCACTTAATAAATAATTTTTTTCCTATTTTCTCATATTTTCATATCAATCATAGGAAAAAAGCATACATAGGTATAAATATTGAAGGAGTATCTCAGGAGCATAATTTTTTCATGTTATAAGCTAGCTCATTATTATACTTTCTTATCACATATTGCATGATTCACACACAAGCTAACACATAGAGGATAACTACATTAGTATGAGGCCCTCTTCAGAGTATTATATATGTAGCTAGAGCCTATTGATAGAGTGTTATTTAGGTTCATCACAACACTTTGTTCCCACTAACACATTTTGGGGTTTTGAAAATTGATGAGTGACAGTCCATGACCTAGATCTGAATGCACTAAAATGAAGGATGAAGGCAAAGACAAAATAATAAGTACTAGGTGGTCACATCCTATTTTAATAGGTATTATGTATATGAATCCTATGTTTAACCTAATAACTAATGTCAACACAACAATCCCAAGTTGATGTAAGTGTCTATAGCTCTAGAGGCACTTTATCTAGAATTTGGAAAATGTTCTATAATCATCTTCTAGACAACTTTCTACCTATTCTAGATAGAGAATTGTATCGACATCAAAACTAGATAAGTACATTACTTATTTTCCATTTCCATATATATCATTATTTTACTTACTATTTTTAGCATGAATTAACATAATAAAATCATCATATGTTATATCTAAGTTTAGCATCTAATTGGCATGATATGGATATAGTTAATCACCCTTTTTATTTTTCATGTAAATATCCTCTTTAATTTATAGATAGAATAAATTTAGAACCATTTTAGGGATAAAAATTTACTAAACCCAATATTTTAACTTGAAACCCTAGGTTAATTAGGGTTTTATTTTTTTTTAATTTTCTTGATTGTTTTACTTTGTTGTAAATTCTAAATTTTTCATTTGTACAGAAATGAAAAATGTTAATGGAAAAAATCATTTTCAAAAGGAAGAAAAAGAGGAATTGATCACTCATATCAATAATAACAAGACCTTAATGGATGGATTTTTATATGTTATAAGAGATGAAATAAGTAAACACAATAAAACTAAGGCTTCTTCACCTAATGATGGTGAGTGCTTAGAAGCTACTAAAATTGATTCCATATAAATTAATCTACCTATATTTAGTGGAGACATATATTATGTCTTGTAACCTTTATTTTTTTAAACTACTATTACTAAATCTATCATTAAATTATAAAATGTTTCAACTTAAATACTAGTTTTAATGCCTATTACTACTCAAACCATGTTTACACCCCCTTTGGTGACTACTCAACATGATAATCTAAATCCCAATGGGTCCATAGTTTAAACACACCTTCAAGTTATAAATTCCTTAGAGGACTAGGTTAAAAAATTGAACAAAATGATTTGAAATCTCTTCATGCTATTGATTCATAATATGTGTTGCATAAACCTCTTGTACTTGAGATATCTTTACACCCTTTTTTAACTAGTTTTATTGCACCTAAGTTTCCATTTTATGATGGTAAAGGTGATCCTAAACAACATATTCAATCCTTTAATGTGGAATTCATTGATTATGCCTCCAATGATAAACTCAACCAAATTATTCCCAAGAAGCCTTTAGGACTATGCTTTGAGGTGGTTTTATGATTTACCTCGTAATATGTGAAAACATTTAAACCTTTTATAGATAAATTTGTAGCACACTTTTCCAATAATACTTCTAAAACATTTTCCTATGCTCAAATTTAAAAAATCAAATAAGTAAAAAATGAATCTATCAATGAATATGTCTTGAGATATAAGATAATGTTGGCTAAAATGAATGATCCTATGGTAGATAAGGAGCTAAAAGACATTCAAGAAAATTTTTCTTGCTCCTTTACATAAGTCCATTATTTTCAATAATTTCAAATATTTTAATGACCTATGACATGTATAGGATTGTGAAATGAAGCTTATTTCATTAAATAATCCCAAATATTTAGCAAACACACCATCTACATCAACATCCATCAATAAGTTTACAATCAAACCAAGTTATAAGGTAAAACCTCCTGGGCCTAAAAAGGAAATAACTACTACAATTAACATAGTATTAAAACAACCTAATCATCTTGTCTTATCAAATGTACTAAGGATGCAATTATCACATTTACCTAAGTCTCCTACTTCATTACTCCCATAGTTAATAGAGTGTCAACCTATATCTCTCCCTCATCCTATAGAGGTTCATATGGATATACCTCTACCCAAAGGATATGATGTGAATTATTATTTTTATTATACCATGGAACATAATATTCTATGAATAGATGTTTTACCTTGAAGAATAAAATACAAGAACTTATTTATGATCAAAATATTGCATTTGATGATCCTAAAAAGGAATCAAGTTCATAACCTATGGATCATAAAAAACATAAAACATTTAACAATACTTTAAAATAACATTCTAAGAAGGAACCAAAAGTACAAATTGCATATAATACACATCATCCTCCATCACATAATAGGCACCCATTCGATAGGATTATTGGTACTTACACATGATATATACCTCCTATAGTTTAGACACCCTCTATTTATTTTGATGATACTGAGATCAATGATGATGACTTTGAAATTATTTTTTTATTCATTCAAGTATACCTTGATAAACACCCTATAAATAGTTTTATGATTGATAATAGTGCAAGTGAGAACATTTACACCATGACATTACTTATGCACTTGGGTTATACTCATCATGATTTCATCCTTATGCTAGATCAGTTAGAGAATTTGATGGGACCTCCCAAAAGCTTCTTATTGATATTGATCTACCTTTACAAGCTAGTCCCACACATGTGGTTACTACCTTTTTAGTCATATATTTCATGAGCATCTTTGATATGTTATTAAAAATACCTTGGATCCATACACTTTGATAAGTACCTTATATAGTGCATGGGTGTGTTAAATGCATTCATTACAATCAGGTAATTACAATTTACACAATCTCATATGAGCATCCTCTTAAACAAGATAAACTTATACCCAAGTAGATAACTATCAAACATACTAAGCTTAATCCACCAAAATAGGGTAAGCAACATGCAACCCCCTTTACTAGGTAACTAGTACTTGAAAGACCATTACATCAGAGACATATGGTAGATTCCATCGAATCCTCACCTAATACACACCATGTATAAATATATAGATCACCTACACATGGTCCCATTATTACTATTTCAAAAAAAAAACACAAATCACTCAATAATGGGTTTGACAAACTCCTACTCCTACTACCCCCTCACAACCATAGATTCTTATCATACATATACAGAACATCATAGATACTATAGTGGCATATATTTTACCTATACATTATACTTAGTAGAATCACCATCTTATTACACTATATTCTAAGTGGGGAGATATATATGATCACCATTTGGATGGGATCATAGGATTGTCTTTCCCTTGCATATTCTAAAAGTACCCATAAATTTAAAAAAAACATTCAAAAATCCAAAAATATTTTCAACACCTACATATTATATTATCTCCTTGGCATATATGTGTTAGTTTCATGTTGATATATAGCATACTAGTTACTTCTACATACACGTGTGTGTCATGATTCTACTTGTGTGATATAGGCATACATAGATACATGATATATTCATATTTTAGATGTTGGGATTTCCCTCTACTCATGTCATGTGGACATTGGGGGAATCCAATTATTTGGCCTTGATGTACATAAGTTATTTTATTCAAGTATCACTTTTCATTATCATGTTTGAGCTTATATGTACTTACACATGCTTTTATCCATGATTATATCTTTCACAAGGTAATCGATATGTCATGCACTTAACAATTTTTTCTAACACATTTTATCCATGGGTTACTATGATAAGTTCATGTTGGTTGCTTATTATTTCCTTTATGCACTTCCTTGAGTGCCTTGCATTTCTATTGTCTTACTTGTTTGAGCATTTGAATATGTTCCTTTGTTTGTATCCCATGTCCCTATGTGTGATTTATTTAACATTTTAATATGTCATTGATTATTATATGGAAATTTAAATATGTCATCCTTATTTTTTTTTACATTTGAATAAGTCATGTCCCCTCAATTATGTGGCATTTTAAATGCCCATTGTTTGCAGTCTCCTTGGACCATTTATATTTCATTGAATTTTGAGTGCTCTTGTGTGTGTGTGCTTGATTTTCTCATTGATATTGATAATTAATATCTATAAGTTTCCATGATCCTTATCATATATCTTAGGCCTTCATGTGATCACATTATTTAATGAGATTCAATGATACATTTACCTAGACATTTTCCTTCTATATGCTACATGGTTACACTCGCATTTTACATAGTTATCTTATCCTTTTGAGGTGAGGTAACTACCAGATTGTATTATCCCCTCACCTCAAATGGGGGAATTTTATAGATACAAGTTCACATATTTCATATTTTTTTATTTAGTAGGGGGCATGTCATATAGTCATGACTTCCACAAATTCACAATTTTTAAATTCAGTTGGGGCATGCTTTAGAAGCATGTTCTCCACACTTATTCATTATTCATCATCTATATATTATAGTGGGAACATGTTTTGTAAACATATTCTCCACATTTGTACTTATTTAATTTTTTATATTTCTCCATATATAGTGGGGACATGGATTAGAAGCATGTTATGCATACTTACGTAGTTTCTAAATTGACCAAAGCACTATTATATAAATTTAGATTCATAATTATGGTAGAATTTTACACATTTGTACAATTTATATACACAAACTAAACATGAGACATATCTAAGGTTCATATTATATACAATGTGCACCTAATATTTTAAAATCTAAATCAGTTTTAGATTTCAAAACTCTTTTATGGACTGTTACCATATCATGGAATTTTACACAATGATACCTAGGATAGATTGTTATAGACTATATTGAGCCAATCTATTACAGTATTTAGTTTAATTTTTGTATGGTTAAGGTGATTAAATCACTCAATATTATCATTTTTTTATATTGGAATTATTTTTATCATCAAACCTTATCGACTTATAAGTATCGTTGGGTTGCACAATTGAGCTAATATCAAATATCAAGTGGCAACTCACCTTTTCTCCAAAATTAGGGAAATGTGCCTTCCAATATCTATTTTTTTATCTCATTATATATATTCAATTTATATATTTATCCTAATATTATTTTCAAATCCTTACAATTGTATATATTTTCAAATCAACTTGCCCATATGCAAGGTGGTTACAATGATACATAGGTGTACTCCTAAACTTTACTCTTTCAATTTCAATCTTTTAAATAATTTTAATTCTAAATTATATGAATTTAATATATAATTTAACTTACTCTTATTTTTAATTCATTCACTCAAGTGGGACTCAAGTAAAGGCATGGTGTTATACACACCTAAGTATGCATTCCTTTATTTTAAACTAGCAATTATATTACTAGATTAAAGGGGAAAGATGTATATGTTATTTATGAATTATATATCACCTCATTTTTGCACACTTGTAAAAATCAAACCTTTGTTGTTCTTCTTAGTTTTTTAGATTTACCACTTTCAAAAGTATCACATCTTGTCTATCCTATGCCCCTTGGCCTATCTCTTAGTCTAACTAGTCTTATGTTGATGACCCAAATCTTCTATCTTGCCAATACTACTAAAAACTTGCTTATCTTCAACCTCTAAATTTTTTAAATCTATACCTAATTTCATTTTCCTTGAACACTAGCATTTAGGATAAACACCTCCATTGATACCAGTGTCTTTCTCTGATGCAAGTGTCCAATACCTTAAACTCATCTAATTTACAAATTAAATGTATCTTAAAGGTCAACCTAAGTGATTTAATGTGAGTTAATTATCTAAAGGGATTGATATAAATACAATCACAACCTTCATTCATTCCTTACTTAGGGAAAACCTAGCAAAAACTAAGGCAACTTATAAAAAAACATTTAATCAAGCACTCAATAAAGAAAATATTTCCTAATTTCTCCTATTCTCATATCAATCATAGGAAAAACATATTTAAAAATATAAATTAATAAATGATTAGCACAAGATATATATTTTCTAAGTTACAATCTAGGTCATTGTTGTACTTATCACAGATTTCTTAATTCACACACAATCCAACATGTAGGGGATAACTACATCAGTCTGAGGCCCCCTTTAGAGTATTGGTTATGTAGGAAATGCTCATTGATAGAAGGGTATTTGGGGTATCTTTGAATCATGTTCCCATTAACCTAATTTTATTCAAGGTCACCATGAAGATGAAGATCTAGGGTTTTACAAATTCATGAGGAGTGATAGTCCATGACCCAAATCTGAATGCACCAAAGTGAAGGTAAAGACAAACCTATAAGTGTCTAGGTGGTTATATATTATTTTAATAGGTATTCCATATAATACATTTGTATCAAACCCAAAAACTAGAATTGATGTAACCATCCCATACTAATGAAAGTATTTGTAGCTCTGGAGGCACTTAATCCATAATTTGGTGATTGTTCCACAATCATCTTAGAACATGATTTATAGCAATTCCATATCTAGAACTATATTAGTATCATAACTAGTTAAGTACATTATTTCTTTGTCATTTCCATATATAGTATAGTCATACTTACTATTTTTAGCATAACTCATCATAATAAACTCAATATATGTTATATCCAAGTTTATCATCTAATAGGCCTGATATAGAGATAGTTTATCACCCTTGTGATTATTCATTTTCATATCCATTTTAATTTATAAATAACCCAAATATAGAACCATTTTAGGGTTAGACAACATTAATCAAAGGAGTGAACTATTGTAGTGGATACAATCTCAAATGGTGCATCTTGGTAAGGTTAGTGTATGAATACTAGTATGATTTTAAGAATTTATATGTAAATTGGTGAATTTTCATGGACTATACACCTAAAATGTGTCTCAAGACAAAGTATTTATCAAAATGTAAACTCTACTCTATAAATTATGTATATGTGTCATAAATCTAAAAACCTTTATTCTAAATATGTGTCAAATTTATAAGCTTCAGTCCCAAGTGTATATCTTAATTGTGTAAACTATATTAAATTTTACAATTATCTCAACTATATGTATGTGGAGTCATGTTTTTATGACATTCCCCCATTTATATGCCTCCCATTTTCAGGTGAGGGGAATGAAAAGTGATAGTCACCTTATCTCAAAAGGATATGATAAGTATGATGTATATTTATCAATCATGTAGTAAATAACATATAGTGGTATCATTTTAAAGGATATGTATCAATGAATGTCATAGTATTCATAGATAAAAACCCCTACGACACATTTTATGAATCATGTCAATGTCTTAGAAGTAAAAATATTAGTTAAAAATCAAGCACACATACAAAAGTATTCACTGTCACACAAAATGGGGGTCTAAGTAGATTGTAAACAATGGGCATATTCAAATTCCACACATTCAAGGGGAAGACATATTTAAATGTTCACACACCCAAGAAAACAAAACTCAAGGTACTATGGCCAAAAATAAAGGAACATTTTCAAATGTTCCATAGTAATAAAATAAATAAATAAGAATTAAACTCAATTAATCCATGTGTAGAGATAAATTGAAATATAAGAAACTATCATAAGCATGTCATACTAGTCCCTACATACATATGTTAGAAAAATGTCCAATAGAATATCATATCAGTACACTATGTAAGATAATAAAATGAGTATAGCACACATAAATGTTAGTGTATAAGCTCAATGTGATAATGGAAAATGATCATAAATAATATAACCTATATCAATTATGATCAAATAGAGGCAATATGCCCCTAATATAGTGTGTCAACAGGAAGAGGAAAGGGCCAACATTTGCATGCCAATGTATCATAGTCAATTACCGATGAAATATATGTGTGTGTATAAATTATATGGTAAATAATAACATAAAGTAAACAACATATACAAAATCTACTAATCATGTGAAATGCTAAATATTTTTTATTTATTGAATGTTTTTTATTTTCTTGATTATCTTATTTTTATTTTTACTAATTATGTATTTTTGTAAATATATTTATATTCAATGATACCATTTAATGTATGATCATATGGTGTTATATACTATGAATTTGGTAAAATAATTTGGTCATGTTGCCAAGGATCATGTCTATGTGCCAAATATGGATATATATAATCTATAGTACTTTGTGTATGATGCATAGGACTATGTGGTTGTGAATCAATAAAAAATTTTAGTGGTTTTTATAACCCATTATTTAGTGTTATCTATGATTTCCTTGGTGTAATTTTGGGTCTTATTACCCATTTTGAAACATGGTGTTCTACTGTCAATAACTTACTAGGTAGTGGATGTAAATGAGACCTCATAGTTTCCATTGCATATCTATAAAGCAATGACCTCTCATGTATCAGTCACCTAAAAAAGATAATTGAATTTTTCTTACCCTTTCACTCATGATTAACCATATTAGGTTGTATAATTAGCTATCTTTGAATAAACTTCTCTTGTTGTAGTGGATGTTCATATGGAACACTGTAAACTATGATTACCTTGAAAATGATATTTGTTAGTATTGAATGAAACATGAATTATTTTTCCATTTTTTTTAATTTCTTAGTTATGATTAATGAAATAACCACACACTATGGAATCCTATTTGGAATAAAAATTATTGGCTATAATGATCATGGTTCAATTGTATTTATGCTTTCTATTTTTGACATGATGTTTTGGAAATCTTTACACATGTTTCTACCATTTATAGACTTATGAGTTACTTCTAGTTCCCATGTTCATATTGGGTTCACCAAAATGTTTCATTTAAAATGAGTTTTTTAGAAATACCCTAGAGAAATGGGTCTTTCAAAAATGCCCTATATAAATAAAACTTTCAATTGCATCAATGTAATATTCAATTTCATACAATCTGATATAATATTTTACAAAAAATTAATTTATGCATGTGAAAAAAATATATCAATAATTGTACAAGTATGTGACTAAGGGTTAAGAGAGATCATAATGTCACAGTTGACAAGGTTTATCTTAACATTGTTACTTAGCTTTATGTTCCATTTGTTCAAGTTTTTGACTATTTTTAATGCTTACTTGATAGTAATTTTCTTGACTTGGATAGAATATGATCTTGAATTGGATAAGGAATCCTTTAAATTATTATAATCATATTTAGAAATAATATGTAATCTTTGTTCAATGTGCAATAGTGTAAGTGTATCCTAATATCAAAATTTCTAGGTGGTAGAATAGTTGACTTAGATGTGACTTTATACCAATCCAAAAGGGGAAAAACTCATGATAACTATCCTAAAAATATTGACCAACTTGTAATGGAAGGTCTAAATCTTAAAAGTGACCAATGCTAGGATGAAGGATAAGATCAACCCACATGGGACAAAACTGACTACCACAATTATCCCCTAATGGCTGGTATTGTCCTAAGGGGGAACATATGAATTTTGTGACATGGTATGTCTATATAGGTGATTAGATCATTTTTTAAATTTATAAAAAATTTATAGGTGTTAGATAAAAATTAGAAATAAATAGATTTTTATAGGTTCTTTCAATAGAGTGGGGTGTAAAAATAGGTCCAAATTAAGTGTTGAAGTTTATTAAAATGAAAGTGAAAAAAAATGACATTATCAAGTATTCATGACTAAATTTGAGTGAACACACCCCCCCCCATTTTACTCTAAAAATTATTTTATTAGATTAAAATAAATACATACCTAAGTGTGTACAACAATTAATCTTAGTTGTATGGCAAAGGAACTAGGGTTTGACCTATATACAATCATACATATCATGTGCACACATTATAGAGATACCAAAATTAAGGGGTTAAAAAACATTATAATTCATAAGTGGTCACTCTTAAATAATACAAATATTTTTCATTGGACAAAATCATAGAGCCACTTATAGAAGCATCGATGCTAGTGTCTAAAATTTGATGGTAGTTTCCACCTCTCCAAAAAATATGTATAAAATATGATGATGGGATACTGAGAATTAGTGTGCCTTTTTATACACATATATATCTTAAATCTAATTGCACATGTATAAAAAAGTTTAGTATTATCTCTTCTTTGTGTTATAATTATCAATATATTAAATGGAATTATACTTTTTATATTTAGTAATTTTCCAAATTCAATATTTTATGTTATCTAAATTAATTTAATTCGACTAATTTAAAACATTTTTAATCATCCATTTGATTAGGATATTCTAACCTCTTAAACCTTATTTATCAAATCCTAAAAATTTTAAACATAATTAGATTACATACAAAAACTAACTAAGTCTTTTAGTTTGTTCATAGTTATTCTTCTTTCATTTGATCATGTTTTATTGATTTAGGTATTGTCCTTTCATTCTTCTTGTCTTAATTTTTTTTTAAACATTTTCTTTCCTTAATTTCAATGTATCTTAATAAGGGTCAATATACCTATTAATTCCAAATTCTAATAAAATAGATAACAATCACCTTCTCTTGAAAAGAGAGTTTTAGATTTCAAAAATAAATGAAAATTTTTACCTCATAATGATAGGTACATCACATCACTAATAAATTTTGGTGCATATATTTACAATTATTTTTCATGCATTAAATAATGTTTGGTAAACTAATGCACAAGATTTGAGTCCCATGAAAACTAATTTTATCACATTAATTGGACCAAACCTAATAAATAGTCCCTCTCCCTAGTAAAGGACATAATATCTGAACAAAATCTAAAATAATATGACATAAGACTTTTAATATAAGAATATATTTTATATATTATTGTTTTGTGTATTTTTATCCACCCTAATTTTGGTTTTTCTCAATATAAGGAATAAACTAGCTCTAGTTTTTTTAAGGAATAAATTATTTACAATTAAATATATCTAAGTGTATATCCATGAAAATTAATAATTAAGATATATCTAAGATTAATTTAATATAAACATGTCCAACTTCCACCAATGAAACTAAGCTATTCAAAGATAAAGGAAAAAAGGTAGTAAATGCCCACACCTTGTTAATGTTCTATAATTATGGACCTATAAGATGACTTAAAGTTGGCTACATTATATTATTAAAGTTTTAAACTTGTCCATTACTCTTGTAAATACATATTCTCTATGTAATTTTAACTTTTATATACTTAGTTATGTTAGATTCATAGCACTATGTCTATGTTTTGTTATGTTGAGTTTGTCCTACATAGGGTTACACAATTTTACTTTTTATCACTTCTACATTGGCTCTTTATTTCTATGCCTATAACATTACTTTGTAGATTTATCAAGAAGAATGCATAAAATTTATGAATCTACTTCTTTTCTTATCTTGAAACTCTAAATAAACATATATTTACTGAGTTGGGAAACCTCCAAAATAATGTTACAAGCTATGTATTTTGTACACTCATAATTAGACCTCCATGTAGATATTTTATGTGTATAGAATATCTTGAGTTAGAATTTTGAACCTCCTTTTCCATAGTAATTATAATACAAATATTATAATTTAATACCATATTATAGTCTAATTAGTTTTTGTTTTTTAATTTGAATAAATTCCAATCTATTGAATTTATATGCTAGAATATATAGATATGAGATCAACATATAGTATGCTACAAAATTTTAAAAATTTGTAAAATTATTAAAAGTAGTGAAATGGATTAAGGAAGTGTAAACCTCACTAAAACATATAATTTTATGATTGTGCATGTTAATATAACTAAAAATATCTTGGCAGGACTTATGAACTATGTTGTGATTGAAATTAATAATTTACTATGCACTAGGAAAAGTATACATAAGGAGTACAGGGTCTTAGTGAAGCCTTATCTAGTGACTACAACCATGTCTTGATTGATTATGCACTTTTATTTGTGATATGGGCTAGTGCGACTACTTGTGAGGGGAAAATGATAAATTTTGTGCTTTGTGTTACTAAGCAAAAGACCTATAAAATATAAAAACATAGCTCTTACACATCAAAAAATATAGTGATAAAATGAAAATAGGAACAACAAGGGGAATAAATAAGTTGGCCTTAAAAATATCACATGATTGAGTATTTCCTACATAGCCTAAATTGGTATTTGATCAATGTAGTTCTCCATCCTAGGGTGATTATATGATCTATGATTATGAAACTATATAACTTGATCTAGAAGATTGATTGTTATGATTCAAAATAGATGCCCTTAAGCTGAAATAAAAAATAATCAAAATTGGCTTATGACTATTAAAATGTTTCATAATTGTTATTGGAATAAATATTGGTCTTTTTATTCATGTTCAATAGAATTTACAAGTAAAATATTCAGGGGTATATTGAGGGGCCTTGATGTGCTATACAGGAGAATATTTGGAATATTTTCACTAATTAAATTTAAGAAATTTGTGATAAATTCATTTTAAAATTTCTTGACTTGAAAAAGTGATTGTTAGATCATGGGTACAAGGTTACAATAGTGGACAAGGCCACTATGAGGCCCTGTCTGACCTAGAATAAACTTATCCTAAAAAAACAATGACTATTGGGATAGGTTTGACAGGATCCTATAAGTTGAATATGGATGAATGTAACTAAAATAATAATGCATGTATGATATTTTCAATGTTTTCAAGATAGTGAAGGATATATTATAGGTTTTGAGTTATAAAAATGGCATATAGACCATGTAGGGTAAATATGTCAAGAATAAACATTTGAAAGTACTTAATGATTAAATTTGTGTGTCTACATTTTTTCCCACTTTATTTTGTTGATGAAACTAAGTGAAATTACTAGATTAAAGTATATACAAACATAATTGTGTATACACACTTTGTATTTGAATGTGAATATTGATTTTTAAAAATGTCTTAGTGCAAAACCAACAACAATGCCACTAAAAGTAGTTATTGTCTATTTTTGAAAATGTGAAACTTACAATTTGAAATATTTTAAAATAGAGAAAGGAAAGTATACACCTAAAAGAGTATGTAAACTAATTTCCCTATAACTTGAAAATGGAGAGGTGTTTACCACCTTGTTAAGGAATTTTGGATAGTTTTTGAACATGTGGAAAATTAGGAGCAACCAAGTCTCAATTTGGAAATATTTGAATGCTCTTGAGTTTGAAATATTGTATGATCCAAATATCATATGATTGGGTAGATTAATCTTTAAAATAATTGAAGTGATTTAATCATGAAATGTGGCTTACTACATATTAAAAAATTACAACCATAGACATTTAGTGTCATTATACTTTAACGTGTCCCACTTAAAACATTGATATACATCACACTGTTGTAGACAAATCTAGATTTTTTTTTTAACTTTTCAACATTGAAACATTAAATTTGAAACTTTTGAGAAATTATGAAAATTTGAAAATTTTACAACTTTGAACTTTTCTATTTGATAGATTTTAAAATTACTTTTATTAATTTGAACATGAGTTAGTATTATGCCCCCCTATACTATATTGAACTAATATAGAAATGCCACTTTAACTTTGTAACTATTAAAACTTGTAGTTTTTCACAAACTTGTAACTTGTAACAATATAAATGAGAGTGCATGCATGCGACATGCTCCTATAATCTTTTTTTTTTGAATTATGTTGTAACTTATAAAATTATGTATTGACATAAATATGAGATACAATACCATTGGGATGCCTCCTTTTTGAGATGAGGTATGTAGTATGCAAGTCACTTATCTCAAATTGATAATTATGTAACATGTTAAATATTTAATCATGTAGTATCATGTGAATATGTGATTTTACTTGCATTGTAATAAATAATTCATCATTGAGTTACATTTTAAACATATGTTAGATCAAAGCACATAATTATTATATGCATGATATAGATCATGGCACAATAATACATGTAATAAATATTAGAAATGCATGATATAAATCATGAAAACATATGAACAAGAATTGAATAAGTAATGTCATACAATGTTACACAATTTCCAAATAATGTCACACATAAGGCCCAAAGGATACATACAAGGGACATGTGAAATGTTACATAGTATATAATGCCAGAGGCCACTCACACAAATGGCATGCTGATTCCATATATGAAATAATTTTTCACATACAATGCTAAGTGCCATGCATAATAAGGAAGAAAATTCAATTTTATCTTGTAATGAACTAATAAAGAAGTATGAATCAGATAAAACTAATGTATGTCCATCATATAAATCAATGTCATTATTAGAAAATAGAATAATTCATGTAAAACATGTATAGTATGAGTGGGTATAAAAACATTTGTATGATATATATCTCAAAATGGTATAAAGTTTATAGATAAATATAACATGTTAAAACTTTCACAAAGAAAGAATAGATTCCCCCAACTTAGCAAGGCTATTGGGTGATAAGGGAAGCCTAACATAGAAAAACCATGTGAAAGTATGTCTTATATCATACTAAAATACCTCATGAAAATCAATGTATAGTAAAAAATGCAATATTTTATCTATCTAACATAGAATACATATCATATGTAAAGAAGTAAGTTAGAAACATTTTATAAATTATTAGAGGTCCTAATTTTGAATTTTTTGGATAATATTTTGAATTTTTTAAATATTTGCATGTTTTTCCCATATTTCTTTTTTTTTTTGAAATATTTTCATGCAAAAATATTTTTAAAAGGTGACAATAGTAAAATCTTTGAAAATAAAGGAATTGTAAGGGATTCGAACAATCCTCAACAAGGTGCAAAGCATAATATTATAAGAAGGAAGGCAAGCAATATTCCCCCAATTTATGTGTAAATGAGTCATAGAAATGTAGTGTAAATTATTAAAATAGATAAGAATGTACATGTTCCTCAGATGTGGAATAAGATATATGTAACTATGTGAAAAAAAGAGCCATGGTAAGGTAGGCATGCAATGGTAACCAATTGAAGTGCCATGGAGATACGTGTTATAGATTATTCAAACCAATTTTTAAAGATAAAGACGTAAATTGTCCAAAGTGAATAATAAATCCAAGGTATAGAAGAATGACAAGATAAGAGATATAATAAGTATAAATGGAGTAAAAGCAAAAAAACTATGTATGAGAGGAAATATGAAAATAACTAATCAAGAGATTGAGCCCAACTAGTAGATTGTGAATAAGTGGGAGGTTTTTTCAAACAAAGGATCTCATCAAAAGGATGTACATATGTATGCCAAATTTCACTGTATAAGGAAATGTTGTGTTATGAATAATAAATTCCAATTGTATAGTACTTTGGATCACTATTCATATTCTTATGTAAACATATATATCCATGTGCCATGGGAGAAGATGTAACAACTTATACATTTGATGAAGATCTCTAAATAACTTGTTGTACCTTATGATATGAAGGTTTATTTTTAAATATGCATTTATTTGTAGGAGCATGTATTGTGCTCTTTATAAAAAAAAAAAATATGCTCATGTGTAACTATATCATGATCATGAGTAGATGGAGAAAATGATTCTATAGTATGCTCATGAGTATGAATAGATGGAGAAATTATTTTTTTTATATAATTTGTAATATGTAAATCATGCTCTTGAATAGTTTTGTAGACTATTTCATTACCATGTTTCTCTATGATTATTCTATGTAATTATTCCATATAATAAGTGAACACCATTTACTTTAAAGGACATTCATATTGGATTCTTATTTTTACCATTTGATTATCATGAATATATTTAAGATATTTATGCATTATAGAAGGTAATGCTCTAAGATTTTTTATCCAAAGGGATTTTTAATAGCATATCAAAGACCCATATTCTTGGTAGAACTAAAAATTAAGTGAGAATTATGAGATGGCCAACTTGTAAAGGTAATATTATATTCCCAATAGTATCATGTGTGTGGCCATAAAATGCTTCGACAATGTTGTAATTATCATGTAAATATTATTTTGTCTAACCAATAAGGTGAAAGAGTGTTATGGTACACACATTTTCACTTAAACCATTATCTATCATAACACTGGTATAAATTTTTTGTCAACATATTCCCAAATCAAGAGTGTAAAGTTATTTGAACCATCATCAACCATTTCACTATCATCAAATTTTATAGTAGTGCATGATGCTTATTTTATTGCAAATGTACCAATTTTAGACACTCAAAATTCATCCAATGTAATAACTTCCATGTCAAAATTCAAAATAGATGAATTCCTACAATTACACATAAACTGGTCCAAAATTATTTAAACCCAAATTCATCTATTCATCTAATTTACAAGTTCAAATTCATCTTTAAGGACCTATAGGTGGGATAAATCAATGTATTGAGCATTTTCAATTATCATTCTTATCATTTTATCTAACCAATTCTTCTACTCTAATCAATGTCCCTTATTATCCTTCTTGGAACAATTAATTCAAATATTTCCCCTTCTCCAGTCATGTCCTTTAATCATTATTCTAATTAAAAATTATCTTTGAATAATTTAATTAATAATTATTCTAACTATAATTCTTTTTAAATGAAATTATAATTTCCTTTCAATTATAAATTCTTCCTTTTCTTTCTAAGAGGCATCTTCATTTAAAGAATCTTGAAATCCTATGGAATATCCTTTTGTCAACCCACTAATTACTAAAAGAATTAATATAAAGGATTATTATTTACCCTTCATCTTCAATACAAGATGAAGGGCCCATAATTAATCTTGTGGGATATTTTAGGGATCACTCTCAACCCTTCATCTTGGAAATAAGATGAAGGGCTCACATTAGTTATCCATGTGCTTTCTTGAGAATGGTTATTCACCCTTCCTTTTGGAAGTAAGATGAATGGCACACATTGACTCTCACAAATATGTTTGTAGGAGAATTCTCAACCCTTCATCTTTCATAAAATATGGAGATATCATATTAATCCCCCTTTTTTATTTCTAAGATCCATCCTTCACCCTTCATCTTGGATAAGATGAAGGTCTCATGTTATCAATCTATGTGTTTATCCATGTGCCTTTTTGAGGATTAATTTGTAACCATACATATTAGAATAAAAATAAAGGGTCCTCATTAATTCTAATTTATTATTAATATACCCCTTCCCTTTTCAATTTTCCATGTCCAATTTCAATAAAAAAAGCTCTACCAATTTATTAAGATAATGGTGCATCAAATTCTATCAATTTAACTATTCAAAGTTTTCAAGAAGAGATGATAGAAAAATTAACATTGATAAAGACTTCTCAAAACTACATCCAAGACACTTCTAATTTTGACAAAGTGAATGATCCTTAAAAAGGGAAGGTAATCATGCTTTTTTCTTCCTTTTGATTATGGTTTTGTTCAGCGTTGCCTTAGCTTATAAGGCATTGCACTAGAGGTGTAATAAATACATTTGGTTCTTTATTCTTTGCTCATTTAATGAAGTTTCTAACCCATTTATGATCCTAATGACAGATATGGCACATCTAGTGGGACTGACACAACCCACACTCTTATTTTGAGCCTTTATTGCAATCTTTATTTGCTGAAAAACTATTTTCGCTTTTTTATTAATTTCTTAATTTTTTCTACCTTTGCGTATCAATGAATTATATTTGAAAAAATGATGAATTCACCTACTTTTGGATAATCAGTGAAAACACCCTATAGTCGATGAATTCACCTATGTTCTACATTTTATTCTCTAACCTATATTCTTTATAGTTTTTATTATTAGTGAAATCATTAAGAAAATGATGAACTATGAAGAAATTAGTGAAATTGTCAAGAAATCAATTAAATCTCTCATATATAATACAGGTTTTTTTTTTGTTAAATGGTGAATGTGTATTTATTTTGATGAAATTGGCTTATATTTCAACAAAATCAATCTATTAATCATCAAAAATGCTTTATAATTACTGAAAATGTTTCTATTCTTTGTTTTCTTCTCTATTTTATATTTTTTTAGGCTTTAATTTTAGTAGAATCATCTCATAATTGATGAAATTGTCATGAAACTACTGAAATCAATCTAGAAATTGGTGAAATTAATCTTAGGTATTTACATATTTACTTTCCTACCAATTGACAAAATTACTTTAATTTCAATGAAATAAATTTATTATTGATGAAAATGACCTCCTAATGAGTGAGATCAACACACTAATCAGTGAAATTGACCTAATAATTGATGAATTCACCTCTATGTGTGTTTTTCTACTTGTGTTCTATGCAATTTTATTAAAAATAACAAAATTGACCTATTAATCTATGAAATTGTCTATGTCAAAAAAATTGAGAGTTTTCAAAAACACAAAAAAATTGACCTCCTTCACTTAAAAAAAGACCCACCAAAAAAAAACTACTCACTTTTTTTTCTTATAGGTTCTAAAAGGATATGGTGATATATTTAAACATATATTATTTATTTACATTTCCTTTAGTGCTTTAAATGGAATTCATCTTTCAATTTGGTGCCATAAAAAAAATCATTTTTGCTCATCTTTCCTCAATTATTTACTTAAGTGTTTTCTTGTGTACTTTTGTGATTCTTTCACATGTATGTTTTCCCATTTGGTAGGGTGACTCCAAAAATGTGGAGGTGATATTTTATTTTTATCTTAAAATATTTGCCTATTATGTTCTAGTGAGATTCATGCAAATCAAAATAACAACACCTTTCATTTGTTTTGGCTATGAAATTGGGGTATCATTACCTTATCATGAATCCTTAGAGAAAAGTGAATAGGAAGTCATTACCTAACATTTGTACTAAACCCATTATCTGATGGTGTATACAAATTAAGGTTACATCAGCAATATCTTACCTAAAAGTTACCTCAAATCTTAATTTTTTTAGTAGCACTTCACTAAAATCTTATGGTTTAAGTCATTCTAAAGTGATAATACCTTTTATAAAATGGCCTGCTAAATCATGATGTACAATTGACAAATATTTTTTACACCCACATAAAACAAGGTATATTGTGACTATCTAGAAAGCCCATGAAAACTTTAGAATATGACCTTTCAGCCATAAAACATTCATCAGCATAGGGTTGTACAAGTAACCACACCTGATGATATATTTTATGTATGAACCTTTTGAGAGTGGTAGGATTAAAACACCACCAATAAATACATTTAATTACTTAAAGAATCTTAAATTTTATAATCCCCTCTCAAATCAAGTATATCAAAAAACTCAATGAATGTGGAGTATTCCCATGTCGGTTACTAGATTAGGGTCATAAAATTGAGTGTTTGATGGATTAGTTGTGTTTTTAAGAACATATTTTAATCTAAGTACACCTTCATAAAGAGGCATTACTCTACCCAACTTTTCCCATCAATTATTTTTCATTTTACACTTCATGTCTAAATACACACCTTTCTTGTTTGAAATTATACCTTTATGCTATCAGTTTGACCTTGGAACCATTTCAATAAAATTATAGTATTCATAATAATTATTATACTCAAATCAAAACCATGTTCAAGTCAAATCTTTCTCTTTTTATTTCCAAATCACATTCCAAGTTCCCATTTATGTCTAGTTCTATTCAAATATTTGGTCTAATTACTTGTGTTTAATTCAAATTACTTGGCTTGAAATTGTGTCTAACATGCCTCAGAACATAAGAAGTAACATGGCTTATAATGTTTCTCATTATGATGATTGGAAACAACATATACAAGATCATATAAATCCATTCTCATACCAACCAAATTATCCAAATGAAAAACAAGATTATATGACTTCAAAATATGTCAAGGTTCATCAATTGAGTATTAATATGTGCCACTTACCTATGCCATAGCTGAAGATCAATTTGAGAAAGATTTTTTTGAAAATAAATATGAATCTCTCTTGACTTATTATTGATGGGTGCTGAGTTACAACCTGATTATCCTATAAAAACATTGTATAATATTGAGAAATATTAATCCCATAAAACTATCAAAATTATAGAATGGACTGAAGATTTACCCTTCTCTAGTCATGATCCAATAATTTTTAAATCATAAATAGTTATATAAACATCTATAAAAGGTAAGAATTTATTTGTATCCCCACCTCAAGTTTCATGTAGAATTATAACCCAATTTCAATAAGTTGGTTAAGTCTTGACTGATCTTCTAGCCTTATTACTTATTATTCTAGTCTCTCATCCTCCATTCATAGATTATAATAAACCAATTTAGCATCAAGATAAAGATTCATTTGTTAACCCATTTCTTACTATGGAAACATCTACCACTCATGATCAAAAGACACCTATCGATTCCTTATAAATAGTTATTGAGAATTTACAAAAAGCATTCCCTAATCCCCATCAATTTTTTGTTAATTCCACTCTAAAAATATCCTCTGATAAAATCCCTTCCCCAAAACTAAAAAGTTCATTTTATTCCAAATCATTCCATATTGAGACATAGAGTGTCCCATCTAGTTCACATCTCCCTTAACACAATCCCATTAGAGTCAATCAAGTTCCCTCTAATACCCATCAAGTTTTGTCTAATACACAACATTAAATTTTGCCTAGATAATAGGTTGTTTTTAATCAACAAAAACTTCCCATAAATCAAAATCATTTCCTCTCTTAAATATACCACATTCCTACTAAGTAATAATGAGTCTAAATTACATCTTCCAATCCTAATCAATGCCAAGTTCCTTGTAACTAATTCCATCATGGTAAGAGGACTACTAATCTTAATCAATTAGTATAAAGAGTTACCATAAATCCATCTAATTCATAATTTCATTCTCATTCATACAATCCCTCACATGAATCCTAAAATAATTCCTTTTCCAAAGAATGGTAAGCTATTAAAGATGCATTTTTAGGATTATAATACAATAGTCAAGACCAAAAATAAAAGTTGGATAAAATATAGTCATATCCTTTTGATACAAACATATTCTAAATACCTTTTCCATCTCATTTTTAAATTCTTAAATTTTATAAGTATAAAATAAAGGGATACCCAAGGGAACACCTAAAATAGTTCTTATTGCCTATCAAGAAGTAGTCTGTGACACTAATTTCTTGTTTCACTTATTCTCCTAGAGTTTGGATGGACCAACTTTGCAATGTTTATGCATATTCCCAAAGGTTATGTCACATATTTTAACTATTTTATATATACTTTTGTTAGGCATTTTTCATATAACATTGAACATGAAATTACCATGGTTCACTTGTGTGCTATTAAATAATGAGGTGTGAGAGTTTTGTTGCTTATCTTCAAAGATGGTGATCATTGACTAGCATATTTCCACATTCTCTTCTTTATGGTAAATTAAAAAACATATTCATGATCAATTTTAATTTTAAACTAGCTCTTAACCTTAGACTATAGTGTCTAAAGAACTTTGATGATGTTATTAATAAAGGTATCCAAATAGAAAAGGCTATCATTGATAAAGGATTGATTAGAATTTACTCATAAAATCAATCCCAACATCAAAATTAGAATAAAACTCAAAACCAAACATCAATTTCAAATCCAAAAAGTGTAATAAAGAATCCCAAACCCTTCAATCATAAAAATAATTTGGTTGGTACATAGTCACCCAAGCAAGATATGTCCATATAGTGTAGTCACCACTAGTGTATAAGGCATCTCTACCACAACTTATTATTTTGTAAAGGCCACCTCTAAGGAATTAGTTTATTACAAAACCATTTGATAATTTGGGAAATCCCATATAGGTTGTATATCACAAGCTACTTATTGCAAATATGATTTTCTAGCCAAATACCAAACCCTTTTATGAAATTCATCCCAAAATTGATTGGTATTAGGATAATGATTATTATGAATATCATTGTGTCAAAGGTCATGCAATTCATATATGTTTATAAATTAGACATCTTATCTAAGACATGTTGGAAAGAGGGGAGATTTAGTTAAATAATGATTCATACCATTATAATCATAACATGGGAATATATAGATACCCTTTTCCTCACCATAATAGTAATTATAATGAATGATAACATAATAAAATGATCAATGAAAACATCATTATGATTATGATCGTAATTACAATCAGGGTTCAAAAGATAACAATGTTGATTACCATGATATCCCCTATGATTAAAATTTGGTGAGGTGTATCATGAAACATCATGTGGCCATGATCAACATTAATCCACATTCTCATTCCAATAATTTCCAAAAATCAAATCCCTCCATTCTAGGATTAGGTTCATCTATTTTGGGAGTTCTTCCTTCACATAATATGTGAGTTATAATCCCCAGACCTTTTTATTCTACCTTAAATTCTTGTGTTCCTATTCCCACTCAAGATTGTGTTTTTATAACTTGACACTCCAAAATTACCCTTAAGGGCATGTAAATTCTCTTATTAATCCTAATCCACATTCTAATTATAATCCTATTCAAGATCAATCCAAACCTAAGTATACACCTCCTATCAAGAAGTAGTATGATCTTGTGGATAATTCAAATAAGATGACATTGTATATTTCCATTTTGGATATTTTGTGTACCTCTTAGCTTCACATAGATATTTTATATGATATTTTGAGCCAATATTAGGTGCCTATTAATATTTCACTAGATAAATTTCAAATATTGGTAGGACATTTATCTCCTAGCTCAAAACTGATATTTGATCAAAGTAATATCATAAAATCAAGTGGGTACTTATATATAATGGATTTATCCTCAATATTATTCCATTGAAGTTAATTTAGAATATAAGATGCATTGCAGTGTATCTAAAGAATAGTACCATCACTATTAATGGGTATGATAATACAAAAAGGTAGTCAATAGGTATAATTTCCCTATCTATCTAGGTTGGGCCTATTATTCATAATACCCTATGTCATGTAATTTAACTTGACTTACCATATATTCTCATCCTTAGATTCCCATAGATTCATGATATACATACAATTCCCTCTACACTCCATTAATGCATCAAATTTCCCCATTATAGAATGGAGGTCACTATTCCCAAATATCTGCAACCCTATTAATATTGTAACCATCTAGAAAGAGAGTGTTTCTAATACACTTATTTCCTAGTGATGATGATGCTATCAAATATGATAAGTGATGTCTAATCCACCTAAATATAATTATCTAGATCTTATTATTCTTTCTTCCTCTTTAGAATCACCCCTTCCCCACTAAATTCCTCTCATTTCAGAATTCATGATGAAGGCCTTGGTCATATAGTATTGAAAATGCCTTTCATATTTCCAAACTACCTAGATCACCTAAATCCCATTGGTAGGCCCAAAATGGAATGGCATAAGAATTTATAATTTTATTCCCATGATTATAATCCATTAATTTTAGTAAAAACATTTAGTTAGTATGATATGAAGGAAGCAGATGAGTCATGGTTGTACAGTGAGGATTTTGTTCCTTGTTTTCAAATAAAAAAGTACCCTATTTAAAATAGAATTATGGACCATCACAAATATAAAGGCAAAGGCTTAGAATCAAAGGAACATGGATGACTATATCATATTCTTATTGACAATCATGTAAATAAGTAAGGTCCTAGATGCAAATCACCTAAGGTTGTCTCCACACATCTTAGAAGTGATTTAATTTTTACGTTAAATGATGATGTTCCTATTAGTGACATAGAGTCATTTTATAACATCTATGATGAGCTTGATAATACCAATATATTTGATTCCAATTATGTTCTCACTATTTCTATTATTCTAAAATTTCTCCTTAATTTTCATTATCTTAACCTATTTGATTGGGACTAGGAAGCCTATGATATCATACTCAACAAGTTTTCAAACTAAGAAGATATTTCAAATTTCATGGGATTAAGAGATAAATAAATGATGGGTGACCATAAAAATGTATTTGTATACACTTTGGACCCTAAGGCATACTTTAGGGAGAAATTAAACTTATTTGGTCAAAATAAAAAGGAAACATTGAGACATTTAAGTGAAAACATTTTTGAGGCACTTTTAGATCATGGAAATAGTAAATAAAACAAGTCCATTAGTGAAAACTTGTTTTAGGTGCCATTGGATGTGGGATTTCACTCTCCTTCATAGGAAGCATGGCTCTCACTCTAGAGGAACATGAATTGATTAATATTATTATAATATAGTTAATTGATATATTTGCTTGGGCCTACTTTGATATATATATATATATATATATATATATATATATATAGTTTGGATACTTCTATAGTATTACATCATCTATTTATGCACCTAGATGCTAAGCCTATTAAGTAGAAACTATGAAAAATGCATCCAAGAATTTCCATCTTAGTCAAAGTAAAACTAGAAAAGTTACATGTAGTAGGTCTTATCAAGCATATTCAATATGCAGATTGGATTTTTAATATTTTACCAAAAAATAAGAATCTAGATGGTATACATATATGTACATATTCTATAAATATTACAAAATCTTATTCCAAAGATGATTTTGTATTGCCCAATATAGACATGATAATGGATTCTACATCAAGTTACAATATGTTATCTCTTATGGATGGATTATCTAGCTATAATCAGATCAAGATTGCTTCAAAGGATCAAATCAAAACAACATTAACAAGGGGAATATTTTTTACCAAGTCATGCAATTTGGATTTAAAAAATTTGGAGCTACATATCAATGTGTGATGATAGCCATCTTTCATGATCTCATGCATGACGTTGTTGACAATTATGTAGATGACATTTTGGGAAAATAAAATACCCATTTAGAGCATCCTAAATTCCTTAGAATAATATTTTAAAGGATTTTGATTACAAAGTGTACTTGAACCATAATAAGTGTATTTTTTAGAGTTACATCTAGAAAATTGTTAGGCTTCATTGTGTCTCCTAGGGGTATTAAAGTTGATCCAAATAAAATTCAATCCATTAATGAGATAAATCCTTCTTATACCTTTAAATAAGTTCATAGTTTACAAGCCAAGATCTAGGTTATTCGATGCTTAATTTCCCAACTTACTAATCATTATCATCCATTTAGATACCTACTAAAAGGGCACTAATTTTTAATGGAATGCCAAATGTCAAGAAGATTTTGATAAAATCATGAAATACCTATCAAATCCTCTAGTGCTTGTTCTACCAAGGCCTAGGAAGCCTTTTTTATTATAAATTTATGTAACTAAAAATTCCTTGGGGGAAATCCTCACCCAATATGATTGATCAAGGAAAATAAAGAGTTATTTATTATTTGAATCAAACACTAGAAGCTTACCAACATAATTACACTCAAATTGAAAAATATTATCTTGCATTAATATTTTATTCTCAAAAGCTCAAAAATTATACATTGAACTAAAATACCCTATTGATTTTAAAAGTGGATGCTTTAAATTATCTCTTGGAAAAATATAGGGTAAATTTTAAGATCCCTTATAAGAAATCCCTTTGGATTTCATTGGAAAATTTTTAGATATTTGTTTTTAATTCTTGGTGAGTAGTAGCCAATTATGTTAGGTCTATTGGTGAATTTAAGGGGAGGAGAGGTGTCATAGTTAATTTTTTATTTTTCATAAAACCAAATGGTTGTACTATGAAACTAGATGTATTCAAGGCTGGTTAACTATATTATGCAACCGACTAGTGTAAACACTAGATAGTTATATGAGTAAATGAAAAAGGGCATAAAAATTTCCTAAAACCTAGATTTGATTGTATATTTGGATTTCCTTCAAAGATTTATGAAATTTCAAATAAAAATAATATCAATTTGAGTTTGAATGTAAAATTTATAGACCTTAGAAGTTGGTAGAAATTACATTGCATATGCAACCAGGTGACTACATAACACAACTAGTTGGATGCATATGTAATGTAAGTTATACTAACTTTCAAGGGCCATAAATTTTACATAAAGACTTGGATTGAGATGATTTATTTCTTAAATTCCATAATTCTTTAAGGGGAATCTAAATATATAATCAGATTTAGGTTTTGGAAAAAAATTATGCCCATTTTCTCTTTACTCCACTGCCTATCTATTTTATCTCTTCAATGCATGCAATGAGTGTCTAAAAAAGTATAAATAATGGTGAATGTGCCAAGATTGACTTTCAAAGTACTTATGAAATACATTTTTAAGAATTAAATTTATTTTAAATAGTAGGCAATCAAACCCTAAAAATTAACTTAGATCTTAAAAATGTAGTTGATTTCACATTGTTGACTATCCCAAAAAATCACTAAATGCCAGTTTTAAAAACTATAATATTCATGAATTAATGAAAATTCACCACTAAATTTTTTCTAGGCAAAATAATATTTAACTATTTAAATGTCTAAATGGGTAATGTTGCTCAATGTGTTTGACATCGACTACACACACTAGAAATCTATTAAAGGGGAGGTATTATTAGATTAATTTCCTATAGAACCTTTTCAAGATTCCAATACTATCATAGCACACTTTCTTGATGAGTCTATTATGACTCTAGTTGAATTCAAAGAATGAAAGATATAATTTGATGGTTCTTTTAGATCTCATGGTTTTGGATCATAAATAATGTACATTATGCCATAAGGAAATGTTATTCCGAAGGTCTTTCACATTGTATTTCCATGCATAAATAACATAGCCTAATATGAGGCTTTGCTTGGTTGGATTTGTATTGAAGTAGAGAGGAATATTCAGTATTTGCTCATATATGGTGACTCAAAACTGATTATTAATCAATCCAATGATCAATATCAGATTAAAGATGAAAATATTTTGCACTACAAAATAATGGTAGATTAACTTAAGCTCAAACTTGAAGACATATAATTTGAACATATTCCTCAAGACAACAACAATTTTGTTGATGTTATGGCTACTATCATGTAAATTTTTCCTATTGTTAAAGAGTATCGGTTCTTAATTGATAACCTTCTTATGCCAACATACAAATGGTTAGATTAAGAGATGATATGTGTCATTATTGGTCCTAATTCCCCTTAGTACATAAACATTTATTCCTATCTCCATGATCAAATCCTTCCCACTAGACTATCACACAATCATATGAAATACTTTATCCAAACTACATCACATTATACCATACTTGTTAATATGCTCTATTGTAGAGGTTATGATGGAACTCTACTTTGTTGTTTAAATATAGGAGAATATAAATTAGTGCTTTAAGAAATTTAGAAAGGGATTTGTAGGGCCCACACTAGTGGCATGGTCCTAGCCAAAAATCTCCTTTATACTAGTTACTATTGTCCTAATATGGAATTAGATGCATGTGCTTTTGTCAAGAATTGTTTGGCATGTTAAAACATGGTTATCTTAATCATGCTCTAGCATAAGCCCTCCAACCAGTTATAACTCCTTACTCATTTTATACATAGGGGATCACTCTCATAGGAAATATTGACCTTTTTTCTTCAAACAAACACAAGCATATCCTTACTACTACCAAATATTTCATTAAATTGGTGGAAGTAATCCCTCCCAATTATGTAATTGGTAATTAGGTTTCCAAATTCATATTAAAACACATTATTTGTAATTATGGCATCCATTTTTCTATCATATTAGATATTGGCATGTCCTTTAAAAATAAATAAATTTTATCCCTCTATTCTGAATTCCACATCAAACATAAGTTTTTGACTCCTTATTACACCTAAGTAATGGCTAAGCTGAGGCATCCAATAAAACCTTTGTCAAAATTCTCAAAATAATTTCCAATGACTTTTTCTATGATTTGAATTTAAAAATATTTCTATCCTTGTGGGCATATCATACTAATGTCCATACCCCCACTATTACAACAACCTATTCCTTAGTTTATGGCTTTGAATCAATCATTCTTATTGAGATCGAGTTATCCTTCTTGTGTATTTCATTAGAATATATTCTTAATGGGGAAGACTATCAAGTTTCTAAATTATAATAACTAGAGCTTCTAGATGAGAAATGGCTATCCACCCTAAATTACCTCAAATCATATCATAATCAACTATGTCTTAGTTATAACAAGTGCATTACCTCTCAAGAGTTTTATCTTGGTGATCTTGTGTTAAAATAAAATAAAAATAATACTAATTCTTAGGAAAATAAAGGTAATTTTGAACTAAATTAGCTGGACCCCTTCATTGTCACAACTATCTATGGCTTAGGTGCATATAGACTAGCTACTCTAGAGGGTATGAATTAGATGATCCAATGAATATTATGCATCTCCATCATTTTTATGCTTGAATTTCCATGATCTTATATATAAGTGTTCCTACTTGGGGCATATATTTACCATTATATATTTTCTCTCCTTTATGCCCTTGTTTGTGGGCATCCATTCACTATTCCCCCCTCTCTTTCCTACTACCACCCCAATTAGATTATGATTAAATATGTACAATAGGTGAATCTAGAGTAAACTTCAATAGAAGCAGATCGAATTTGTAGAATGGTTTGTGTTAGAATATCTTTAATACTGAAATGTCATAATATTTAACATCATGATTTTCTATCTTGTGTGACTTTTATCACTCCATTGAGGTCCTATCCATTCATATTTTCATTCCCCCATTCAACCCCTTTACATCCTGATTCATTATTGCAAGATAATTTGTATCCTATTAAGAATTTTTTGTTTAATGGTACTTTATAAATTGCTTGTGTATGGACAAGATTCACACATTTCTTATTAAGTCCCCATACCCACATTTGTCATACCCATTGATAGATTTTTTTAGGATTGCCATATCCAATAGATTGTATATTCTTTTGTCAAAATACTCTTGTTTATGATTCCTTTTCTTGAAATCACTAAACATTCAAATATTCCAAAAATTCCTATAAAAATATATTCCCTTGCATAAAAACCCTAAAAATTAATACGACTCAAAATCCCACAAAACTTCCCCATATGTTCCCATCTATAATATGATGTCATTGACTAGTTTTCATCATATTACTCAACTTGGATTCTAGTCACTCATAGTTAGGTGGCACATATTAAATTACCTCATAAGTGATTCCATCATCTCATGAGTATAATATTTGAAAATTGTGACCTTTTATTTTCCTAAATTACACTCATCATTTTGTGAGTTAAACCATCCAATACAATTATTTATTTTTGATCTTGATTATACTTATCATTTTCTATGTCCAATTTCTATTGAATTATAGTGGCTTGATGTCCAATTGCACTATATAGGTAGCATTCAATTTTTTGAGGTTATCTCAACCATCTCTTATCCCATGCTCTATAAATTTTATGAGCATATCTCTTTCAATTTTGGCAAACTCATTCCTTATATAGTCTCATTATTTTGTGAGTCCCTTTCCTCTTTTTCTTCTCTAATCAATCTTCTTAACTTGTAGTCAATTTTATTCTTTCCCAATCCTTGGGAGAACTATGTTTAGCCTAGAGGAATTTGGAGTCATCTCAAACACTCCTTCCTTATTATTATATTTCCCCCCTTTTTTATTCATGATTATTTTAATACACTCTTTATTTCAAGAGTAATGATTGTTTCCACACACACTCCTTTCCTTAATTAATGTTTATTTACTTTTTCTTGTGTGTTTGTGTGTTAATTGTTTATTTTTTATTTGTGTGGTGTTACATGGTATCATAAATTTAGTACATTATATTTTTCACTTAAGCCTTGATTATTCATATCATGATTTTAAGTTGTAAACATTTATATCTGAATTGAAATTGATTTAAGTGCATTATGTTTTACATTCAAAACTTGGTTTTACATATCTTGTTTTAAGTTGTATCCATTTCAATTTTGAATTCAAATTTACAAATTTTGAAAAAAAAAATGTTATCATGATTCATTTATATATTACGTTACATACTATCATGTGAAATATTAAAAATTTAGACTCAAAATTCAAATCAATGTTAAATTAACTATCTATCTCTATCTGACCCAATCATAAGCCTAAAAAACATCATGATCATTTGCATCACATCACTAAGCATAAAATCTATCTCATAAATAATCTTAGTAATAGAATATTTAAATCAAATTCATATCAACCATGTCTAATCTAATAAAAAGAGACATAAGTAAATGAAATAAACATCACATGAGATAACACCAAAAATCATGGATCTCTATATATACACATCATAATGGGTCCATATGTACATAAAATTAAATAATATATACAAAAATGAGAATACATGTACATATTTAATAATCCAATTACATCATGCAAATATATACATCTCATGAATCAAAACTATAGATCTCTATCTAAAAATCAACTTGGGATATGCCCATCCCTAGAAAATCTACCCTATGTGTCATCTCATGGATAACTCTCTCATATTCTATTCTGAGGTGGGGTTGGATATGATGGAGGACCCATAGATGGTGATAAAGGAGGTAGTTGGGCTATATGTTTAACTGATGTTGAAGTCTTCTGAGAACTACCTAATATTGATGTTAATCTCTGGGAATTATACTTATAAAAGTGGTCCCCTAGTTGGTGTTGGCACTACTACTTCATATAAGCTCCTATAATATATACTTTCATCCTTATCCCAAAATATCTTCTTAAAAGTATATAGTAACCCCCTCTATGTAAAAATATATAGAGCATCATATCACTATGTCTACACCCTAATCAAATCCTCTCATGACCTATCTATATGTCTCTCAACACTATCTCACTCCAGTCAAGTTGAGTCACACTCTAGTCAAGTTAAATCCCACTCTTCTAGTGTGTAATATCTATTTATATTTAGCTACACCTATACCTATAACATTTGACTCACCTCTACCCTAAGTTTGGAAATATATGCTTGATTTACACTGATCTAGCTATTTATTAATGTCAACTATTATGAAAATCTATCTAATCTAGCCTATAGTCCATCTATCTTTGTATCTTTGGCATTTATATCTTATCTCAATATGTCAATAATGGCATGATCAATCAATTATACTAATGGCCTCAATGGGATATCCTATCCTACATCTATTTTCATATCGATGACATGATTTTCACCTCCTATGTCCACCTCCACCATCTCATCATCTAACCCTAGCTCCACCTCCTCTACATACACCACATATACCTCTACATACCCCTCCTCTTCTCCCACATTTTCTCCCACTTCATCTCCCCCCTCCTCTTCTAATCCAAAACCTTCCATCATCTTTATATGTATTGATTGACAAACCCATAATAGTACCTATGCCTAATCTCTCTAAGTTCCATGTACTTATTCCTGTAAACCACATAATAGAGTAGTTAATCTCAATAGATTATATTAGCCCCACCATGTTTCATAAACTATAATTAATCTTAAATATTATGGACATATAGACCCAAAACTTTATTAAACCAACCCAAAGATATCTCCTACCTTTTCTTGATCAACTAATATCCCCTAATGGTATGTCTATTTCATTATATGGATAAAATGATGTGGCTATATAAGTACATCATGTTGTATCTTGATTTGTTTTTTTATCCTATATAGTTTTTATCTCTCAATGACATAACCTCATCATCCCATAATGTAACTAACTATGATCATTTATAAAGTATACTCAACATCTTTAGCCCACTAATACTAGATATCTATAAAGGACCTCTAGATCAGATATACCTTTATCATCTCATCTAGAGATCATCTATAATAATGTATCTCTCCCCTATGTCTCTTGTGCCTATGTCCCACTTGATAACAATTTGTGATCATTTTTTCACCATAGAAGAGCAACATCTAATTTAGTTCAGGGGTTCAAGTTTGATAAAAAAGGCTAAGTTATGAGAGGAATCATGCCTTTGTGCTTTAAGGTTTTAGTCTTCACATTTTTTGACATGAATTATTTAAAAAGAGAAAACTCTTATCATATTTTCAAATAGGTCAACCTTAATACTTTTTGGAAAAAATGTAGTCAAAACTTTTGCATGACTAAGAGAATACAAAAGTTCAAAATACTTCACAAAGTTTGTCCAAGTTTGGGTCTTCAAAATAATTGTTTATAAAGTTTTGGACAAGAAATTGTAGATCATGTATAAGCCCAAATAAATATTTACCATGAAATTATCTAAGTATTTTATCTTTTTAAAAAAATTGTGAAGAAAAGTTGGAACTTTTGTTCTGAACAAAAATTTTGAATATCGAGAATTATGTCGCACTTTTTACATGAAGTTCCAGTAATCACAAGTTGTGAAGGATTATATCTTTTCCCAATATAATGTGTTAATCTATTGATGATCTTGATCCTTGTCAAAATACATTAGGCTAGTGGGTTAGTGTTATGTTTCTATATGTCATAGTACTAATGACCTAGTATCTTAGAAATATCTAAATAATTTCAAAGCCTCTGAGCTAGTGGGTTAGTAGTATGATGTTGTGTGGCATCATCTCACTAATCCACTTTATTTGAGATATTAGTATAAATCATGGCTCCCTAGAGTGAGTGGATTATCAATATATTAACACACATTAAGACCTCACTTCACCATAGAGAATCCATTCAACATGTATTTGAATCCTCAATTGAGAAATGGAAGAGTGAAAAAGATCCATGTGGAGGTGGTCCTAGAGCACACAATGATAGGATTGCCTAATGAATAAGAGATCACCAACTGGCACTTTATAGATACCAACCAAGAGAGCCCATGGAAGGGGTAGATAAATAAGAATCTACCAAATAGTCCAGTTGGTAGAGCCACAATATAGAACCTAAAGTAGATAGGGAGATAACACATGGAGGCCATAGATTGTAGCCCAAACTCAATGTGATAAAGGGATGATTCATCCAAGTAAAAAAGGATATGGTGAATGGAATTTCATAATGTCATAAATTCATAAACCTAAAATTGATGGCTCATCTGACTCTCAATATTTTCATAAGAAAGATTTATAAAACTAAAGTGTAGTGGATCAAGGATCACAGGATTTAGAGATGAATGATTTGGGAGGATGTTATAATTGGCATAATGAATTTAATTACTCTTGATTCTATATAATCTAATTCTAATATATTTAATATCATTAAGGCATGAACGAGACTATCACAATGAGATAATGACCAGATCATATAGGATATAAAATCATCTTAATGACAAATATGGCATGTAATTCCACATGGAGAAGCATAAAAATAATAAGTAACAAAATTAATCCAAAATATTCCAAGGCAATAACTCTAAGAGATTTAAATCCATATTCCTATGCATCAAACCTTTCAAATTGAGTTTTGACCATTTAATAAGTAAATATTGGTTAATACACAACCAATGGGAGAAAGGCATGAGTTAACAAATTCAAATTCAAGATAATCATCATCATGCCTTGAGGATTAAATCAGCTTCCCAATTACCTTTATCCATATTTTTTTGATTTTTAAAGAGATTGTGTGTCTTGAATTCTTGATATTCATTTATTTTTCTCAGCTATATTTTTAATTGTAATCAATGATCCATGGGCTTCTCATTGCCTATAAAATCATAGGTCTTTCATTATAAAATGGTATACATTTCTAGTATATATTAATGTTTCCAAATTTTTCCCTACACAAGCCCCTTTACCACTCAAGCCTTACAACTAGTGAGAATTGAGTTTGCCTTTCTTCATGAATCTTGCATTCTATGTATTTTTGGTTTGTTGATCTTTTCTTATGGATAATTTTTTCCCCTCTCATTTTTTCCATCCCTTCTCACCTCTATTAATAAATTGTATCTCTTGAAGGTTATATGTTGTGTGCATCCAAGTCTATACAAGCACTACCTATAGATTGTTTGTCATCCCTCTTAGTGTTGTATTATGTCAGGCACCTTCATACAAATCATTTATGCAAGTGTATCATCTATGTTGGAGATTATTTAATTTTTTATTTTTTTTGTAATTTTAGTGTGTTATTTAAATTCCATAGAGGTGTTCTTTCTAGTCTTAATGCATCAAATTTTACATTTCAACAACCCATCTCTCCTTTTTCCCCACAATAAATTTTAGATTTAGGATTATCAGTAGATTTACTTTCATCTCTTTTAGGATTACATTTTTATCCTAAATTAGATGCATTTAGATTAGAATTAATCCTACCTTATATGTAGGTTTGTTCCAAGGATTACAAGAGTCCCATACCTTGCGGGATGATATCATTATCTCATAGAACTAATTCTTCCAATTCAATGGGTGCACGATTTGAGTGAAAATAGTTTATGGTACACTCAATGGGACCCATCAAATATTTAACTAAGAATTTAGTGTTATTCTTGGTAATTAGTGTTGAAGACACTCTATAAATCACTTGGAAACTCTAAATTATTTCTACTTTATAAAGATCAGTGCTTCATTTATATTTCAAGATAAATGATATCATATTCAAGAGGTATTATTTTTTATTTTATTTAATTACTTGTATGTTATAGAGGAATAAGATTTAGATCATCTTCATCCTCTATTAGGATAATTAGTAAATCAATATAATATTCCCCAAGAGCTTAATCTACCCCTCCTTCTAGTAGACTTCCCCAACCTAGAGGAAGGTTATTCCTTATTCCCTTCATGGCCACCCAAAGGAACCAAATATTTTTACCCTTTAATGGAGGTATTCCTTTAGATTATCCTAGTATAATGACATTACAATTTTAGTTCTTATAATTATATCATATTTTACTTATGATAATGATACCAACCTGATAGAACACATAAAAGATATTGTTAACATGTACTCATTCCATAATGTCACCAAAGATAATGTAGAAGTCAGAATACTCACCTCTTATTTAAAATGAAAATCCATTGAATGGTATAAGATTATGACACCTAAATCCATTCACAACTAGGTTGAGCTAGGATAAAAATTGTGCAAGTAATTTTAAGATAAGAGTGACCACTTATCATTGATGGAATAGATTACCATCATCAAGAGATCATGAAATGAGCTGATAGTCAATTCTAATTTTAGATTCCAAAGAGTATGGGGTATAATACCACCCTTTTTCAATCTATCCCCAAATACTACATTTTTATATTATTTAATGGATATAAATAGTGGTATAGTTATAATGTTGTAATATATGGGAGGAGGAGTACTCATTGATGTATATGATATTATCTATATGGATAAGAATTATCTAATTCAAGATGGAAAGATTTCTCCTAGGCCTCCCATGCTCCTCTTTCCAAAACTAACACCCAATAAACCTACTTCTCAACCTTCATTATCACCTATCCCTATTTTTGTCAACCTACCAACTACATCTACAACTTCTCCTAGTGAACTACATGAAGTTAAGTCATTTCTAAAAAAAATTTGGGAGTGGGATAGTACCCTTAAAGAGGTAGAAATCCTATTATTCTATACCATACCAACCAATTAATCAAACTTACCAACATGTTAGGTATCCTTATCAAAATATTTCACAATCCCAAAGGCAACTCACTTATTATAGACTACCTAGTATATAAAATTCTAATATTGATAGCACCTATAGATCCCATTTTTCCCATTTAGAATAATCTAGCCCAAGATTATGAGTGGTATTTTACTTACAATCAGCCACATAATTATGATACATATGTAAATGGAGTTATAAATTAATATTTTAGTGTGAAAATATATCATACCCTTAGGGGAAGCCAAAAGAATCAAATTCATAGAAGGAATAAGTGCATGAAGAGGCCCAAACATAGGCAGATGAAGCCACTTTGGTAAATTATCAAGAGAATGACTTCATCAACATAAATCAAATCCAAGTGCTAGATGCATTAAATAATCCAGTGGTTTAAAATATAAAGTTTAAAAAAAGGGAAATGGAGGGTAAGAAATATTCCTCATTAGTCCAAACCTCTAATTCACAAGTTCTATGTGAAGTTTCCATAGAGAATGTGACTCTTGTTTCCCCCCCCCAAGATAAAATAAATTAGCCTATTCAAAATAAGAATCAACCTCAGGATAGTTAGAACACTAAGGAGGAGGCTACTATGTGGGAGGCCCTATCCATTCCTTCTCAAAGGAATTTATTACAATAAGCATTGAAGAGATTTCATCCTCATGAACCAACAAATGCCTCTCTAGTTGATTCCACAAGATTATGTCAATAAAAAGAATGAGAGCCAAAAATAAGTAGTAAGTCATTGCCATTCTATATCTCCTTGATCATAGGTAAGCACCTCATATATAAATATATGATTGATTCAGGTGTAAATAAATTAGTCATGCCCAAGAAAATAATTGATATGTTAGCTATAGAGTATACCTCAATTGTAAAAGGAATTGTTCAGCTAAATGGAATAGTTGTCAAAACCATAAGATTTATTAAAGGCTTAAACCTTTTCTTTAAAACATGTCCTAGCATTTTCATTACCCAAGACATCTCTATTATACACCTAACCCACTTTTTAACCATTTACCTTTCAAGAGTATTTAAATAAAAAATGGGTGGGTGCTTATCTTGTAACTAGTCACACATGTTGTTAAGGACTATTTATGGAACCAAGATGACTATCAATGTGAAACCAATTTTTATAGATCATACAAAACCATGCTCACCCAATCCCATCAATATGAACTATATAGTGCATAACCTTAAACATAGTTTATTCCTACATGAGACTACAACACCTCTAGAGGAAGTCCCAGATGTAACACTAGATGATTAGGATAATGAGCACTATGGATTCCATCCATGTGATTGTATGGAGGAAAAAATATTGGGAAATTACTACATCTTTAAGGATGACTCCATCATGTCAAACCTTAGTAAAACTCAAGAAGAACTTGAAGGCACATGGAATATATTTTTTGATGGTTCCAAAAGTAATAAATCATGTATGTATAGGCATTATGATTATCTACCCTTAAAAGAAGAAATATTTTCATGCATACATGATGCAATTCAATTACACCAACAATGTGGCTAAATATGAGGCACTAGTCTAAGGCCTCCAATTGGCATAAAATAATGGGGTTAAGATGTTACAAGTGTTTGGGGATAGTGATTTTGTTGTAAACTAGGTGAGAAAAAAAATGGGTAAAAAAAAATCCTACTAAATGTTTATAAAGATAGATTTTGGGACCTCATTGAAAGCTTAAATGTTTTCAACATACAAGTTATGCTGACAAAAAAATGATGATGTATTTACCCATGCCATAGTAGGATATCTATATGAACTCATTGTTGATGTTATGAGAGATTCAGGATAACTTGTCAAGCCTATAATTAGACATACAGTGCCTAATAATGATGTTAATTGGAAAGTGTTCTTGAATTATGAGTAGATCATCAATTTTATACAAGAGGAGCTAGAGTTTTTTGCCAAAAAATAGTTAGGGTTGTAGGAACAATATGAGGATCAAATAATCTAGCTAAAATGAAACAAGCTACCAAATTGATTAGTCATGATATAAAAAATCTTTAACTCTGATGACAAGTTCAAGGGTGATACAAGAAACATGATGGTTAAGTAATAAATCTTCAAGTAGGTAGTCATCTCTAATGATAATATATTAAAGGCTGATAAGGTGTGATCTCTATCTAAAATAAAAGAGTTAATCAAACTAAGTAGAAGATAAGATTATATATTTTCATGGAGCTACTAAGACCTTAAAGGTTTTGACCTAGGATTATCCCAAAATACTATTGAGCTTGACCCCAATACCAAGTTGATCAGGTAGAAATAAAGGCCAATGAACCCCAACCTTGAGCCCTTAATAAAAAAAGATCTCTCAAAACTCATAGAGGCTAATATATGTTTAAAATCAAACATTATTCATAGTTGGCTAATCTAGTCCCCATGTGGAATAAGAATAGAAACATATAGCTTTGCATGGACTTTAGGGATTCAAACAAAACATCTCTCAAGGATCACTTTCCCCCACTACTGGAGCATATCCTTTAAACAACCATAGGTGTAGGGAGGTTTATACTATTATATGGTTACTTATGATATAATCATATATTTGTGTAGGAGTGTGATAAATTTAAGACTATAGTCACTACTAAGTGGGGTACCTTTGTATAGTCATCTAAAATGTCAATTGAGTGATAAGAGTGTTATTTGAGACCACCTATTCATAGCTTAGCCTCAGACCTATCTTAAAGCCTAGTTAGACAATTATCCATCCTTTATGCAGGCCACACACATTTCAAAAGTAGTCATAGACCCTCACCTTAGCATCTTGGTCCCTATTTCCTCAAGTTCTACCACCTAGATACTATTGTCATAACTTAGATAGTGGTGCCTGTAGAGTTAAAAATACTCTATGTCTCATTCTGATTTTTAGCAGTGCATGATCTGGATCACTATTCCCACATAATTTGGTTTGAGATGGTGAAGTTTTTTTAAATAGAGCATGGGCTCTAATTTCTTTTTGTTTCATTTTTCTCTAAGTGTCATCATTCAAGCAGAGGTAACTTTCTCAAGTAGAAACTGCCAAGTGTCATCGTCTAAGGTATCTTTCATATTTTTCTATGAGTTTGTCGAAACATGCCATGTACCTCATAAGTGACTCAGCAGAGCGCACCAAGTGTCAGCATCCATGTAGCTAAAAGAAGCAGAGACCACCATGTAACCCCAGATGAGTAAAGTGGAGATTGCCATATTCATATTGGCACCAGCATTTCATCTATTTTTAGAGTAAGGTTTTGACAAGCTAAGTATCAGGATTAGGTAGAAAGCACCAAGTGGCAATCGCAAAAGGTCTCAATTTTGATTTTCTAAAAGTGATGGAAGAAACATTGAACCATGTGCCTTTGTTGACATTTTCTATATCACTGCAAAAGTAGTCTATGCTATGAGCCTCTATTTCTATTATTTCCATCTTTTACATTTGCCTTTGTCTCATCTTGAGTTGTTTATATAACTATGTGTGTTTCTGTGCTTCTTATGTGACTAGAAAATTTAAATAAAAATATGAACCATGTGCCTTTGTTGACATTTTATATATCACTACAAAAGTAGTCTATGTTGTGAGCCTCTATTTCTATTATTTCCATCTTTTACATTGATCGTGCACTTGTTTTCTATTAAATATAAATGAATCTTACATATAGTCTCACAGTGCTCAAGATTAAGGTCGAATTACATTTAGGCACATCACCATAGTTAGATTTTCTTTCTTGCATTTGTGTTTTTGTTAAAATTCTTGTCCCTTTTCCCTGTATATACTTGATATAAAGAAGAACCAGCTTCTCAAAAATATGGAGGTTATTTCAAGTCGCAAGTCCCACGTCTTTAAAATTCCCATTGTTGATGTTAGAACAAGCACAAGTTTAAATCATCAACATTTTTTGGCATGCCCGATGGGACCAATCTTGAAGTTTCTTTCAAGATTGTATGAACCAGAGAGCTACAAGGAGTCATAGCTATGGACCAATGACCAGATCATAATCTTCTATAAATCTAGGTATTATTTTTCCACCTTTAGTAACTAGTCCAAGAAGAAGAGTCAACCAATTTATACCAATACCAAGAGCAAATATGGGAGCCCCTATACCCCTAAGAAATTATGCAATCTAGAACACTGGTAGTCCATTGATTCTTCTAATACCCCTATCCACTTGGGACCCTATCCCAGTGAATGCCTTAAAAGCTCTACCCAAATTTAGTGGGCAAGACTTTAAAACACCTAAGGAACATCTGTAGGATGTATCAGATGTCTGTGCTATACATGTTGTCACATAGGAAAATGTAGCCATAAGATTATAAGCTACTTCTTTTAAAGGGAAGACTCTAGAATGGTATCAGTCTTTGAACCCAAATACCATATCTACATGGGATCATCTCAGAGATAATTTCTTTGAAATATTTGAAGAGAAGGGTGATAAGTCTTCCTTGTTACAAAAATTAATTACCATTCAAAGGGCACCACAAGAAGCCATGACTGACTTCAATTCCATATTTCAAAAGACTTGGGAAAGAATCCCTGCTACAGCTAGACCATTACCAGGTATGGCTATAGTATTTTATCTTAAGGCATTGAATTTAGAGATATCTGTTATGATTTAGTCACTTGGAGGACACACTTTGCCTGAGGCTTATGACTATGCAGTTTGAGCTAAGAATAATTTGATAGATGCTAGAAAGTTATCGCCAAGCCTCCCATGCCCATGTTCCTAGAAATTTCCTTACCATTACCTCAACAAGCCCCTAAATCTATAGCCCCACCTGTGTCTATGTACACCTATACTCAATCATTTGCTAAAGAAATTGTCCCCAATCAGTCATCTGAGCTGGATGATATCAAGAATATCCTAAGGACATTTTCTAATGAGTTGATCAATATAAAAAGATAGCAGAATACTTTTCCTAAACCCCAATACCAGGGCTATCAAGGAAATATATTTTCATCTCAGCCAAACCAATAATAGGGCCCTCCAAGACAAAATAACCATCAGCTAGCAAACCAATTAGTTGCAGTCCCCACACCCTCACAGACTATTCCTCCCAATTCAAATAGGGAGATTGTTCCAGGTCAAAATAACTATGTGGATAACACTAATTCCTGGTGTTTCCCTTGTGATAATGCTCATACACCTAAATATTGTCCTATGGGTAATCTACAACAAAAGGTGGTAGAGCAAAGAAGAATGGATGGTCAGTTTACAAGTTTCAGTGACAATCAAGCCTACCAGTCTTTTGATATGCAAAATTTAGTCTTAATGGCTAAAATGCAAGGGATGTCCTTGCAACAAGAGGAAGAAATAGCCCTAAAATATTCTTTGTTCTCATGGGTTGAAGATGAAGAATCAGTATTTTTGAATGAAGTTTCTACTTCTAAGAAACTAGTGGTGCAATCAGATTACTATACTAGATCAAAGAGAAGAATGCTAGAATAGGTTGAAGTTGAAAACAATGAAGTTATGGTGAATCCTTCATTTCAATATCATCAACACATAGCTATTAGATAAGAAATGCTTCAGCTAGTGTAGAATCAAGAAATTCCTGAACAAGTTCAAGGAAAGACAAGATATCCTAATCTTTGAAGAATTCAAACATTGGGATCAATGAATGTGGTTGATCAACTGAAGATGACCCCAGCAAAAGTATCAATCTAGGATATACTAGTTATTCCTAAACAAAGGACACTATTACAAGAAGCTCTTCAAAATCAAGCAATGCCCAAATATACTAAAAGACCTACTGATGAAAGAAAGCTTAAAGACACAGTTCATCTGCAGACAACAACCTTAGTGAACAATGCATTAGAGGTAAGCAAATCTAAACCAGATTCCTTCTATTTTACTAAGATAGGTGACTAGACTAAGCATAATCAAGAAAAATAAAATAAATAGTTGTTAGCTATGATGCACAGTTACCCATATGAAAATTATAACTCTACTAGTTTGGGCACTTATGTTATTTTTGATGAGGACCATGAAATCCAAAATTTTTTAAGGGAAGAGACACCAACTACTTAAGGATTTGAAAAAGATTTAGAAATATGGACTTTATATTTTGATGGGGCTAGAAGTAAAAATGGTGCTAGAGCAGGAATTTGTCTTACTACTCCAAATGGTGAGAAATTTTTAAGAGCTATCCATTTCTAATTTTCTTGTACTAATAATGATGTCGAGTATGAATCTTTAGTACATGGGCTCCTATTAGCCAAGAAAAAGGGAATAAATAATCTAATAGTAAAAGGAGATTCAGAATTAGTAGTAAAGCAAATTAGAGAAAAGGCAATAGCAAAGAATGTCAGGATGAAATCCTATAAGCACATAATTTGGGACTTAATAGAATATATTGAAGCTTTTAATATTGAAGTAGTTCCCATGGTTCAAAATTTTGAAGCTGATAGGATGGCACAGATTGGTTCATAGTTTGGTCCAACAACTGGCCTATTAGTTAACAATGAGTCAGTAAAAGTTATAGTAAGGCCAGCTATCCCTGATAATGATGAGAATTGGCAAGTATTTGAGAATAATTCTCAAGTACTCTCATTCTTTCAATAATCAAGGGAATTTGTTGATCAATTGCAACCAAAGATTGAAGAGGCATATGAGGATCAAATTATACAATTAAAGAATAATAAGCTTCCCAAAGGTTTAATCACTTTAGAGAGCCTTTTTGACCCAGAAGATGTAAGCCTGGAGAAGAAAAGGTTCCAAGCACACAAAGTAGATTATTCTAAAATATAGGTAAGTGAAGGAAAAAAATTAAAAGTTAGAAATTATGCAACTCAAAGAGAAAAGGAAAGGCTAATTGAATTATGCAAAAAATATGATAGAGTCATAGCCTAGAGCTATGAAGATCTTCATGGATATAATAGAGACATCATTCAACACACAATAGAACTGACTGAAGGATCTAAGCCTGTTAGATAGAAATAGAGGCCAGTGAATCCAAGGATTGAGCCTCTAATGGTGGATGAGTTGTAGAAACTTTTAGATTCTAAAATAATTTTTCTAATCAAACACTCAATCTGGTTATCAGATCTAGTACCAGTTAGGAAAAAGAATGGTGATATAAGACTTTGTGTAGATTTCAAAGATCTAAACAAAGCATCTTTAAAGGATCACTATCTCTTGCCCTCCATGGAATAGATTCTACAAACTATGGCTAGATCAGAGAGATTCTCTTTGCTAGATGGTTTTTCTGGATACAATCAAATTTGGTTGGCCAAAGAATACCAATGCAAGACTACTTTTACCACCAAATGGGGAACATTTGTATATGCTAAGATGCCATTTAGCCTATCAAATGCTGGAGCCACTTTTCAGAGAGCTATGGATGTTGCATTTGGGGAACTGATAAATAAAATCATCCTAAGTTATCTTGATGATCTTACTATTTTTTCAAATAATGTTGTTGATCATTTTGATCATTTATAAGCTGTGTTTAAAAAATGTCAAGAATTTGGAATATCCTTGAATCCTAAGAAATGTATCTTTATTGTCCCTCAAGGCAAATTATTGGGACATATAGTATCTAAAGAAGGATCCTCCATAGACCTAGAAAGAGTGGTAGCTATAATGAACTTACCTCTTCCATTAAATAAGAAAGCAATTCAATCTTTCTTGGGAAAGATTAATTTCATCAGTTGGTTCATATCTGAATTTGCAGGCTTAGTAAGACCAGGGACACTTTTGCTGAAAAAAGACTAATTTTCAAGTGGACTATGGAAGGAAGGCAAGCCTTTGAAGAGGTCAAGAAAGCTATCTCAATAGCTCTAGTACTTAGAAACCCTAACTTTTCTAAGCCTTTTGTAATGTATCTATATGGAGGAGAGCTTAGTATTGTTGTTGTCCTAACACAAAAAGATGATAAATAGGAGGGAAAGCATCCAATAGCCTTTTTCTCAAGAACTCCTAGGGAATATGAAAACAGATATAACTTTGTGGAAAAAAAGCATATGCTATGGTAAAATCCCTCAAAAAGTTTAGGCATATAGTATCAGGAAGTAAAATACTAATACTTGTAGCTCATCCAAGTGTCAAAGAAAACATCATGAAGGGTGAAATTACTGAAAAAAGAGAAAATTAGATAACTAAGATTCTTGATTATGATGTAGAAGTCAAACCCACAAAATTAGTCAGAGGTAGTGGTTTGTGCCAATATATGACTCAGGAGCTTGAAAAGATGATACATGAAGAGATAAATTTAGGAATAGAAGAAATTGTATTGAGAATATAAGAAGTTGATCAAGAATCCTAGGTCACAAGCAGAATTCATTTTATGAAAAATGGGATTTACCCAAGAGAACTCCCTCAAAATAAGAGAAGATACTATAGGATGTAAGGAGTTCATTTTGTTTTAATTGAACAGGTTCTTTTCAGAAGAAATTCTGATGGCAAATTGTTAAGATGTGTAGAAAAAGACAAGGCTAAGAAAATACTACATGAAATGCATCATGGAGTATCTGGTGGACATTTTTCTGCAAAGACCATAGTTATAAAGATAAGTGAAGTCAAGTTATTTCTGGCCTACTTTATTTACAGATTGTTATCAACTGGTTAAAAAATGTAAATCTTGTCAATATTATGTGGGGATGAGAAGGAATGCAACAATGCCTCTTAGCCCTATTATTATGGATGAACCTTTTGCTCAATGGGGTCTTGAATTCATTGGAATGATAAATCTAGTATCTAGTATGGGTCACAAATGGATCTTAATAGCCACAAATTATTTCACTAGATGGACTGACACAGTGCCACTCAAAGAAGAAACAAAAAATGTGAATCCTAGATTTTTTAGGGAGTATCACTACTCATTTTGGGGCTCCTCAAACCATAATATCAGATAATGCTAAAGCATTTTTGGGGTCCAAAGTATCTGACTTTACATTAAAGCATGGAATATATCTGAAAACTTCTTCTAATTATTACCCTCAAGGTAATGGTTTGGCAGAATCAACTAATAAGAACTTGATTAGACTCATCAAAAGAGTAGGGGCTGATCATCACAAATAATGGCATAAAGTACTTAATTTAGCACTATGGGCTGATATAATTATGCCTAAATAGGTGATCAAAATGTCCCCATATGAATTAGTATATGGGAAACCTATTGTAATTCCCCTAAGCTTGGAAATTCTTGCTCTTTAGCTGATCAAACAAATTGAAATTGAAGAAAATGGACCCATACAAGTTAGACTAGTAGAACTTCTAGAAGTTCAAGAAAAGAGGGATGTAGCACATGATTCATTGATAAAGCATCAAAAAATAATTAAAGACTATTTTGATGAAAGGACTTCAAATCCCCATTTTTAAACAGGCTCAATTGTTTTGAAATGTGATGCAAGAGCTACCAAACTAGGTCAACACACTAAATTTGAAGCATTATGGACTGGCCCTTATAAAATTTGGGCATGTAAATAGCAAAATTTGTTTGAGCTAGAAATGATGGAAGGTGAACTTGAAGAGATTCCTATAAATAGAATCTATTTGAAACATTTTAGTTAAAAATGTGTTTTTTAGCAATTTTGGATCATGTGGGAGTTATAGATTCTTTTTTAGCAGGCTCAAAAGTCCTTGGGGTCGCCAATAACTATAGAGTTAAAAATACTCTATGTCTCATTCTAATTTTCATCAGTGCATGATCCATATCACTGTTCCTACATAATTTAGTTCAAGATGGTGAAGTTTTTTTAAATAGAGCATGGGCTCTAATTTCCTTTTGTTTCATTTTTCTCTAAGTGTCATCGTTCGAGGCACCTTTCTCAAGTAGAAACTGCCAAGTGTCATCATCTGAGGTACCTTTCATATTTTTATATGAGTTAGTCAAAATATGCCACATACCTCATAAGTGACTTAGTGGAGCACACCAAGTGTTAGCATCCACATTTTCATATTGGCACTAGTGTTTCATCTCTTTTCAGAGAAAGGTTTTGACAAGCTAAGTATCAGGATCAGGTGGAAAGTGCCAAGTGGCAATCACAAAAGGTCTCAATTTTGCTTTTCTAAAAGTGATAGAAGATGCCACGTACCCTAGCAAAAGAGAGCAGAAGCCACCATGTGTCATGATCTGAATTATCTTCATTTTTGCTTCACTAATATAGCAAAGACCGTGGTGGGTCTTAAGTGTTGTTTTTGAAGCAAGCAGAAGCCACCAGGTGTCTTTGTCTATTTAAATATGAAATGAGACCCATTTTTTTCTATAATATAAATAGAGTAAAGTAGAGACCACCACGTGTCATCTTTCACAAGTTTATAAAAAGGTATATAAAAGAAGCAGAGACCACCACGTAACCCCAAATGAGTAAAGCAGAGATTGCCATGTGTCTTCTGATGAAGTAGCAGAGTTTTCCACCTATCCATGTGCTCCTTTTAAAAGTTACTTAGGTAAGAAATGTTGTGAGTCTTATTTTATTTTAAACTATTGAGGTTTTGAGGAAGCGGATTGTGACAAGTGTCAAAAGTGAAACGCTCATAAGCAAAGATACAAAAAGAGTATAAGTTATGCAAAAAGTGTCGTGTGTCTTCAATAGGTGTTGTGGAACCTGCCAAGTGTCATCCTTAAATGTCTCCTAAAGTAATAAGAAGGTTTTCAATAAATTGGCTAAGTGTTACCTAGAGTTTAAGAGAAGAGAGCATCCTGCAATCTATTTCAACCAATGAACTGCCAGAAGACAACATTTCAGAATCTATAAAATATCTTCTGTTAGACACTTCTAGTTCTGTTAGATTTTAGTTAGGCCATTAGATTGGAAACAAGTAGACAATCTGAGGTGAATCTAAGGCTATAGATAAGGGTTCAAAGATCACCAGAAAAAAAGGAGATACGAGAGAGAATTTTATGAGAGAATTATTGTAAAGAGTTTAGACTTTCTAGAGCTGTGACTAAGAATATCATTTGCTTTTGTTCTATCTTCTTAAATTAGAATTTTTATGTAACTGTGCATGTTTTAGTGCCTCTTATATGACTAGAGAATTAATGAGAAGATTGAATTCTATGCCTTTGTTGATATTTTTTGTGTCACTGCAAAAGTATTCTAGGCTGTGTTGTCAAGAGTTTAGACTTTCTAGAGCTGTGATTGAAAATTTCATTTGCCTTTATCTCATCTTCTTGAGTTGAAAAGTTTATATAACTATGTGTGTTTTTATGCCTCTTATGTGAATGGAAAATTCAAATAAGAAGATTGAACCTTGTGCCTTTGTTGACATTTTCTATATCACTGCAAAAGTAGTCTATGTTGTGAGCCTCTGTTTCTATTGTTTCCATCTTTTACATTGATCATGCACTTGTTTGCTCTTAAATGTAAATGAATCTTATATATATTCTCGTTGTTCTTAGGATTAAGGTTGAATTACATTTAGGTGCATCACCGTAGTTAGATTTTCTTTCTTGCATTTGTGTTTCTGTTAAAATTCATGTCCCTTTTCCCAGTATATACTTGATATAAAGAAGAACCAGCTTCTCAAAAATTTGGAGGTTGTTTCAAGTCGCAAGTCCCACATCTTGAAACTTCCCATTATTTATGTTAGAACAAGCACAATTTTAAATCATAAATAGTGCCAATGATGTTATTGTCCTTTTCCTACCTTTTATCACCAACATATATCTTTTCAAATCAATAACCACATAGGTTCATCCTATACCTCTTTAAAGATATGCACAAGCACTAGAATAATAAATGTACATGACTTTTAGTCCTTTATTCACTAGATATAAATTAAATGCAAATATCATAAAATAGATCAGAATAAGTTGTGCATAATCAAGATTATCAATCCCTATTCTTCCCTACTTCTCTATACAGTCATTTTTATCCATCCCAATCTCAAAATACATAGATATATAGTCTCTAACATCACTTAAATCACTTAAACTAGCATTTGTATGAGCTTCACTTGTACTTGCACTAGCCTTTAGGTGGGTAAAATTACATTTGGCTTGATCCCTCTTTGAATTATTAGTATGTAGTCAACTCTCATCATGGCAAGGTGTTAAATATGTCCATACTACCCCACTAACATCATGATTTTCTACTTGTGCCAATCAGACACCCTAAAATATGGATGTATAGGGGTTACATGTAAAATAAATCAAAATAGGTCATTGATAGGGAATAAAAACTTGTGTACATAGGAATAAGCCTGGAAAACAATGACATACGTGTACATAGAATCTAAGAGAAATTATGCATAGAGGACACTAGCACCAAAATGATGACATTAACACCATTGGTGTTACTATTTAGTTGGGGTGTTATTATTGAGGAGGGGTTTTAACACTTGGACCCTATTTATGACACCCTGATTAACCCTTATCCTAGTTTTTAGTCTATATATCATCCAACTAAGTCAATTTATAGTAAATTACTTGTTTATATCATTTATTACCTTTTTAAAAATGTTAAACTAGGTTAATTATATAACAAATTAGTGGTTGTATGTATTACGTAGTTTATACTCTAATTTACTATACTAAAACCCTTTAATAACCTTGGGCTTAAACTCCATAAGCTTAAAAATTTAAATCATTTTGTGAACCTAACTTACTTCAAATAGTGCAAAAACCCTAACCCTAGATAATCCTAGGGTTTATGTTTCTAGCCTTCTAGGACCCACAACCACATTTTAGATCCCTGTATTTTTATTATTTATGTTTCACATAATAATGGTAATAATGACATAATAAGTTAATTAATTTTTGGTGCAAATTTTTCTAGTTTCTCTTGAATGCCTGTTTACTTTCATTTGGAATGAATTCAAAGGTGACATAAACACATATGTACATGATGATTTAAACTAGTTAAAATATATTTCATATTCTATAAGATATTATCTTTATTTTAAGTGAAATTCCATTAAGAATCAAACCCTTAAACACATAGAGGATTTAGTACATAAGCTAACAACCATGTTTCAAGTTTTAATGTCATATATTATGCACATGAAAGAATCTCATTCTTCTCATCATCTCCATGAGGGTGATAGCTAATTTAACTCTAACCATGTCCATGTTCACAATATGAATTAGGCTATATTGTTTTTACTAATTTGCATACTCAGCCTATCCATGCCTCCACCTCTCCCCTATAAGGTGTGTGCCTACATGTTCAATCAAAAATAACTAGGGTTTGAACTTGTGAGACTCTAAGGTATAAAATTATAAATATGAGCAAGCTAATATCAACATTATATAATAAAAATCAGTTATTAAGTGAAAAGGTCACATTATTTTCAAATCAAATTACATGTACAAAGTCTTTAGAATATGCTAGTTTTCATCATGTATATGCATCTACACCTAGAAAAGTTGTGCCTAACACTCTTTCATATCCAAATCATAAAGTACAACATAGTGAATCTATTATATCTGATTCAAAAATCTTACAAGGGTCCAACAAGAGTTAAAGTGAGGTACTAAGGGAAATTACTAAGAATGAGTTGATTAAACTACATCCTCTACTTCCTATAAGGAGATCTAGATACTATTGTGCATATCATATAATGCATGGTCATCACACATTCATGTTTGACATTAAAAAAGCATATACAATAGATAATTGATAATTAGGAACCTACACAATATAAATATCTAATCAATCCACTATGATACAAGAACACATTCAAAAAGGGTCAAATTTAGAAATAACATAAAAGTGGTTATCAAAGCATAACTTAAAACAAAAAGGGTTCATAAAGCAAAATTCAAAAAAGAAACAAGACAAAAAGAAGAGTTAAATTGAGTAAAATATGCAAATATATAATAGTTTGATTATCATAGTCAAGGTTTGAGAAAGTAGGCCCAAGGCATCACTACTCCTATTTCAGTAGTTGATAATATTGCTCAACAAGGTTTGAGATATATTGAACATCCTAAGGAAAATCATTCATAGACATAATTTATCAAGACATAAGATCAAGATACAAATGTCATATTACAAAAGGAACAACCACATAAATTACAAATTCAAATTCTAGGTACACAAGAGAGCATTCGTAATAGAGGGTTTCTAACCCAATAGATTCCAAAGCAACTAGTTCATACAAAAGCAAAAATTTCAAATGAGGTTCCAAAGAAGGTGATTAAAAATAATTAAAAAGTTATAGAGCCTTTAATTATTTCTCCAATCATAGATTGCAAGCAATGTACCAATGTTCTAATCAATAATTATATCAAAATTAATATTTGTGGCATGACACTCTTACAATCTATTGGATATGACAAAGAAAATGTGGGTAATAACACTTTATCTAAATCATTTATTGGAATCATTGAGATTCCATACATAGTTAGACCAAAGACATGTTCATTTTTATTACACATATATCCTAGTTTGACACAATATAATGTTGAATTAGGAACATCATGGATAAAAATAATGGGGTCAATATTGGATAGAGATTTTAACCACATCACCTTTGCACATGTGAATGAAATGATCAAAGTTTATAGACATGAAAATATTTCTTCCAAGCGTGATCTTCTACAACAATATATGCCTACATTAAACACATTTTCAAAAGTCACAATCATAGAAAACATTTCAAAACACAATTTATAAAGGCCAATTACATAGTATGAGGTAATTTCCTATACTCATTCAGATAAAATAGAAGTCAACACTAGCATTCCATTGGTTAAAAATCAAGATGATAATGATGAATAAAAAAATACATATTATTATGATTACTAAGATATTGATAATTAACAATACTTATATTTAAATAAAAACTCAATTCAAACATAGTCCATCCATCACACCTCACGAAGGGTCACCATTCCTCTTTTAATACATGATCCATTAAGGGTGGGTCACTCATGAGAATCATCAGTTAGTAGTATCTCTCCTCTTACTTTGATCCTTGAATTTAGTTTCATTTTCATGATTTCTTGTACATACCTTATATTTAGATAATAAAAATTATATATTGTATGTATTGCCATGTTTGCATTTATTATATTTCCAAACACTACATATGCTAGTTATCTTAGTATAGTCAATTTTTATTTTACATACATGCTTCACTTGCTCTTTTCAAGTGTTTATAGTTTGATATAAGACTCAGGTACATCACATAGGTCATAATTTGATATTATCTACCCATTGGGGACACATATATAGGTTCCTCATTTAACACATTCATCCATTTGGGGGAATCTTATACACAATTTTGATTATTAGGTTATATCATTCTAAATTACATTTATTTTTTGTTGACTACTTGTAGTCATATAAAATGAAAAAATTGGTAACTTGAGCATGGATAAAGACACCCAACCCTTAGGTCCCTCTTATTTTCTCTCTTGACCCCTTTAGGCTTATTTTCACTAATTCTTAGTCATTTATGGCCTTCCAAACTTGATCCCAATTGAGCTAGGACCCTCTCTTCATCACTAATCCATCCCCCTAGGTTTCATCTACTCAAGATAATAGCACCAAAGTTGGAATATAGTGTTGGACCCTATGGTGTCCCCTTTTTAGCACTCCTATCCAATCACAATTTAAGCCCAGATTACCTTTTTTTGTTGATTTTTCTTGTTTATTGTGTTAGCCTAGTTTGATTTGATCTAAAACATGACCAATAGATCCATATATAATCCCATTAAAAGATCATTTAAATAGGGTTGGAAATATAATTCAAGTAAGCAAGAATACAAGCAAGACCACTCAAGCAATCTTCCCTAATCTCTGCATACAGCTAGCCTATACACTTTCAAGCCAATTCAAGTCCTTAAACTAGTCCCTAGTCATCTCAAGCATACCCAATTTTAGAATTTCTTGTATTTCATTCACTATTACACCAATCACTCTTAAAGGGAGAAATACATATGGATTAATCCCTCTTTAAAGTATTGGTATGTAGGCAGTGTGTAAATACATAGGGTGTGAAGCACATCCAATGCATATAACACACACTAATTCCTTTTCCCTATTTTCTAAATATTATTTCAATTACATTAAAAATACAATTACATGAAGAATCAGATATAAAAGGAGGTATATTGGTAGTGAAGACCTAAAAATTGGTACATATGCTCACACTAGGTAGGCAAATAAAATCTAGAAAGCTTAAATCCTCAAGATAATAGCATCGAAGAAAGACTACAGCGCTAGACCCTAGGGTGTCTAGTTCCAATGCTCCTATCCAATCAGAAAATGAAATATAGGGTCTTATTTGTGATAGTGTCCCAATCCTACAAAAAAAATTCTAGACCCTATGTCAATTGAAATAATCAAAGTTTAATCTTCTCTCTCTCACTATTATTTTTAGAAAAGGTCTAATTGTAATTTAATTTCACAAATTAGTATCTTTAATTAATAATATTATTTACTAAATTCTCCTAGTCAAACCTATTTATTTAATAGTAATAAAACTCCATTATTCCCAAAAATAATAAATCATTTGGTGAACTTGACTTACTTCAAATTTTGCATAAAGACCCTAGAAACCTGAGGATAAATTCCTAGCTGATTTTTCTAATTAATTTCTAATTTTTTTTTTGAATATTAAAATAAAAAATTCCTCTCAAATTTTAAATTCTTTAGTAAATTTTAAAATAAATTTATTTCAAACCCTAGTTGCATACATTAGTCCCAGTAAATTTTTAGCATTAATCCAATAATTTCTTGATTTTTTACTTGCACATATATATCCAAAATTTATCTCGAATTTTAAAAAAAATTAATAAATTGTATAATAAATTTATTTCAAACCCTAGTTTCATACACTAGGTCCCAATAATTTTCCAATCATTTTTTGAATTTTTAGTTGCATATTAAAATCAGAAAACCACTTCAAATTTCAAAAATTCAATTTCAATAAAATTAGTATTTATCAAAACCCTAGTTGCATCTACTAGGTCCCATTAAAGCAAACACTTTCCCATGTATTTTGATTTTTTATTGAATACTTAACTCAAAAATTAAATTTTAATTTCAAAAATTCATAGTATTTTGTAAAAATATTTTTGAAAAATATCTAGTTTCATGTACTAGCTCCTATTTTGCTTCTTGAGGTATCACCTTACATGTTTGGTAGCTCAGTATCCTTTTTGTGCAAATTCTAGTTCATTATTTTTAGGACCTTGCATTTATTATATTTAGTACATTCCCTTTCTATCACATTACTTATTAAAACTTATTGTAAAACATTCAAACACATTTTGAATTATTTTCCTACTTTAATAATGGCTCAATATACCAATTTTGATGAAATCGATAAAAGGGGACTTCAAGAACTCTTAACCAAAATTTGGATATGCAAGATGACATAATTAGAATTCTACAAGAGGAAAAAAAAGTGAACAATGGTCAATCTTCTCAAACCACAGAGACACCAATTGTAAATAACACTATAGGGGTAACTATGCCTCAATAACACCCTATAATAGCCCAACCTTCTTATATGCCACCAATTACAACTAGTACACTCCTATCTCCTAATGTGGTAGCCCTTATGCAAGAGATAATATCTCTTCAATCTACTGTGCTACATCTTGAGTAAGGTACCACTAGGCATAAATAAACTTTGGATTCTTTTTCTCATTTACATACACCACTGGCACGTCACATTACCTCTAAACCCTTGCCATAAGGTTTTGTTCAACATAATCTTATTCTATATGATGGCAAGGGTGATCTAAAGACACATTTGAGATATTTTCATGTATCATGTTTGGATTATGTCCCAGATGACTAGCTACTTACCAAGTTATTTCCATAGAGCCTAACAGATTATGTTTTATAATGGTTCTATAGTCTATCAAATCAATTAGTTAATGCATTCAATCCTTTAGCTGACATGTTCCTAGCACACTTCAGTATAAACATTGGTGATAAGGTTTCATATGCTCAAATTTCTCAATAGAAACAATGACCAAATGAGCATCTCATAGACTATGTTCTTTGGTATAAGACCATCTTGGCTAAGATGACTAGCCCCATGGCAGAACAATAGTTATAAGACATTTTCAAACAAAGTCTTCTACTAGAACTTCATGAATCAAACATGTTTAAAATATTCTCTTCCTTCACTAAATTTTTTCACACATTAAAGGACATAAAATTCAAACTAATTTCAATGGGCAAACTAAAGTACACTAATACATCAAACACAACTAATAAGAGTAATAGAAAAGTCCCATATAAGGTCAAGTTCAATGATACTAAAAGGCAGAATCAACCTATAGTTGAAGCTACTTTAGATCCTCCTCAGTGAATAGTTTTGTTAAAACCCCCTCATCATACTTTTTCACATCTTCCAATTCCTCTAGCTAGGGTTTTATAACAGTTTTTAGATTGTAATATCATATCTCTCCCTCCTATTTAGGTAGTTGATCAAACAAAGCCTCTTCTAAAGGCATATGATTAGTAGGCATTTGTGACTACCATAGGGCACCAAGCCATATAATAAATAGATGAATTAGTTTAAAGCACAAGATACATGATCTAATAGATTCAAATGCTATTGATCTTGGCACTTTAGTTAAACCTACACTGGCAAAGCAAACATAGGACAAAGCATTGAAAATATTTTAAGATCCATTTCCATAACATTAAAAATATGATACAAGGGACACATTAAGGGTTCATCATGCATATCATACATATCCCTTACCATATACATATAGGGTACCTTTAAATGAGTTACATCCTCTAAGCAATATGATCAATGTATACAATTCCAAAGTTCTAGCTAGACCTCCTATCTCCTTCTCAGAGTAGGAGATCATCAAGGATGATTTATATTATCATGCACTCTTTATCAAAGCTCACATTCATAATTAGCCTATTCATAATGTGCTTATTGACAATGGTTCTGGTCTTAACATTTGAACCTTGACACTAATACAACATTTGGGTTATTCAAAATATGATATAACTTTGACATACACTATTATCAATGGTTTTAGTGGGCATATATAGAGTTCATTGGGTGAGATAGTACTTCCACTATAGGTTGGTTCCACACATGTGGCCATAGCATTGACTATAGTTCCCAGGGTAGGAGTTTTTGATATGTTACTTGGTTGACCATGGATTCAAAAACTCAGAGTAGTACCTTTTATTGTTCACAAATGCATGAAATTAATTCATGTTAATTAGTTTGTTACAATTGGTGTAGTTCTATATGAGTTACCATTCCCTAGTTTAGAGCCATCTACCAATTTACAGTCACCAATTTTAGTTTCACTACTAGTTTCAATTTTTACACCAATTTTAGCTTCTCCTCCAATCACAGTTCCTCTTTCACTTCAGATTTAGACATAGTTGAAGCATCCATAACTAGTATAGAGGGTTCATACACCTCCATAGCTTCAATATTTTATATATCTTCTAGCTATTATCTTCACACCCAGAGTAGTTGTATTGAGTTCTCATGCACCTGCACATAGAGCACATGTTTAAAGAGTTTCTCCTACTTCCAAATGGGTCCCTAAGAGCCCTATAATTTCATCTAATTCTTAGATTTATAGATGGAACCCATAGTTGGTTTCTACTTCAAATATTTTAGAACATTTATAGCATATATATCTTTTAGAGCCACAACCCCAACATTTCCATTGTGCTTCATAACCACACATGATTCCACTTCTTGATATAGGACACCATGATAGGGAGTATCACATAAGACTCATTGGTTAGTATCATCTCTTTCTACTTTTGCTTGTACATAATATCTTTTACTTGATTGTACATAGTTCATATATTCAAAAAATATAAAAATAATATAAAATTTCAAAAATCCAAAAACATTCAAATATAACAAAACACCAAAAATAACATTTTGATTATATGCATCATCCATGTTTTACACTTCTAATATCATGATAGGACTTACATTTTCTATTTCATACTATTGTATGTTGATTTATCTACATTACCATGCTTCACTTGATCTTCTTTGAGTGTGTGCAGTGACATCTACCTACTTGATTGCTTCACTCTACCCATTGAGGGGACATCCCACTTCTACATTCACGACACACTTTGATATACATACCCATTTGGGGCATCTTCTACATGAATACACCATCCATATTATGTCATTCCTACACTACACACTCTAAGTTATCATGTTGATATACATTACTTACTAGATTACATAGATTATTCTATCAACATTTCACTAGTATCTAGCATATTTGTATTTATTAGCATGTAACTATTTTTGTACTAAACATGTCTTGAATAATTTCCATTTTCCTTTGATTAAGTTAGATTTTATTTTATCTTTATATTATTTACATGATTTCTCTTCTTGCTTAGCATAGCTTATTGGATTGTATTTCCAATTCTTGCTTGTCTCTTGTATGTGCCTTAAAACATTTGCTAAAGTATTTTGTTTTTATTCATGTGTGTTCCTTAGGACATTTTCCAATGTCCTTTATTTATACTCTTGTATGAGTTGGTGGCCCTTGTGCCAACTTGCTTGTTTCAACTATATGTGCATGTGGAGTTTGAACATTCCTTGTATGCTTGTTTTCTAGTTTGAGTGACATGTACTCATGTCCCTTGTTTACATGGCCCCTTGGCCAACCCTATATGTTTCTTGATTATTTATTTAAGTGCTTGTTTTATTGATTGAATATTTTATTTTTACACTACCATGATATTTATCATGCATTATTTCTTGTTTTCTTGGATTATATGATGGACATCATGTTCCATCCCTCTAATAATAACTAAAAAAATAACAATGAACACTTTCAATTTCAATTTAGTACATTAAAAATGTTCTTGCATTGTTATATCTATCTAGGCATACCCCTATTGATCTAACAATCTATTAATTTAAACCATGTTATATCTTGATATATATTTTTGATTATCAATACTATATCATGTATATTTTATAGCTTAACACACTTGTAGGGCTTCTTCTTTTGAGGGTAGTTATTGTGGGGTACCTATTTCCTACCCTTAGAAGAGGGGGAAATAAATAAGGGTTTTGTTAAAGAGATCAAAGCTCTTACTAATTAAAAAATCTAGTTTTAGAATAATCACAATAGTAACTAGTCATCAAACCATTCAAAATAAACCAGGCAGACAGTCAAAATTTCAAAATAGTGATCAGTTTCAACCTAGGACAATATCACCAAGGTTGGACTATAGTTATAGACACTAGAGTGTCTATTTTTGGCACTCCTATCCAAATAGCATAAAAACTAGGTTTTTTAGAAGTAGGTAGAAAGGTCGGTTTAGCTATAGTTTTGCACAATTAGACCAATTTAGATCAACAATTTTTAGTACAGTTTTCTCAAAGAATCTAGACATGGGGGGAATCATGCATAGAATGATTTGTTCTCACTTCTAATTTTAGATACAACAATTGGTATAACTTCTAGATTAGAATCCATGTTTTAGACACCAATGATTGGGGGTAAATTATACAACACTTTTGCTTCTTTTCTTTTAGTTTTTTACATTACCCAGCCATTCTCAATAGTTGCATGCCTTATTCCATCTAGAGTTAGTTGGTATCATTTCAGAGTGGCTTTCATATAAGCCTAACCTCCACATTCTCAAGTACCTAATTTCTTGAGTGGCTTCCACATAAGCCAAATTTTTATTTTTGGAGTGGCTTTCAAATAAGCCTAATATCCATATTTTTGAGTTAGCTAGCATATGCCTAGTTTTTAGCACATAATCAGTTATCTACACCACATTGTTAGATTCATAAAACATTCAGGGGCTTTAGGAGCCATATCTTATGACATAATTCTTCATACAATTATCAATTTATAGCGTCACTTCATGGGGTAATGATGGAGCCAAAGGGCTAGCCTTTTTATTCTTGAGCCACCTATATAGGTGGACTGGACACATAGTCCAAACACCAATTAACACATGTATGACCACCTAGCTTCACTTAATGGGAAACAATGGATCTAAAGGGATAGACTTTGTTTTCTTGAGTAACATATTTAGAGGGATTGAATACATAGTCCAAACACTAATCAACACATGTATGACCACCTAGATTCACTTAGTGGGAAATAATGGAGCCAAAGGGATAACCTTTGTATTTTTGAGCCACCTATTTAGAGGGTTTGGGCACATAGTCTAAACATAGATTAGTACATGCATGATCATCTATCTTCACTTAGTAGCTGATGATGGAGCCAAATGGATAGCCTTTGCATTCTTGGGCCACTTTCTAAGGAATTGAGCACTCAGCTCTATTCATGATATAAATTTTGGTACATCATCATCCAACACATTTAGCATTACTCAATCTTACTCAGTATCACAATAGATTTTCTATGGGTTTACATATTTAGGGAGGTGTATTCATTCATTTCTCTTCCTCTCTCTTACCTATATTTGTAATTTCCTATTTTATATTGCATATAATAAGAACTGATATACTCTTTACTTTCCTTTAGTAGATTCACACTTACACAAGGTGATATCTATGCACTGTCCAGCATTAATCATCATCACAAGCTTCATGGGCTTCACCTTTACAGGTATGTTTAGGTATGCTTTTTATTTTCCTTTATCCTAGTATTTCATATTGTTGCATCACTAGAATAAAGGGGGGGATATAGTCATATAAAATGCAAAGATTACTAACTTGAGCATGGATAAAGACACCCAACCCTTAGGTCCCTCTTTCTTACTCTGATGACCCTCTCAAGGTTATTTTCACTGATTCCCAATCATTCATGGCCTTTCATACTTGACTCTAGTTGAACTAGGACCCTCTCTTCATGACTAATCCACCCCCCCAAATCTCATTTGCTCAAGACAATAGCACAAAAATTGTAATATAGCATTGGACCCTAGAGTGTCTCCTTTATATCACTCCTATCCAATCACAATAAATTCCCAAATTACCATTTTTCCTCAATTCCTCTTTTTCACTATGTTAGCCTAGTCTGGTTTCATTTAACCCATGACTAATAGATCCATATATAAGCCCATTCAAAGACCATTTCAAAAAGGTTGAAAAATATCATTCAAAAAATCAAGAATAAAATAAAGACCACTCAAGAAATCTTTTATATTCTCTACATACATCCAACCTATACACTTTCAAGCCAATTCAAGTCCTTAGACCAATCCCTAGTCATTTCAAGCATACCCAATTTTAGCATTTCTTGTATTTCATTGACTATTACACCAAGCACTCTTAAAGGGAGAACTACAAATGACTTGATCCCTCTTTTGATTATTGGTATGTAGGTAGTGTGCCCACACATAGGGTATGAAGCACGTCTAGTGTATCTTACACACACTAACCCTTTTTCCCTATTTTCTAAAGTTTCATTTAATTGAATAGAAGATATGAGTACATGAAAAATTAGTTCTATAGAGATATTTATTTATAGATAGGACTTAAAAATTGGTACACATGCTCACACCAAGTAGGCAAACAAAACCCAAAAATCTTAAATCCTCAAGACAATAGTGTTAGAAAAGGACTACATTGTTGGACCCCAAGGTGTCCAATTCTAGCACTCCTATCCAATCAAAAAATGAAGTCTAGGGTCCTATTTATGATAGCATCCTAATCTTGTACACAAATTTCTAGACCCTGTCTTAGTCAGAATAGTCTAGAATAAGCTAAGTTTAATTTTCTCTCTCTCACTATTATTTTTAGAAAAGGTCTAATTATAATTTATTTTCACAAATCAGTAGCTTTAATTAGGAATATCATTTACTAATTTCTCCTCCTTAGACCTAATGATTTAATAGGAATAGAACTCCATTATTCCCAAAAATAACTAATCACTACTACTACTTTAGAATCAATTTATGTACATATTTTCTCTTACATATACTTGTACCACATGTTTATGCATACTTTTATTTCTAGTTTTCTGAGTTTAGACTTGATTATGACTCTATGCTTCTTATATTTAAGGGAATTTGCATATGTCATTATTTTATAGCTCTACACAAATTCCTTTCATTGTATGTATGATTTCGACATGTTACCATGTCCTTATGTTTGTCTTCTTGATTATGTATGCAAACATTTAAACATGTCCTTCTATGTGGATCTATGTCAACCTAATTTTTGTTTGCATATTTTTACATTTAGACACCTCCTTATATGTCTTGGTTTCTTATATTTAGTGACATGTATCCATGTCACTTATATTTTGGCCGCTTGTCCTACCTTGTGTGCCTTATGTATTTTATATGTATGATATCATGTATACATCATGGCCATAACAATTATCTCTTGCTTATTGTACACTCTAGTTTTAGATTCCATGAGGGACGTCATGCATCTAACCTTCCTCCTTAAGTGCCTTGATGGACATCATGCCCCATCCCCATAGGTAATTACTCAATTTATTTCTTAGATTTGTTGTTCATATACATGTTTACATTGTTATATCTATATTGGCATCCTTTTGAATACAATATATAAAAACATCATACATTAAAAAATTTTGCCTGGATTATCTTACATTCCAATGTCATGTATGGACATTATATTGGCTTATTATGTAGATATAATTTATCCTCCAACTAAGACACATCTTGTAGATATTTTTACTTTGAGGATGGTTATTTCACAATTGAAAAAACTCTCCTCAAAGAGGGGGAATTTATATAGGTTTTCATAGATATGAGGCTATCCAAATTCACTTAAAGTATAGTTTTTAGCATACATGCAGATAATATATAAATCAATTTTAGGAAAATATAATAGGAAAAAGTCATACAGAGACCTATTTTAGTTGCACAAAAATAAGTATGATTAGACATTAGAACCTAAAGTGGGACACTAGAACCACTAATGATACTTTATAAATATGGTACTATTATCTAGTAGTTTAGTTTTAATAAATTCAAGATTAGCCAAAAAATTAAGTAGGTACAGTCTAGGTTTATACAAGTTTAGTTATAGATTACTATTTTTTCTTAGTTTAGCACAGATTCATACCAGTTTGCTTAGATTAGGGGTAGCATGTGTGACATGATCATTCTCATTTTAGTTTTAGATACTTAGATACAAATTATTACAACTCAATATAGAATCCATATACACAAATATTAGAATTAGGGTCATGTACATGTTACATTATTCCCATATGTTGATTTTTGCACTAGTTCTCTTAGATGGAATGACAACACCATGTTGTATACTCAAAAAAACATATTCACCATTTTTACACCATGATCACAATAGGTTGATGCCTTATTAAATTTTCATTAGTTCGCATTCTTGAGTGGCTCATATTTATTTTTACATTTTAGACTTTTCATGTGGCCTAAAGCCATCTTACATAGTTTCAATTACATCATGTAGTTTTAATTTTAGATGCATATTATACACATGGGTAGGTAATGATGGAGTCATAGTCTACTTGATTTATTAATCCAACTACATGATAAGGTTGGACATACCATTAGTCCAATCCAACCCATTCACATGTCATGATATGTTGAATAGGGGTGGGAAATGATCAAGTCAAGGCCATCTTTAGTTATTGAGAAACCCATACATGGGGATTGAGAAATCCATTTAGCTCATTCCAAGTTATTCATAAATTTATCGTTATCTACACACACATAGGATTTCACTAGGTTTATGCATTAGTTCATGTACCCAGTGAGGTGTATTCATTCTTTTCCTCTCTCTTATATATTTACTCATTCTTGTCTTTTAATTTTGAAATATCTTAAGTGAGGACTGATTTATGCATGTTTTATTTTTAGGACACATAATAAATAATCTTTCACACACTTGTATCCAAATTAATGAGCTTCACTTCTTAGGTAAGTCTAGGTACATTTCATTTCTTTTATCCTAGTCTTTTCACTTTACTACATTTCTAGGATAAATAGGGGGAAATGTAATCATCTAAAAGTCACTTGAGTGCTAAGAGTGTTACTTGATACCACCTATACATATCTTATCCCCAAACATATATTAGGACCCCTTTAGACACTCATCCAGCCTTCATATGGGTTGCATGCATCCCTAAAGATCCCTAAAGTAGTACTAGACCCTTAATTTAGCATCTTGGTCCATAGTGCCTCAAATTTTACCTCCTGGGCAGTAGCACCATAACTTGGATAGTAGCTTTAATAGTAATAGTGTCCTAGTTTGGGATATATTTTCCTTTATCACCAATAGATATAGGGTTGTCTTAGACCCCTTTAAAGACACAAAAAGCACTAAAATAGTATATATACATGACTTTTAATCATTTTCTTCACTAGATGGAAATTAGATGCAAATAACACAAACTAAATTAGAAAATTTTGTGCAAAATCAAGGTCATCAATTTATATCCTTCCCTAATTATATATATAGTCATCTACAACCATCCCAAGCTTTAAATACATAGATTTTCAATCTCCAAAATCACTTAAATCACTCAAACTAGAATTCATACTAGCTTCACTTGTACTTGCACCAAACCTTAGGTGGGGAGAGATAAATTGGAATTGATCCCTCCTTAGAGTATTGGTATGTATGCAACTCTCATCATAGTGAGGTGTTGAGGATGTCCAACCTACCCCACTAAGGACATCATACCCAACTAACAACACACTTTGCTACTTATTCCAATAGGATGCCCTAACAACATGGAGTTATAGGGTTTATATGTAAAATAAATCAAAATATATTATCTATATTAAATATAAATATGTGCACATATGAATAGGCTTGGAATAATCCACCATATGTGCACCTAGAATCTAAGAGTAGTTCTGCATATAGGACACTAGTTTCATTATCACTATTATATAGTTAGGGAATTATAATCTAGGAGGAGTTTTAACACTTGTATCATATTTATGACACCCTAATTATCTCTTGACTTATTTTTTATCCTCCATATCATCTATTTCAATTATTTTCCACCTAAGTACATGTTTACAACATTTATTGCTATCTTTAGAAAGTTCAAACTAGGTAAATTCTATTAAAAATTAGTGGCTATATTTATTTCATATTTTATATCCTAATTTATTATACTCAGACCCTTTAAAAACATAGGTATTAAACTCCATAACCCTAAAAATTTAATTCACTTTGTATACCAAAGGATGCCTTTTGGATTGACAAATGTAGGAGCTACCTTTTAGAGAGACATGGATATGGTATTCAAGGGACTCTTCAACAATATCATCCTAGTCTACCTTGATTGTATCAAGTCTTATCCATGCATTTGTTTGATTACATAAGTCATATAAATAAAGTCTTTGAAAAGTGTTGAGAGTTTGGGATCTCTCTAATCCAAATTAAGTGCTTTCTTTTGTCCATGAGGACAATTTGTTGGGGCATATTGTCTCCAAAAAATGAATCACAATTGATTCAAAGTGAGTTGAGGCCATCTTATCTCTCCCTCTCTTAGGTTAAAATAAATTCCTCTAGATTTTCTTTGAAAAGATAAACTTTATCAAAAAGTTTATGCCAAATTTCCATACTCTAATTAATCCCCTCACAACAATGCTGAAAAAGGGCACTATATTTTGTTGGACACATAAAATTAGGATGAGATTTGATGCCATCAAGTTTACTATTTCACAATATCCTACCTTGATAAACACCTATTATATAATGGATTTTATCCTTTATACATTTGGCAGAGCTAAAGGCATCTCAATCATTTTAACATAGTAGAATAATGACCATTTAGAGAACCATGTTACTTTCTTTAGTCATGCATTCAATGACTATGTGATATGCTATGAAATTGTGGAAAAATGTGCCCTCATAATCATAAGGTCACTCAATAAGTTCAATCATATGCTCTCAAACAATAAGATTCATCTCATGGTTTTTCACTCAAGTATAAAGGAAATTTTCCTAACTAAGGATATCAATGAGAGATTTGGTTGGATCATAAATCTGATGGAGTATAACATATATATTTAAATCAACAAGTTATCATGAGGGAAATGACTGTGTGAATAGTTGGTAGAAGATGTAAAATTTGAAGACATAGTGGTTTTTATGCTACATGTGAATCAATCAATGGACTAGAGAACCCCCACAGATTAGACTCAAAGCATAAGGATATTCCTTCATAATGATATGTATCTACATGAATTGAATCTATATAATAAAATGAACTTTATTTTACAATTTATTCCTTATGCATTTGTTAATGGTACACTATTTATAAGATACATCAATGGAGTTCTCTTAAGGTGTGGGGATTAAGATCAAGTAATTGGGATCCTTGTAGAGTTACATGATGGGATATCAAGAGGCCATTAACATCCTAAAATAATTACTATTAAAATCATGTGAAATGGAAAATATTTCCTAAATCTATTAAAATATGCACATGAATGGGTAAGAAGTTGCAAGAAGTGTGCCTTCTTTGTAGAAAGTATAAATTAACAATTCTACCCCTATGCCCAATACAAATGGATCAACCCTTTGCCCAATGGGTTTTGGACTTCATTAAAATGATAAATTCACCCTCAAGTATTAGACATAGATGGATCCTCATAGAAATTTAGTTCACAAGGTAGATGGAGGTGATAATGCTTAAGGAGGCCAATGAGATTTATATTCTATATTTATACTAAAGCCTTATACTAAGATTTGGTGTTTTGAACACCATCATTTCTAATAATTCATTAGATTTTATTGAAACTAAAATTAGTAAATGGGTGATAAATTTAAACATCCACTTGAGCACTTCCTCAAAATATTACCCTAAATATAATGGTTTGGACAAGTCCACCAATAATAGCTTGATTCACATCATTAAGTGAACCATCGATGATAATTAGTGATTTTGGCATGCATAGCTCAAATAATATCTTTGGGTAGATAGAATAATTCTAAAAAGTGTAATATGCAATTTTCCCTTCATGTTGGTCTATGAAAGAGAGTCCATGTTGCCTATGTTAGTTGAATTACCATCACTAGAGGTTTCCCACTAGTTAGAGATAATTAAAAATGATCTTATGATAGTGAATCTAGATTAATTGATGGATTTATAAGAGACCATAGCATAAGCAATGCACACCTTGTAGCTTCAGCAAGCTCAAATGAAGAGAACCTTTTATAATAGGGTCACTAATAGAAGTTTTTAGGAAGGAGACTTAGTGCTCAAATGGGATGTGGATAGAGTAAAAATTAGGAAGAACATAAAGTTTGATGTAATATGGAGTGGTCCATATGTCATAATAGGCTATAAATAATCTAATTCTTTTCAAAATTTAGAGACCAAATGGAAAAGAGATATTGATCCCAATCAATGGGATCAATCTAAAGTACTGCTCTTGGAAGTTATTTCCAATTTGAATATATTAGTTTATTTGAACTTTTTATTTTAATCTTAATGTTGAGGCACATTAGTTTATTCAATTTCTTCCCTAAGTACTTTTATATGTTTATTCTTGGTCTTTGTTTTCTTCTTGATTGAGAAATTAAACTCAATTTAGTTTATTAAGTAATAGGCCAAGGAAGTTGGAGCTATGTTATGCTTGTAGAATTGGGTTTCTAGGTGGTTATATGATTCCATGCAAAATGGATTGATTCAAAGGCTACTAGATTCTTATAAAGAAATTAGTTTGTAAAATTCACCAGAATGTTGACCATTTTTTGTCACCATGGAAGAGAAACATCTAATTTAGTTTGGGGCCTTAGGTTTGATAGAAAAGGCTAAGTTAGGAAATGAATGAAGCCTCTATGATTCAATGCTTTGGTATTCACATATTTTTATGTGAATCATTTAAAAGGGGAAAATACTTATAAATTTTTCTAAGAGGTTGGCCTTTATGCCTTTTGTAAAAAAAGTAGTTGGAACTTTTGTACAACTATAAGGTTATAAAAGAGTTGAAGACTTCGTAAATTTTGTATAAATTCAATTCTTTAGAAAAAAAATTCTAATAGGATCAAAACATAATTCATGGAGCATGTATTATCCCCAATAAATACTTGCAAATAAATTATATAAGTATTTTGGTCTTTGAAAAAAATGTGTGAAGAAAAGTTAGAACTTTTGTTATGAATACCAAAAATTATGTCATACCTTTTGCACAAAGTCTCCACAAGAATAAGTCACAAAGGTTTCTATCTTACCCCAGTACCACATGTTGATCTTTTTTTGATCTTGAGCCATTTCAAAATTATTTTCAACACTTATTCAAATTTATTCAAAGTTGCCTAATGGATCCCCATGTCAATAAAGTTTTAGGCTAGTGGGTTATAGGGATGCTTCTACATGTCACAATCCTAATAGCTTGGTGTCCTAGAACCATGTAAATAAGTTCAAAAACTATAAGATAGAGGTTTAGTAATATGATGTTATGTGGGATCATCCCACTTCTCCTCTATCCCATAGATATTCATACAAATCATTGGGCCTTGATGTTAGTAGGTTATCAAGATCTTTCCACATGATAATATCTCACTTCACCATAGAGAATCCAATCAACATCTATTTAAATCCTCATTCAAGTAAAAAAATAGGGACAAGGAGCCATGTGGAGGTATAAGGACCTATTCACATAGTGATATGAGTGTCTAGTAAATAAGAGAGCAATAGTTGGCACTCAAAAAATCCCAATCAAGAAAGCCTAGGTAAGGGGTATACAAATAAGAGGCTAGCATGTGGCCTAGATGGCAAACCCACATTGAGATCTTAGAGTGAATAGGGAGATTAAACATGGAGTCCATAGACTATTTCTAGGGATCAATGGGTTAAAGGGGTGATGCAATCAAGTAACAACGGAGATGATGAATAGAATAATGTCATATCATCAATGTGAAAGGATAAAATTGATGGCTTGTCTGATTGTCAAGATCATCATAAAAAATATTTTTATAATCAATGTATAGTGGCTCAAGGATTTTAGGATTGTGAGATTAATGACTTAGGAAGATTTTATAGTTGGCACAGTGAAATTAATTAAGCCTTAGTCTATATAATTTAATGCTAATATATTTAATAGTATTAAAGCATGAGAGAGATTAGCATGACATGATCATGACCAGAGCATATAATAAAAGAATCATCTTAATGATAATCATGGCATGGAATTCATAGGGAGAATCATTGAAATTAGAAGTGGTAAAATTAGGCCAAAATATTCTAAGGTAGTAACTCCAAAGGATTTACAGTGGCATTCCTACAGACAAAACCTTTCGAATTTAGTTATGACTATTGGGTAATAAAATATTGGTTACTGCATAACCAATGGGAAAATGTGATGAGATGATATATTCAAATTCAAGGTAATAATTTCCATGCCTCAAGGATGTAATCAGAGTCCTAATTATTTATGGTCATCCCCATCTATTTTGTAGAGAGATTATATGTCTTGAATTCTTAATATTCATTTAATTTTCTTAGTTATATTTTTTATTGTAATCAATGACCCGTGGGCTTCTCATTACCTATAAAAACCTATGTCTTTCATTGAAAAATAATCAACACTTCTAGCCATAGTAATGCTTCCAAAATTTTCCCTACACGAGCCCCTTTACCCCTTGAGCCTTGAAACTAATGAGAATTGAGTTTGACATTTTTTCATGATTTTTAAATTTTGTGTGTATTTTTGTTTTTTTATCTTTGCCTATGGGTAATTCTCATTATTTTCCATCCCTTCCTACCTATGTGTAGAACATGTATCTCTTATTGTGCATGTTTAGGTTTATATAGGAACTACCTATGGACTATTTGTCATCCCTCTTAGTGTTGTATTATGTCGTATGCCTTCATACAAATCACTTATTCAAGTGTAACATTTATATTGGATATTTTGTAATGTTTCCTTATGTTTTTGTAGTTATAGTGTGTTATTTAGAGCTTGTAGATGTTTTCTTTCTAGTCTTGGTGCATCACCTTTTACATTTCATCAACCCCTTTCCCTTTTCCCCATAATATATTTTAGATTTAGGATTAGCATTAGATTTCCTTTTAGCTATTTTAGGACTAAATGTTGATCCTAAATTGGATGCATTTAAATTATAAGGAATCCAACCTTCTTTAGAGGTTCATATCAAGGAGCGTAAGACTCCCACAACTTGGGGGACAATCCCATTGTCTTAAAAAACATTGTTTTCCTAATGCAGTGGGTGCATGGTTTAAATGAAACACTAAACATAGCCTACCAACTTTTGTATCCACTAATCACTTAATATAAATGTGCTCCCATGCCCAAAATTGGAGCAATTTGGTTATACTGATGGTAAGTCCTCCTTATTATACCATGAAATGAATAAAATGGTATAAATATTATAATATAGTAGGGTCCCAATGAATATATCATTATCTACTCTAGCATATCCCTCACTACTCCATCTAGGCCAATGTGAAAAAACTACTTGCTCTTGTCAAGAAAAATAATGTCATTGAAAACATCCATAATAATAATATTTATCATGTCAAATACTAGTGGATCAACCTCTATGGCCCTATATTGTGGCACATCCATCACCAACTAAATATTTTTTATGTCCACATAACTTCCTTAAACCATATCAATGTTAATGTGACTTATCAAATCATCCAGTATACCCTATCTGAGCCTTGGGGCTAGTTAGTATAGTGGTCATCCTCTGATAGGCACTTATAAAATGTGTCATATGTTCTCCAATGTTATAGCACCTCTCTTATTGATAACTAAAATGTGTAAGTTTTTTAACATCATCTCTCTTCTAAGGCACTGATTAACACCTGATATGATATGATCACTGGCATCCTCACTATACTTATGAGGTTAAGCACTGTAAATAATTTATACATATCATCAATATATATTGTTAGCTACTATAGTATGTGTGACCACCTCTAATGTCTTATAAGTACATCCAATACTCCTGAAATCTAATAAAGATCACTAAAGTTAGTCATTTGTATCTAATTCAATCATAATCTACTTGTTAATCAATTCTATTTCCTAGCACAATCATTTCATCAAGTCCTATTCAGCTTCATCATCCACTTTTTTAATTTTTTCCTTCATTAATTAATGTTCTTCTCTACATTATGAATTTTTTACTATTTTCATATTAATTCATCATTTAATAAGTCCATTTTATCATTTTCATGATGAAATCATTATTACTAGGGCCATTTTTACCTTTTGGTGAATTCATTAATCTTCTCATCATTTTCATCATTTATTCAACCATTTGATTTAATACCTAGCAATTTCAATGTTCCTAGGGTCATTTTCACCATTTAGTGAAATCATTAATCTCCTAGTCATTTTCTCCATTTATTTGACCATTTCATCAAATACCTAGTCATTTTGTTGTTCTTAGGATCATTCTCATCATTTTTAAAATTCATTAATCATTTGGTCATTATCATTATTTTTATGGTGAATTTGTCATTTATATGTTTGAATGCATTGGTTTTTGGGAAAATGCTCTGTGCCATTTTGACATTTGGTGAAATAATCATTTTTAGAATGAATTTTTCATTTTCATAGTTAAATTCATTATTTCCATGGTGAATTAATCTTTTTAATGGATTAATTCACAATTTGTGTGGCTGAATTTAATGTTTTTAAAATAAAAAATTCATGGTTTTGACTATTTCTAAGTGTAATATATGTGGTTCAATGAAAATTAAACAAATTAATAAATGTACCTACTAGTGGCCCTTCTACTCATGGTTATTTGAATTGTATAACATGGTCAAAAAGTGATTTTGGATGTGGTATACAAGCCATTATATCCATGCCACTTTTGTGCAAATTTTTAGAGGTGAATTTTGAATGTCTAGGGCAAAAAATAATTATTTTTACCCCCAAGGTGAATCTATAACCTTTGATTTCAAAATTATTTCCTTCCATGCGACATGGTATACTGTCATTCTTATCTAGAGGCTTATTTTTAGTCCCACTATCTAATTATCCCCCTATTTTCTTCTATCTCTTTCATTTTTATCGTCTTAAATTTTTATATGTTATAATTTTATCCTTTCATAGGTCCACTCATCTAACAAAATATGAATCTTCCCTTGATGTGGCATCTATAGCTTACCAAATACTTGTTTGGGACATATTTGAACCTATTTATTGACACATCTAACAAAAATCATCAAATCTAAAATCCATTAATTTTATTTTACAGTCATTTTGACATTTTTATCAATATTTTAAAATAATTTACTTCATCTACATCTCTCAACACCTTCTCAAATAGGAGAAAATGTATACACTCCATTTTTATTAGTTCTGTATTAAATTTTCACAATGGAACAACTTCCTACAATTATACACAAACTAGTTAAAAATCATGTTTTCAACCCAAATTCATATGTTCATCCAACATACAATTTTGAATTTACCTTGGGGTACCTATAGGTGGTATAATTCACTTTATTAAACTTATTCAATTATCATTTTGGTCACTTTCTCTGATAAATTATTCTACTATGATCACTTCACTAATTCTCATTCTTTGATCAATTAATTCAAATATTTTCACTTCTCTACAAATCTCCTTTAATCATTCTTATAATTAAATTCCATGCATTATATTAACTAAATTCATCTTTTACTATGTAAATTAACCATTATTCTAACTATAATTCTATGCAAATAGAATTATACTTTCATTTCAATTATTAATTCTTCCTTTTCCTTCCAAGAGGCATATTTATTTAAAGAATCTTGAAATCCTATGGAATTTTCTTTTGTGATCCCACCAATTACTAAATTAATTAATATAAAGGATTATTCTCCATCCTTCATCTTGGAGACAAGATGAAGGGCCCTTAATGAATCTTGTGAGATATCTTAGGGAATAGTCTAAACCTTTCATCTTGGAAAAAATATGAAGGGCCCACATTGGTTATCAATGTTATTTCTTGAGAATGGTTCTCCACCCTTCATCTTAGAATCAAGATGAAGTTCCTACCTTAATTTTCATAAAAATAATTTGATCCAAATTCTCCACCCTCCATCTTTCATGAAAGATGTAGGGCTCATATTAATCCCCCTTTAATATTTCCAAGATCCATCCTCCACCCTTCATCTTGGACAAGATGAAGGGCTCATATTATCAATCCATGTGTTTTTTCATGTGCCTTTTTGAGGATTCATTTCAAACAATACATCTTATAATCAAGATTAAGGGTCCTCATTGATTCAAAATTATTATAAATAGAACCTTTCCCTTTGAAAATTTTTATGCTTAAATACAATATTAAATCTCTACCAATTTATTAAGCTAATTGGTGTATCAAATTATATAAATAAAACTATTCGTAGTTTATAAGAAGAGATGATATGACAAATAAATTATTAAATACTTATCTAAATTAAATTTGAGCCACTTCTACTTTTGACAAAGTGAACTATCCTCAAAAAGGGAAGGCAATCATGTTTTGTTTATTCATTTTGATTTTGGTTTTGTTTAGCTTTGCCTTAGCTCATGAGGAATTAGGATAGAGGTTTTATAAATACATCTGGTTGTTGATTTTTTTCTCATTCAAAAAAGTTTATAACCCCTTCATGAAATCCTAATGGCATACTAATGATGATATCAAGTGGATGTCCATATGTAGAAGGAGGATGAACATAATATTCATTGTGTACTTCAGATTTATCCTTTTTATTTAATTCTTATTAAAGAGCACCTATATTAATCAAACAAGATATGTTACAATGTTAATCATATAAAAAACTTGGGTGGAAAAGTCACACCGCATGCACATAATCACACTGAGGTCAAAGACACCTTAGGAAAAATATAAATAGTGGTAAAAAAATGACCACATCCACACAAAAAAACATCACATTAATAGTTTGATAGTAAAGAAAAGAGATCAAAGAATAAATATAAATAAATAAAACACTTAAGTAGACATAACAAACATGGATGTTAGGGGAGGTAGTGGAGCCTGAGACTTACCACCCCATTATCCTAGGGTAGGAAGATCTTTGTCCATTGGTAAGGGCTCCCAACTAGTGTTTTGTTGAGCCTCTAATATCTCATCTTGATTTCTTTCAAGTGATATTATCAGAGCCAAGAATGGAAACTTGCCTTAGGGAGAGGACCTAGCCTCTGATGTCACCATCCTAAGATGAAGGAGGAGATTCCTAGCCCCTACAATCACCTCCAGATCTAGATGAGAAATTTATATGACCATGATGAGGAGAAGACTAATGAGGTGGTGACTAATGAGGATAATGACTCATGTGTTAGGTTCTAAATTGCTATTTATATAGCCCATGCCCTCATCTTGTGGATGTGTAGGATTTTATGGGGGCTTAAGAGGTTCTTGGTTAACCATGCACATGGAATTTTCCTAGTGGTCAAGAAAACATTAGAGGTGGTTGAGTTTCAGTTAGACCTTGTTTGTTTGACTTTGTATTTAAAGAGTAACATTAGATAGAATAATAATTTTGTTAATAATATAAAAACTATGTTTTAGCTCTTCATGATTAACACAAGAATAATTTATACATTTTTATATTTGAAATAATATATCATCTCAAAAGATATACCAAAATTTGTTGTATTTTGTTGGAAACAAAGTTGAGTCCCCCAATAGAGCCATCTTACTCGTGAATAATTCAGGTCAAAAGGGAAGGAAAAGGGAATGAATCCAGTGCCATACAAATTATGGATGAGATAAAAACCCAAAAATATTCTTAACAATATATATTTGTTGAAAACCCAATCAAATGGGATTAGGCATGCCTAAATGCTTGAGCCATTCACCAACAAGTAGGCCCTAATAAAGGAGACACCATAAAAAATGAGCTTTTTGGGATCAATAATAGCAAACCACATAGTGTTAAAGTGTTAGGCCCAAACCCCATGTCTGGAATGGATATTACATTTGAGGTTGAGAATTTCATCTAGAATATGCTAAGGGGATATTAAATTATACCCTATATAAGGAGAGTACTAGCTGAATGGGGTGGTTGTAGGCCAGTTCCAATCCTACCACCAAGGAACAAAAGATTTAACTCCTATTTTGTGTAAATACTCATTAGGTATGGAACCTTAAATTTTTGTAATAGCCTCTGCATCTGAACTATTTAAATGAAATTTATTCTGAAGTTGTTGGTAAGTAAGTTAGGCGATATTCTCCTTAAAAATGAGATCATTGATAACCTTCACACCTTTCCTAAAGATCATTAACCCTTTAACCCAAGGGAATAAGGCATAGGTAACAATATGAAAATTTAAGCAAGGTGATCACTAGAGGGACTGTGAGTTAATGGAGACATCATTATTAAAACCCTCACCTACCTAGTTAAGGTGAGGCTTAAGTTTTTCCCAATATTTCCATAGAATTTGAATTACAGATGTACCCTTGATTTTAATAGGCACTAGGGTTATGAGTAGAAAGTGAAGTCCCATGCCTTTCCAAACCATTCTACCATATGGGAGTTCCTTAGAGATACAATGGCATATAATAATATTCCAAGATTCATTCCTAGTAAGACCTTTGATAATCCATTTGACACTAAGAGCAAGGCCTTGAATTTTAATATCTCAAAAACCTAGTCCCATAGCTTCCTTGGGTTGACATAATATGTTTTAAGAAAATTTGTGGAAACCCTTATCAACCTTAGAGTTATCCCATATAAATTCTCTTATAATATTTTTTTAATTTGTTATAAGCAACACTAGAAGGGGCCCAACAAGAAGAATAATACACATGAGTAGCTATTAAGACTTTAGATCAAATTTGAAATTTTCCAACAAGAGATAGAGGATTGGTGATCTAAAAATATATTTTTTGTTTAACTCTCTTCATCACATAAGACCATATTTTATAGGTAGAGGCCTAAAAAACAAAAATAAATATAAGAAACTTAAACTACACACCTAGATGAAGCCACTATCATTGATATCCCTCCATCCAAGGAGCTTTCGGGACTAGAGATTAATGGTAACACTAAGTTTTCCTCTATTAGATATATGAACCTGAATCTAAACAAAAAATATGGATATATTACATGGCATTCCTTATGGACTATTATTCTTCTTGAAGAGTGAGAAAAGAATCATCTATGAAGTGGCCATTTAAAAGTTGTCTATCAGACTGAGAGAGGGATATACCTTTCACCAAATCCTTAGAAGCATAATTATCTAGGAGGTAGTTAAATCCTTATAATGGTATCACATATAAATAATGGGTTAAATGGCATCCTTTTTAGATAGAATGATGAAGTTCAAATCAAGAGTATTGGGTGTCATTTATAGTGATATAGGCCCCAACATCTTGAAAGAGCATGTTAATAGTCTGAATAAATTTGGTGCCAAAACTAAGTGCTTGAAACATGTCCATAATGAATGTCCACTAAATATGATCATAAGTTGTCTCAAAATCATTCTTGACAAATAGAGTATTTTGATTATAAATTTGAGCCCATTCCATACATTCCCAAGAGGCAATGACATTGTCTAGAGTGAGTCTATATTGAATGAAGTTGATTTACTCACTCTTTATAATTAAATGGAGAATGTGTTTAATCATGAGGGATAAATACTTATAAATAATCTTATATGAGACATTGAGAAAATTAATAGGCCTCTAGTTGGTGATAATTTTAGGATCACCAGCCTTGGAAATAAACTTGATGTTAACCCAATTTATAAGGAATCCAAAAGAGTTGGTTAGAATATCTTTAGAATAAACTCAATGAAGATCAAGACCAATACTATCCAAAATGGTTTTTCATAACTCACATGAGAAACCATAATTCCTAGGACTATGTAAACTACCATCTGATTAACAACCTCATGGAGGTAGATGAGAGATAAGTGCCTATCATAGGCAACTCTAAGATAATTAGAAACTTTGTAGGGTAAAACATAGAGTAATTAATGGAGATTTGCCTCCAATTTTGGAGAAGAAGCATGTGATGAGAAAACACCATGGTAATGATGTGCAAAATCTTACAAAATGTTAATAAGTGTGGTAAGTTGATTGTTTCCTTACTTGATGTCTTTGATTCTATTAGTATCTCTCCTAGAGTAGAGAAGGAAAGAAATGTCCTTAGAGACTTTATCTCTAATTTTTAATTAGTAAATACAATTTTTTATCTAAGATCCTCCACCTTTATGATTTTCCTCAATTTTGAGCTTATATATCTAATGTGCCACTTGAGTTTGGAGGTGAACACTAAAAGGTGACTACTCCAGTTCTTGTGAAACCCAAATATATTCATGGTTTATAACATTGTGTCGATGTAATCTAAATAAGTTAACTTACTTGATGTATATTTGAATAAAGGTAGAGGTATAATAAATATCTCAAACCATCATTAAATCTAACCAGTATCTCCCTTTGGCCAAAGGACCAAGTTCCAAATTCTAACAATATGCCCCATTATTCTTTCATGGTTGACATGAGCTATATTGAGATAGAATTGAGTGAAGGTAGGCTTAACTTGAGGTTTTTTCATCTTAATATTAAATAAAATAGGGTGATTATCTAAAAAAAAGTATCAAGGATGACTAAAATTGGCTTGTCATGGACTAGAGAAAAATAGAAAAGATCTTCCTTAGCTAGTAAAGCTCATTTGAAGCACTAAAGAACTGTATATTTTCCCTATCCAAAATTATACCAATTAAACCAAGGGGATTTTAAATTTTTTCTCTGGTGATGGTTAAGATCAAACATCCCAAGTTTTTTTTGCATATAAAAATAGGCTTCATGCTCACCAGCATACCACCAAATTGGAAGGTATCCTTCTTTATCCTCAGTCAATTCCACCATAGAGGATCCAATTCACATCCATAAGTGAGTCAACTAGCCACCTCTATAGGTCATATGATTCCATAACAATATTAGAGGCATACAAACTAACCATCCCAATGATGTGATTATTAAAGTCAAAAAGGGTCCATACGACCTACTGGATTGGGTCTAAGCCCCAAGAAATAATATTTTGAGAAAACTCTAAATCTAAAAAATAAATAGGCCCACCATGCCCAAATTCATCCCTAGTAGTCAAACATATGGCTCGAAGCCAAATTATTTATTTTATATTATGTAGTAAGAAGATATAAATCTTGACCTCTTACGAAAAAAGTATTTTCATGTTACTAAAGAGATAGAAATGAATCATGACCACATACTTATGTAGTAGATAAATAAGGCCTCAAACATTCTAAGAGTACATAATCATTTGGAATTATTGATTTGCATGTAATTTTACTCTATGAAATCTTCTAGTGCAGCCAACTGATTAAATATGAGCTTTTTGGTCAAGAAGTCATTGATTCTACACATTTGTCACTTATGTTCAATATATTATTCCTCTTCAGGAGATGGAGAAAAGATACGAGATTGCATAAAAACTATTTTTTGGTCCAAGGTGACCAAACTCCATTCTTCCTCTAAAACATTCACCTTAGGAGAGGTTTATGATGGTGGTGTTAAAGGAAGCATCTCAACTAGAGAGGCAACTCATTATAGAGTATGGACAAGAGGAAGAAAATCTTTATTAGGCAAAGCAATTTTTCCAATATAAGTTGAGGTATGGTTATTACCAATAAGTTTTTAAGAATAAGCTTGTGGCCTACTACCACCTTTATAAGAGTTGTTCTTTTTGGTGATGATACTCCAACCATCGGTATTTACATTCTATGGTTTAGCTTCAAATCCACCCTTTTCTTAAGGAGAAAGGGGTGTATGTACCATCAAAGGACATTCTCAAATCATATGTTCTAAGGAATGGCACTAAAAATTAATTATTTAAGAGATTGATATACAAAACACACTAAAAAAATGGTTAGTGCTAATTTGTATATCAATAGAATCTTTCAAATATTGAGATATATCCAGTTCAACACAAATCCTCTTTTGGGGATGAGCCATAAATAACTTAGTCTAATCATGGCATATGAAACACCCTATGAGTTTTATGAGATGGTAAATAAAACACCATAAGGGGAGAGACAAGCCAATAAATTCAACCCAAATGGGTATTTTCAATTTTACAGTCTATGAGACTTAAAAATCCCAAGTCTAGTGAGAAAAGACAACCAAAGTGTTATGAATAAACCAAGGCCCATAGTTAACAATTGATTTTTAGTGCTCTAAGTTTGAAAATCAAAAAAAAAAATCATTTTATAAGGTTTTGTCCTTCAAGTTTCACACCATGGACTTGTCAATGTTTGTGAACCCATTTCTTTACAAGGCTCTTAGGGGAGACTCGACCAACAAACTAAGTAATCAAAGTAAAAATTTCAAATAAATGATATGCTTTACCAAATTCAGGCACATACAAAACAAAATCAAGTAATGGAGAGTGAAGATCATAAGCATTGCTTCATATAAGACTTTCAAGATAAATTTCCTCACCTATTTTGTGAGGCCATGGTTTCGATCACTCACTTCAACTTTCTCTACATCTGTAGATGCAAAGAGGGAGGTGATGGCCATTCAAAATAATTTACGCCTACCACCCAGAGGGTAAATCATTGATCAAAATTAGTATTAAATTTGAACAAAATAATTATATTTCCTAGATCTATGGTGATCAGTAGTATGATAGAGTCCTCAAGGCTCATCAATGAATAACTAAAAAACATAGCTTCTCATTACTCACCTAAAGTATTTGGGGTAAACTAAGGTGAATCAAACCATTGATGTATATCAATATGATATTTATCCTAAAAATACACCTCATGACTCACCTTCACACCAACTTAGTTTCATACTAACCCTTTAAAGGTTTTGTGGTAAACCAAGGTGAATTTAACCAATGATGCATAACATCAGGATCATTAGCCTAATACTATGCCTTAAGACTCATCTTCACACCAAATCAGCTACTTGTGGTTTTTTAATTTTTCATTGTAATTTAATTGTGGTTTTTCTTGTTAAATATGTGTACCAATATCAATAATGTTCTAATTAATAAGATTTTGAATCTTGGTCTTGATATTGAAATACATTTTTTGTAGAATGCCCAATACATCTATGGTAGTCACAATATACATTTCCATAAAAATAGTTATTTTATGGTGTATACATGTCAAATTCAATTGGTGTAGGAATAGTGATTATATTTAATCCAAGTTTCTTTTTAAAAAATATATGAGGAGGAGATGGTAACCTTGAAAATTACCTCTTTAGTGGAGCTTATAATTGAAGCTTTTGTGTTGGTTGTGATTTAACATTAACCGTAACTTTAGCCTCATTCCTTATTTCATTTAATTTGTTCTAATAATTTGTATTTATTTTAAATTTGACATATGAAGAAGAGGAAACTTTTAAAGTATACTTTATCTTGTTAAAATTTAAAAAATTAACCTCACACTCTTTGAATGTATGGCATAGTTCATCAAAAGATTTGAACTTATCAACATAATTGACTCTTGAAGTGGAGATAGAAAACATCGGTGAAGATATATTGAATATAATTATTAGGAATTTTATTTTTCATTATTTCAAGTACATTTTTATATCTTAACATATATTCATTGATTGTTTCATTAGATCCTTTTTTTAGCTTTACATTTGAGCATATGATAACTTTTTAACAATGTTGATAGAAAAGTGTATAAAAAATTTATTTTTAAAAGGGTTAAAATAATTTATTTATTGAAGGTGAATATCATAGAACCATATAAGAGCACAATCTTTAAGATTTATTTGAAAACTACTAGTCAATAATTTGTCATTGTCTACGTAATCTAGACAAGATGCATGGAATACATGCAAATGTTGTTTAGGATCATATTTGCCTTCATATAAAGGAATATTAAGAGCCACAAAGCCAACCAGTAGTGGATAGGATGTAATTTTTGGTGCAAAATGTTTAATTAAATAATTAACATAAGTCCATGTAAGGGATACCATGATAAATATTTTTTCACTATTAGCAAGATTAGCTTTTAATGCAAGAATTGTGTGCTCAGAAGTATAATTTATAGAGGAAATAAGAGTATAAGTAGCATAAGTAGGTATAGTCATGGATAATTACTATAAACCAAGTGATTTCCTAAGCTATAGATTATTTTATAGGTGCATATATAGGAATATATGTAATAGTATAAGTGGAAACAATGGAAGTAGGGGATTTGGCAACCCAAAAATGAAAATATAAAGGGATAGATGTGTCTAATTTATCTTTATGATTAGATTTTTATGCCATAAGTATACTAATGATCTTATTCACTCATGGGGATTCTCTTGAAAATCATCAAAAAAATTAGATAATCCCTGCACAAAAGTTTGATCTACTCTATTAAGCTCTTGTGTATAAATATGAGTTTCATGTTCATTATGTATATCATAGTCCTCTTCATTAATTTCATTATAATTTTCAATGTGTAATTAATTTTTTGGATACCAAGTCATTCAAACAATAACAATTTAAGAAAAAACATCATGACTTGCCATTGTGGAAGAAATCAAATCAAGATGAATATGTGAAATATAAATACCACTTAATTTATCACCATGTCTTAGAGGAATATAAAATAATATAAATAAATCAATGATAATGAATATTAATATAATAAAATAAGGTATAAGAATGATCTAATTAAGTGTTTGAATGCTTATACAGGCTCTTGAATATACGTTCTTGTTCATTTATTAGTGTCAGCCCAATATTTTAGAGTACTAACTATAAAGGTTTAAACATGAATGTATCCCACTAACCATATTTATGAGGGTGAAATGAAAGTAACTTACCTAGGAAATATACTTCTCTAAGGTGAACCAAACTCAAAAGGCTAAAATAAGCTTCATGTGGTATAAATAATGGATCTTTGGCATTTATGATATTTTGAGAGGTAGGAGGAAACTAAATTCCATGTTTAACATTGTATAATGGATATGAGTATTTGGGTAAACACAACACACCACAATTTTTATAAATAGAACATTCCATAACCCTTCACAACTGTTAATAAGTAGTTTGAAAACTATTAGAAAATAGTTTCTAAAAAAACACAAATAAATTTAATGTGTGTGTTTATCTCTCTCTCTCTCTCTCTCTCTCTCTCTCTCTCTCTCTCTCTCTATATATATATATATATATATATATATATATATATATATATATATGTATGTATGTATATATATATTTATGTATGTATGTATGTATGTATGTGTCTGTGTCTATGTGTCTGCATGTATGTATAAATATTATCAAATTTTAACCTGAGGTTGAAAGACAGAGCTTCAATGTTAGATTTATCTATGGTGATGAGACAAAATATTTCAATGTCAAATTAAATCCAAGGTAAAATAAGTTAAATTATTAATTATTGGAATTTATTTAAGGTTAAACATTATTTTATTTTAGTGTCAATAATCTTAAGAAATTTACTGAAATCATATGACAAAAATCAAGAAAGTAAATTTCTAAAAGTAATGGGTTTACCAAAATGTTTAATCTATTTGAGTTGGAATGAAATCTAAACTGATGTAGTTAAACTATTAAAATTAAAATGTTTGAATATAAAATTTTGATATATAAATATAATATACTACAAATTTTTACATAATTAGGAAATTGTTAAAAATAGTAAAAGGGTCTAAAGATGCATAAACCTCATTGAAATAAATACTTTGTTGACTTTGCAGGCTCATTATGACTAAACTATCTTGGAAAGACCTATGAATTATGTCATGACCAAAAGAATTAATTGATTATGTGTTGGGACAAGTATATATGAGGAGGATAGGGTCGCATGACAACCTTTTTTGTTGATTATGGCTATGTCCTAGTTGATTGTATGCCTAATTTTATAATTTGGGTTAGTGTAGCTCATTGTGAAGGTTAATTGATAAATTTTGTGTTCTATGTTACTAAATGAAAGACATTCAAAATATAAGACCCTAACTCCTACATAAAATATAATATAGAGATCAAATGTAAAGGGATAATATAGGTAAGGGGAATAATAGAGTTAGATTAGAAACCCCATGTAACTAATTTCTATCTGCCTATCCCAAATGGCCTTAGGCCAATGTATTTATCCCTTCTAGGATGATTATGTCATTCATGATTGTGAAACTATATGAATAGAGCTAGAATATTGATTGGTGTGTTTAACAACATATGCCCTTTATCTATAATAAACATTATCTAGATATAGCTTATAACTATTATAATGTTGTAAAATTATTATTATAATAAATAGTGATCTTTTGCTTAGTGTGTAGTGGACTTTCTAAATGAATTATTCGAGAGTGGAATGAGTAGCCTTGATGTACTTATATATGAGAATATTTGGAATATTTATAATAACCAAATTTACAAAATTCATGGGCTAATGACTTTGAAATTTATTGATTCAATAAAGTGACCAGTATACCACAAAATATAAGGCCATACTAGTGGACAAGTCCACAATATAGCCCTCTTTGACCTACCACAGACTTGTCCTGGAATAGTAGAGATTGTTGGGACAAGTTTGATAAGATCCTATAAGCTAAATAGGGATGAATTTGTGTGGCTAAAATAGTGATGTTTATATGATATTTGTAGTGTTTGAAGTATAGTGAATGTTCTCTTATAGGTTTTGAGTTAGCAAAATGGCAATTAGGCCATGTAGGTAAACGATGTTAGGACTAAATATTGTCAAGCACTTAATGATTAAATTTGTGTTTCTACACTAATACTCTCATTTGATTTGTTTTATTTCTTCTTGATATGATTCCCTTTATATGTTCAAATGGCTGAAAATGATTTGTATATATACACTAATCTAGGATAAAAATATATGTGCTATCCAAATTTATAAATGATAATGAATGAGGTTAAAATTAAATAGGAAAATGGACCCACAAAACTAAAATGTAGTTTTGATCTAGAGGGAATCACACAGAGTGTAGTGTTAGAGTAATTAATGTTATTTTATATATGACATGCCATTAATACATTAATAGTAAATTACATAGGTAAATTAATAATAATATATTTTATTATTTAACTTACATGGGTTAATATTTATGTTAATACATAATAAAAAACATAGTTATAAAACATACCATTGTGAATTGGATGAGAGGTTGAACCTATTGGTTACAATGGTTCACTCCACTTATAAGTTATTTTATGTAGTAAAATCATATGAATTACAATATACATTAAAGCTTATGAGTATTAAAATATTTTAAATATTCAAACATTAGTTATATGAAGGAGATTCTCTTAGAATAAGTATGAGAGGAATATTAATTGTATTGGGTGAATTTGTTTCTCAAATAATGGATAAACATTTTTTATTTTTTACCTCCTATGAGGTTTTCCTACATATATCTTGCATTGTGTATTTTATGTTTTATGGCACCATTATACATATATGGATATTTGGATCTATGTATGTGCATATTTCAACATGGAATCAGAGAAAAGTTAATGTGTTGATTATTGGAAAGACCTTACAGTAGTTTTTTATTTGGCATGTGGAGTATCACAAACCCCTATGAAGCATCTCATACATCTATGGATATTTATTTTGACCCTAGGTATGGCCCAAGGATGATCCATATAAAATAATCACCTTGCAAGAAATATAATATGAATAGTATTTTCATACAATTCAAATCAAGTCATATACAATCACTTCAAAAAGTAAATTTGCATTCAAAATCAACCTGGTATAGCCTGTTGTATTTCCATAAGAAGTCCAAAAGATAGCTTGAATTAATTTGGCATTAATATGTCTATTTTGGATATTTATCTCAATATTTGTGATCATTTAAAGAGGTTATAAATTAAAATTGAGACACCAAACAATCAATCTATTATAAAAAAAACTAGATTGTGACATGGTTATATGGCATTGGTATGACTTGTGTGGGCTAAAAAAATCATTTTGCATCCCATACCCTTGTTTAAGTGTTAAATATTTAATTCTTTGGTTGCATAAATATCCTGATAGAGATTTTGGAGCATTAAATTCACCATCAAACAAAAAATATTTCTCCTACAGCATACCTATATAGCCTAGTACAGATGAAAATAATTAAAAATCAATTTTTAGTCAAAAAAATAAGTATATTTGTGTTGTTATCAACTAAGAGTATATTTAAAGATTTTAAAACCTATTTCATATCATGTTTCGGCCTCCTTCAAACTCTATGTTGTGCCCATTCTTCCCTTCTTGCTCCAAGGCTACATGTATGGCATTCCAAAGGTGGGTATACAATTTTAAGACGTTATATATTAACTATTTTTTTAATATTTATAAAATAATCTACATGAAAATAAAAGGACACACTTTAAAATTTGATTATTTAACCTAAAAGTTAAAAAAATAAGTAAAAGATTTTTACATGCACATCAATTTTTTTGAGGTAAATTGACAAAATAGGCTTTAAATAACATATTTTAAATATATAACATATAAAAGTGTTGAATGGGAGGTGGTCATTATAATTTTGTAGAAAACGTGTAAAATAGAGTACAAGGTTCAAAACTCACTAAACCTATCTTTTTGGTCAATTTTTTTTAAATGATATAATTAATTGAAAGTTGTTTGTTATCCCTTATAAAAAAATTATGACACTTGAAACACTTGTGAATCTTACAATTATTATAATTATTTATATGTTTCTAATCATTTTTTATGTAATTAAGTGATTATTATTATTTAAACACTAAAATATTTGTTTTAATACAAAAATAAAGTACAAAATCACATTAAATTTTATTTTTTATTTTTGAGTCATTTTAGTATAAAATAAAAACTAGAAAGTGTCAAACTTTTAAGGGAAGTTATGGCTTCTCAAAATATTTTGATAGATAAGTTGAAAATGTTTAATGGATCAAACTATAACATTGATAAGGGTAAAACGTAGGTGGGTGATCTCTCCCTTTCTAGGACTAAGATTGAAGACATTTCTAAAATATTGAAAGCCCTGGAAGACATTATGAATCATGTTAAAGGTAGGTATAATTACTATTTAGCCATGAAACAAGCCATTTTGTAGTTTTTAGAGTTCCAATTCAAACAAGTTTACACCCTCAACAACTTACATTAAGGATTGTGAAAGGGTGGTGTTGAGAAAACTAATGCCCTTATCATAATTGACATGATAGAGCCTTCTTAAACAACTGCCCTAAATCTTTTTAATGCTTTGGAAGGGCTCAAGAATAGTTTTAATAAGTTCAACAAGTGAATTTTTATTTTTTGTGATGTTGTGATGTAGTTGTTGTTTTGTAGCCTTGGTGTTTCTTTCTATTAGGATTCTCCTTGTTGTCATTCTTTTTTATTTTTTCTTTTTGTTTCTTTCCCATAGCTACATGTTGGTCAACTTTCCTTTTTGAATTCTCTTATGTTCTTTCTAGCTTTTGATCCTTTTTTTATTGGGTATGGTCCCTTTCAAAACCATTTATCAATAATTAAAAAAAACTATAAAATTTGAAAAATACATATTAAATCTAAGTTTATAGCTCAAAAAATTTTGAACATTATTTTTGGGATTGAAATCCTCTATCAAGGAGACATGTCATGACCAAACTTACCAATGTGTTTCAACATAAATCATAATAAGACATGTAAATCATTTTAATGAGTTAAATTATGAATTTATACTCCATATCGAAATCAAGAGTCATCCAACAATACCTAAAAACTCCTTGAATCTATGCATAAGGGCACTCATCTTTCAAAAATAATTAAAATTTTACTTGAGCAACTTACTACTCCCATGAAAGGTGACATAAAATTAGTTAATTTTATTGTAAAAAAAAATAAAATATTAAATCTTAGTTAGATGGTTTTAATTTTTAATCTTATTTAAGTTTTAGATTTTTGTAATTTATTATCTAGTTGAACATTCAAGAAAATTTTTGCAATTTCATTTATATTCTTAATTCTAAAATCAAACATAATAAGACATTCAAGACCTCAATACACTATATACTTGTTATCATTTTTGAGTTCACCCTCCTTGAAGATGTGCAAAAAATATACCCTCACTCCATTTGCTACAATTGGATCTTCATAGAGTTTGGATGACTCTATACTGAGAATAACCTCCAGAGAGGGTTGGTTCCCTTTAGATTTATTATTATATATGAACTTCTGTTGTTTTTTTGGATGAAAAGGATAAGGGAAAACTAAAAGGAAATCATAATTAAAGGGGTTATGCACTTGAATTATTGGTATTCTCCAAAATCTATTGAAATTAATGCACACATATAAATCAATCATAATTATTTAGATTGCTCCTAAACATAAATATTTTAGATGAAAGATTGAAAAGATTTTGGATTGCAAAACTCTATTCCTATCTCTTTAAATGACCTGTAGAGGATGAGATTTTCACAGTAGGTGTGGAAAGGACCTACAAAAAATTAAAGGAGATGCCACTTTTATGATAGTACATAGTCAAATTAAACTCTATTTTGATCCAAAACTATATGCAAAAAATCTTCTTTTATTTGATTAAAAATGGTGTCAATTACAATTTCTTCTCTACTTTAGGAATAATTGAAAAATGGCTTGAAAAAACCAATATATATGTTTAACACTAACCTAAAGCCAAAGTGGAGTTTATTTTAGAGAAGTGTTAGTCTTGGTTAGTTAACTCAATACCTAATCCTTTTACAATACAAAATAATTCATAAAAATCTCCAAACTTTATAAAAATTTACATAATCTTCAAATTTTGGCATGGAAGGAAAGTGGTAAGACCCATTTACAATTAAAAAGTGTTTCATGCATGAAATTCCATGAAAATATTCAAAAGGTAAATCCAATTGAGTTTTTTAACATGTTTTGGAACATAATAAAATCCCTCCTTGCATGCAAAGCATGATCTAGTAAAAAGTCAACTAAAGAGATTTAACCCTTAAATAAAGACTAGTTAACTCAATTTGAGTTCAACTTGCATGAATTGAAACTTTTAGATTGAATTGAGAATGATATATCCACTTAAAAAATATATATTACATGTGATAACTAAAAAATTAATTCATTTGATAGATTTTTAATGTCATTCTTTAAGTTGACCATTTGACCAACTAGGCCTATCAGACCAAATAGGCCTAAAATCCAATATGTGAATTTAAAATACATTAAACCTAAAAAAATAAGCCATGAAACATGAAAAAACAACAAATTACACTTTTTAAAAAAAACATTCATCAACAAAAATATGATTTTGATCTGAAAACCTTTGCCATTTAGTCAATAGGGTTGACTAAGCCCATTTTGTGCCATTTTCCAGTAGACTGGCCATTTCAATCAAGTTGTTCAAGATAATTACAAGATTATTTATAACCAAAATAAAACTTTAGGATGAATTAAAATTCTTAGGCTTTGAGCTCCATTGATTATATTTCATTGAAGTGACCTGTACTTCATTTTACATGTTTTTTCTCTAAAAAACACATGTTTTCTACCCTCATCCTTACATCTCCATACATAAAATTAATATTTATAAAATAATATATAAATTTAATTTAAATTTTTAAATTTTTTATGTTTATTAAATATGACTTGATGGAAATAAAATCACCTTTTTTCAAAACTAGTTTTTTGAGGGTTTAGGCGGGCTTTGAAGCTAAATTTTCAAAATGATGGTTCATGAAGTATAGACCTCAAATCCCAATTTTTTTTAATTTATGTGTATAAAAATAACATCCCAAATATTATTAAAAATATTGGGTTCCCATTCAAAATATAAAAAAGTTACCATGTGGAGAAATTTTCCTATGCAGTTTTGACTGCATTCTAAGCTACCTACACTCTTAATGATTGTTCATAAATAAAAACCACTAAAATGGTATCAATTTTTCATAAATTATAATTAAATATTATTAATAAAAACATACTAATATCATTCATCCAAACTCCACATGTGGTGAAAGATATGAGCATTTGAACAAGAGGTTAAGAAGGGTGTCTAGAACTAAAAAAATGAAAATTTAACCAAAATGAAAATAAATATTCACATTATTCTCAATGAATTAAAACATAATAATGTGGTATTTTCCATGATATAAAAACACTTTGAAATCACATTTTTCTTGAAAAGTCAAAAAAACCCTCTTTTTGGCCTTTATGCCTATTTGTTTGCAAAAGCCTATATGAGCATGGTTTGATTAAAATTTAGAGTTTTGAAACTATTTAAATGTCTGATTATGATATTTAAAAATATTCCCATGATTTTAAAATTTTTACCTATAATTATAAACCTCTATGGCACTCCAGAATGATTCCTATTCTAGTGGTGATCTCCAATGAACATGCTAAGGACTGTTACAAAACAACAAGTATATCAACTCATCCAATGTCCATGAAACTTTTAAAAAAAATTATCCAACTCATAATTTCATTGTTTAAAAAATTATAGGTCTTGAAACCACATGTAGCTCCAAGAATGTTCAATTTTATCTCAAAATTGATCCATGTGCATGGATTATCTGCACATTTGGCCTTGACAATGCTCTTTTTAAATTAAAATGACCCATTTACAATAAATTTTTAATTTTTTTACCAAATTTAATTATTTTAGGCTACAATTTATTAGTTTGACCTACTATAAAAGGATAGTTTCAGATAATAGGGGAAGTAATTTGGTCTTGACAGGCCAAATTACTAACAATTTTGGTGACTTTTAAGGGTTGACCAGCCTAATGGTCAAATAAATAAGAAAAATTGACTTAAATTTACTTGTATAAACACTAATTTTATAATATCTTTTGTATATAAATACACAACAAGACAATTGACACAAATAACAACAAACACATGCACATATCCACTTAAAGGAATGGACGATAACAACTTGGAAAGGGAAAAACAACACTAAAAGCATGTGCAGATATGTACTTAGAGAAATAAAACACAAGGAGTCCATTATGTAAAAACCAACCTCCAATTTTTTGGACCATCTAGATCAAAATGAAAATTTGATAATTCACTTTTGTGATAAGATGGATAATGATGTATTACATGTTCCCTTGCAAGCTTGGTGGTTGAGAAATCAAGTATCTTCTTTTCCAAATCCTTTGTCATGATCATATGTGTAATATTATGAGAAAATTAACCTCTAATGTAAACATACTCATTTGGTGGCTCTTCTCCTTTGTCAAGCTTTATTTCTTCATAATCTAGTTGACTAATCTGAACACAAAATATACTTGTAATACCTTTTGGAAGAATATCCATGTCTGTAGGCTCATCAAAAATATGATAGCCCATTTTTAAGATATAAAACAAGTCCATGTCAACAATGAACTCTTGAGGTGGTAGAATTGAAGGGATGCCCACTTCTTTCACTTTGATTTTCTTGACAAGGCTGTTCTCTTTGGTTGTAATTAGACCATAGTCACCCTAGAGAAGAGTATATCCTACTCCCAAAACTTTAAACAAGTCCTCTAATGAGCTTTCTAGGTAATTTTTAATCTATGACTACTCCACAAATTCATCAATTTGATTAGTTATTACATCAATTTCTTCATTCTCTTCATAATATGGTAGCTTTGCTTCCTTAACCTCTTCATGAACACTTGCATTCTCCTCAGCACACTCTTCTTGAAACTCATTTGAATCTGCAATTTTCTCTTCTAGTTCCCACATGATCTATTGCTCTTCCTTCTTCTGCATGTTGCTTTAGATGGATTTCCAAGATGGAAATGAGTTATATTTTTTAGGAGGGAGGGAAATTACTTGAGTATCTTTAGGTTGGCTTGACTACATGATTTGGTTCCAAGATGGAAAAGATAGAGTCTCTTTCTTGTCTTTTTGATTCTATTTCTCTTCCTCTTTCCTTGTCTTCAACTCCAACTCTCTGATCTGATTATCAATATTCTCTTAGAATATCTTCTCTTTTAAGTGGTCAATAATCTCAACTTTAGGTTGTCCCAAATCAATCTCCTTCTTTCTTTGACAATTCTCTTGGATTGATCTCCAAGAAGGGAAAGTTTGAGAAATAAATGAAGAATGATCTATTGAGGAGGAATGGATGTAATATAAGGAGGCTATGGTTAAACATGTTCTAATTTGAGGCCTTTTAGTTTATCCTCAATGCTTTGAATGTAACCACCTATATCCATCATCTCACCTATAAGATTGCCAAAATTTTCCATCTCAATAGGTGTCCATTCTTATTTTATTTTCTACAATGAATCTCTCACATAATGGATATATTGAGTAGGGGTCTCTTGGTCATAGTAGCTCTGTGAGTACAACTCTAGTGCATGATTTTCAAGGCTCACTAAAGTTTGTTTAAGTGTTGGAATGGATTAGGTAGCTACAAAATGGCCATGATTAGGCTAGATAGATGGGTAGGATGGCTCATGAAAGGGTTGGTAAGGGATATTATTATGATGGAATGGTTGTTCATAAGGAGGATCTAGATAGTACTCTTGCATATATGCTTAATACAAATCCTCAAAATCCTAGTGAGGATCATAGTGTAACTAGTCATAATGATCATAGTGAGGAGTATATGGATCCATAATGAAATAAGTAATTTAAGACCATTAGTAAACCAAGTGCTAAATGTAGTCAATATTTGAAATGATACCTAATATTTTGAGCTAGCATTGAGTGCTTGAAAATTGCATTGATCTTCTGAATGCCTCCAAAGGGTAGTATGTAGAATGTGTGTCCCACCAGGTGTGCCAAAAAATATTATCACTCTAGAGTGCACCCTATTTGAAGATGTAAAAAAAAAACACCCTCACTCCAGCTAATACAATTATATCTTCTCAAAGTGTGGGTGACTCTGTACTGAGAAGAACTTCTAGAGAGGGTTGGTTCCCTTTAGATTTATCAATTATATCTGAACTACTATGGTTTTTTGGGATGAAAAGGATAAGGCAAAACTAAAAGAAAATCCTAATTAAAGGGGTGATGCAATTGAATGATTAGTATTCTCTAAAGTATATTTAAATTAAGGCACACATATAAATCAGTAAGAATTCTTCAGATTGCTCCTAAACATAAATATTTCAGATGAAGGATTGAAAAGATTTTGGATTAAAAAATTCTATTTCTATCTCTTCAAATGACCTATAGAGGATGAGATTTTCATAGTAAGTGTGGAAAGGACCTGTAAAAATGAAAATTAGATGCTACTTTAATTCTAGTACACATTCAAATTACACTCTATTTTGATCCAAAACCATATGCAAAAAAATCTTCTTTTATTTGATAAAAAATGGTTTCAATTACAATTTCTTCTTTGCTTCAGAAATTAATGAAAAATGGCTTAAAAAAACCAATATATATGTTTAAAACTAACCTAAATCCAAATTGGAGTTTATTTTAGAGAATTATTAGTCTTTTTTATTTAACTCAAGACTTATTCCTTTTACAATACAAAACAATTCATAAAAATCTTCAAACTTTATAAAAATTTGCATAATCTTCAAATTTTGGTGTGGAAGGAAAGTGCTGGAGCCCATTTGACAATTAATTTTTTTTTCATGCATAAAATTCCATGCCAATATTCAAAATTTAACTCCAATTTGGTTTTTTAACATGTTTTAGAACATATGAAAGTCCCTCCTTACATGCAAAGCATGATCTAGTCAAAAGTCAACTGAAGAGATTTGACCCTTAAAGACTAGTTAACTCAACTTGAGCTGAACTTGCATGAATTGAAACTTTTGGATTGAATTGAGAATGATATATCCAATTAAAAAAATATATATTCCATGTGGTAACTCCAAAATTAATTCATTTTATATATTATCAATACCATTTTTCAAGTTGACCATTTGATCAACTAGGCCTATTAGACCAAATAGTCCTAAAAGCCAATCTATGAATTTGAACTCCATTAAAACTACAAAAATAAACCATGAAAACTAAAAAGCCAAAAAATTACACCTGAAAAAAATTATTCGTCACCAAAAATGTGATTTTGATGCGAAAACCTTCGCCATTTAGTCAACAAGGTTGACTAGGCCCATTTTGTATCATTTTCCAACAGATTGGCCATTTTTATCAAGCTATTTTGGACAATTCCAAGATTATTTATGATTAAATAAAATTTTAAGATGAATAAAAAGTCTTATTATTTTATCTCCATTGATTATATTTCATTGAAGTGACTTGTACTTCATTTTACATGCTTTTTTGTATTAAAAACATGTTTTCTTCCCTCATCCATACATCTCCATACATAAAATTGACATTTATGGAATCTTCTCTAAGTTTAATTGAAATTTGAGAAAAATTAAGGTTTATTTAAGATGACTTTATGTCAATAAAATCAACTTTTTTCAAAACTAGTTTTTTGATGGTTTAGGTGGCCTTTGAAGATAAATTTTCAAAATGATGGTTCATGAAATAAAGATCTCCAAATAATTTTTTTTTTAAAAATTTATGTGTATAAAACTATCCTCCCCAACATCCCTTAAAATATTGGGTTCCAATTCAAAATATATAAAAAGTTACTATGTGGAGAGAAATTTGCCTATGGGGTTGTGACTGCATTCTAAGCTACCTACACTCTTAATGATTGTTCATAAAGAAAAACCAATAAAATGGTTTAAATTTATCATTAATTACAATTATATAGTATTAATAAAAACATACTAATATTATTCATCCAAACTCCACACATGGTGAAAGATATGAGCATCTGAACAGGAGGCTAGGAAGGGTGTCTAGAATTGAAAAAAAGAAAATTTCACCAAAATGAAAATACATCTTCAAACTCTCTCCAATTACTGAAAAAATAATAATTGGGTCTATACCATGCTATAAAAATACTTTGAAATCACATTTTTCTTGAAAATTCAAAAAATCTCTTTTTGACCTTTATGCATGTTTGCTTGTAAAAGCCTATATGAGCATAGTTTGATTAAAATTTAGAGTTTTTAAACTATTTATAGGTCTTATTATGATTTTAAAACATCATCCCATACTTTTCAAACTTTTACCTAGACTTAGAAACCTATGTGGCACTCCAGAATGATACCTACTCCAATGGTGATCTCCAACGAACATGCTAAGGATTGTTACAAAATAGAAAGTATCTCCACTTATCCAATGGATGTGATTTTTTTTAAAAAGGTTATCCAAATAAAAATTACCTTGTGTACAAAATTTGAGGTCTTGAAACCACTTGTAGCTCCCAGAATGTTAAATTTTATCTCAAAATTGATCCTTGTGCATGGATAGTTTGCATGTTTGACCTTGACAATGCTATTTTGAAATTAAAATGACCCATTTACAATAATTTTTTGATAATTTTTACCTAAATTAATTATTTTATGCTACAATTGATTGGCTTGACCTGTTGCAAAGGGATAGTTTCAGATAATAGGGGTAGTAATTTGACCTTGGCAGGCCCTATTACTAACAATACTCTTATTATTAAAAAATAATTGGTGATGTTAACATTTTATTCTAAATATAATTACACTCAGAAAATTCTCACACTTAATAATGTTACTAAAAACACTAGTAACCAGAAATCTAATTCTAAACCTAAACCTGCCAATGGTAAAGCTAGGAACCAAGAATATGGAAAAAATAATCATAAAAGAAAATTAAATTATAATTATAATCTATGTGGTAAAATTGAACATAAAATGGAATACTATTACAAAAACAAGAACATATCTAATAATAAACTCCAAAATTAACAAAGGGAAGAAAGGTTGTAATCATAATCAACAAAAAAATAAAAACTAGAATCAAAATGATAATTAAGATCATAATAGTAACACTATTGCACTATATGTTACCTTGCTTGTTAGTAGAGGTTCTTGGAAGACTTAACATGATAATTATATTTATATCTTGTGTAGATACAAAAAAATAGATAAACATGGCATATACTTCATAAATCTAGATTGTCACTTGAAAACACAAAGGTGCTTATAAAAGGAATAATCATAGAAACAACAAATATAAAGCAAGATGGAATATGTTAAATGAATAATAGATATTAAATAAAAATAGAGTAATAAATACACATAGTAAAATGATAAAATATAATTAGAAAAACTATATTAGGACTATTCTATTAATCTCTATCACACATCAAAACCACATTTCATTACATCTGAGCACTAAATATAGATCATTCTAGATCATTGTCTCTTTACATTATAGTCTTCTAATATACTTAAAAGGAAAGACTTTTTGCATTCTTCTACCATTGCTTAAGATTACAAAGGTCAAATACATCTAAAATACTATACAAAATACAAAATCATATACTCTGAACACATGTCCAACCAATTATACTTCATAATTTTGATGACCTTGATCCATACCCAATACTTAATTTGTTTTCTTTTCTTGAGAAAAAATTTCACCTAGAAATATGATCTAAAGCTGAGATGATGAGTCATAAACACTAGTCACAGTTATCACTCTAGGTGCCATTTACTAGTTTTCACCCATTACACACTATTTAACTATCCTTTCCGGTTTTTAACTAAGTATCATACTAGCCTACCACCATTTTAGGTTTTCGATAATCTAGCATAACCAAGGGGTCACCCTTTATAATTTTTCAACCATTAGGGTCCTACTTCTAATGTTTAAGACCATCCTATATTCTTTGTACAAAGCTTGTGAAATCTACAAAATTAAAGTGTAAAATGCCTATCGAGAAGGTGGTGGTGTGCTTTGGAATGGTTGAGGTGGAGGATGTTGTGTTATTGGTTTTGTCTAGACTACAATTTGATTTGATAGATGTTTATGGTATGTTGGAGGAGTTTTTTTTGGTTATGTGCATGTTTAAGTCTATGCATCTACCTTCTTATATTGAAACATCTATTGGAGTTGATGTGGTGGAATGAAATAAGGTAACTCCAATAGTTGAGCAATGGAAATATAAATTTGTGCAAGATCTTACTTCAGCATCCTCCAATATATGAGGGCCTCATGCACCAAGGAAAGTAATATGCACAGTGGAGTCTGGACCAACAGCAAATTTTTCACATCATCATCTTTCATAATGTATATGAGTGGTTTTTCATTTGATATTTTGAGTTACATATCCAATACCATCTCATCTAATTGAGCTTTAATCCTACAAACATGTGCATTATCTCAATATGACATATTTGAAGCTTTTACATAGTGTTGTCCCTAGCAACCAACATTTTCTTGAGTGGAGTGCTCAATGCACCTAGAGTAGTTGTTTGATCATTTAACACTTTTTTGACTTTATTAGTTAATGTGAACTTATATTTTATATTAACCAAAGGTTGATAGAGTTATTTACTCCAATTTATTATCCCTTGGATTTTTTTTTAGCATATTATGTAATAGTCTTCATAACCTACTCATATTCTTCCGGTAACTTACAAATTAGCTATTGGGGTTCTAGATTTACACCCTTGCTAAGGAGGAGGTTGTTCAAATTTTCCTACTCAAATATAGTCCAACATGGGATTGATCCTAGATTGTGGGTATCTTAATTATGGATAAAAATTCTAGATAAGGTTGGCTTCCTTATGGATCTATCACCTACACTAAACCTAAACTATCACTTTCTTGGAAAAGAGAAAGAGATTTGACAAAACTTATAAAATTATGTAAAAATTAGTGATGCACTAATGATTTGATCACTCCAACTCACACAAAATACACTATGAGACACTTTTAAGAATAAATAACATCAATCTCACATAAGTATTTCAGAACAAGGCATTAATCAGTTACCAAATTAGCAAGAGAAAGAAAATATCCACTTTCAAACTAGACAATAAATTGTAGATTGCACTTGTAATGACCTATGAGAGCTATTAAGCACTTTTTAAAGGTAATAAAACTTAGATATAAGCAAGGAACATGCATTCACTTAATAATAGTGCATGAATTCATAGAACACACTTCAATTTGGCTTATAAAAGGATGGAATTCAGTCTTTACTACATCAAAAAGGTGTCATAGTACAAATTTCAATAGATTCTAGTCATACCAAATAGAGGGATAGAGGTATTATCAAGCTCTTTTTAGGTTAAAAAGCTTGCATTTATAGAAAAAGGGATGAGAGAGATAAGAAACTATGCATTGAAAAAGGCCTAATGGCTTTTGATGGATTAACACCAATTCAAGGATGTTACTCATTGATCTTATCAAGAAGACACAATTTCAAAGGATTTACAAAAGAATTTAATGCTCTATTGATAATTATTTGGACACCAGGTCATCATCTCAGGACTCCGTGCTACTTCTAATTAACTCTTGGACTAGGCATACTTGGTATGTATAATAAATTTGGTTGACGTCTTTGGTGACTTGACTGGGTAGCATGCCTGCTATGCTTGAGAACTCAGACCATATACATGACTCTGACTCATAATAGATAATGCGTGGACCATTTACATAACTGCAAGAGAGTCTTTTGATTTTCAAAGACATAAGAATTCTAAAAATAGGGAAATAAATAAACTAAAACAAGGAAACTAACCTAAAAAGTAAAGGTATCTAAACTATTGAACAACTATGCAAATAAAAGCACTTATTTAGGATAAAATAGAAAGGAAACTAATGTGTTAGAAAACACTTAGAGAAAAATAGAAATAACTAACTATGTATGGGGTACTTTACTTTCCTTAATATTAGTTCTTGAGATATATCCCATTGACTAGGATAGGAAGTTATTCACCATTCATCCTTGTGAGATGGAAAACATTATGGGACTTACATCTAGAGATTGTATACAGACCATTCTAGAGAGAATAAAATTTTGTGTGATTTCTTGGCTTTTCTCTATCCTCATCCCACTTGAGGACCAAATCTTCTTCTTGGAAAGCTCTTGAACTTCCTCCTTTATCAAAATATCTCTTTGTCATTGCTTTATGGGCCTCCATAGCCAACATTGACTAATGCCTTGTCTTTTATATCTCCATGAGCTCAACATATCTTATTTCTATTAGCTTAGTTGCCAAAATCTCATGCTGATGCATCAATTCTAAAGTAGGTAATTCAATAGAAATAGGCATTCATTATTCCTTACCATATACTATCTTGTATGGATAATTGAAAATTAAAATTTTATAAGTGATCTTATGGGCCCACAAAATTGGCTTTAATTTGAAATTCTATGATCTCTGACTATCTTCAACAGTCCTCCTAATGATCTTTAAAAAATTCTTATTGGTAGACATAGTAAGGTCATAGTAAGACTAACATTATTGAAACAACGAAATTGAAACTTGAGAGAAGAGAAATACATTTTATTGGCTAGAGAAATTAACATCATTCCAACTCTAGTGCCATGTTTGTTCTTCGATCCATCAAAATATAGCTGCCATAGTCCATCACTAGGTTGATCATCTTTCATCAATGTTGGAATTAGTGCATCATTATCATGAAGACAATAGAAATCAAGTCCTTTAATTAACTTATAGGGATAATGTTAATGAAAATTAGATGCCCATTCATCAAGGAAAAGATATAGGATTCCATCTAAACGTGATTCTGATTCCACCTCACTATTTTCTAATACCTTGTCTGAGATAACATAATTAGTGTTCACCATGCTTGGCATAAATGGCTCCAAATGAATTCTTGAAATAAGTTTAGAACATATTATCAACTTAGTACCATACCTAGTTTTGAACATTACATAGGTTTAATCAACTGACAACTATCCTCCAATATTTGAATTAAAATATCTTGATAGATGCATGGTAAAATAAAGAGGTAAGTCCACTACAATTACATCTTACTAAATAAAAAAATTGGGGCAAGCATGTAATGTTAGTTTTAGGCCTTTGATCATGCCTATTGTCTTTGTTGGTGAGTCATCTAATTTCTATACTCATTTGGTATTTGGCTCATAGACAAACCCAAGCTTGTTTGCAATTTGTTTGGGCATGACAATGATACTGGCTCCACTATCTACCATACAATTATGGACTAAATAGTCACCTAATATCAAAGAGAGATAAAAGAGATGGGTTTTGTTTGTTTTGGCATTGGATTTATCCACCTTTTCCATGTTATGTATCTATTGATTAGGTTGTTTGATTTGATGGTTTGAATTGGCCAAGATAGCTCCTTGTTTCTTAGATGGTTACTTAGATACCTTAAGATCTAAAATCTATTGAATCTGCATGTCCTTTTTCCCTATAATGGCAAGGGAATCCCACATGCTAATACTAACATTTGATTCTTCATCTTATCAATAATTTTACAAGATGGTCTACTAAATTTTGGCTACATTTGATGAGCCACAGGGGCATTTGGGGAACATTCATTGTCTCTATATTATAAATATTTTGTGATATAGAAATAATGACTTGATCTTTGACATTATTTGACACAAAATTAGGAACACTAGAAGTATTGCTCACATCTTGGTCTTCGTCAATTGTTCATGTTTTATCTCTAGTCAGAGCTACCACTTGACCATTTATGTTACTACTTTTACTAACTTGGTTGAATTTAATATGATCATCTAAGTGCCAATTAAAATTGATAGCATTAGGCTGCCCTATAACTTATTGAGCTTCTCCTTGGACTGCCATATTCATGTCTTGATATTGACCGCCTTGAAGATAAAACTCTTCTTGTCTCATTTTTGATATGGTAATATCTTATGATATCAAGGCTTGATTATAAATGTCATTTGGATTGGAAGGCTACCAACCTAGATCTTGCATCAAGTTATTTTGGGGAATAATAGCTTTTGAACTGCAAGGTACATTGGGATCAAGGGATGCATATGGCCTAGTTTCGGTTATGGATCCTTGATTTTAATAAGGTTACCTATTATCCTTGAAACCTTGATAAGGAGGTATTTGGTTATTGAAATATTGATAAGTACTCTATTTTTTATATTGATAAGTTCTACCTTGGTATTACTACCTCTTGAGTAATATAATCTCATTTCTAAAAGCTTGTAACATGTTTTTTAGATCACTAATATCACTAGATTGATTAGGAGGGGTTACAACTTCGACTTTTGGTGATGGAATAAGAGATATACTTGGAATTTGGGGAACTTGAGGAGGAGGAATAGATTACAATTTTATAAAAAGGGCATTAGAGGCCTTGGATCAAGTTTATCAGCTTAAATCAGGCTCTTTTCTTCTTTGATAGTAATTTCATAGGCATTTGGAAAATTATTACTACCCATAGACTATATCATGACACTTATATCAAAATTAAGGGCCTTAAGGTAGTAAAAAATGCATACTCTAGGGATGGCCTAACCAATGTAGGGATCTTAATCCATGTCTTTTGAAATTTGAGGTTAAAATTATACATGAATTTATGGGGGTACCTTTTTATGGTAGTCAATTTTATTCAAATTAATTAACTAAGGATACACCTAACTCATCCCAAGTAGAAATAGAATTCAAAGGAAGATTCATATACCATTGTAATGATTTTAATTTAAATGAAGCAACAAGCAATCTGATGATGATATTATCTTGAGTAACATTATGAACAAAACATAGATTGGAAACATCTTGGATATGCTCAATAGTAGTATTTTTATCTCATTTTCCTAAGAATTAAGGGATAATTTTTAGGGTAGACATAATAATTTCATAATATTGGACCAAATTTAGGGGACTACCCTTATTAAATGGGATAAACACTTGATTCTTGATAACCATTTGGGAGAAATGGATTTGGCTTATGGGGACAATATATTGGACTTAAATCATAGAATAACCAGTGGATGAACACTGCTTTGGAAGATAAGGTATTGTACTATTCAATCTTCATCTTTTATAAGAAGTAGGAGGCAATTCAATATGTTCAAAAGAAATACCTTTACTTGGTGCTCTTGTTGTAACCTTTGGCATCAAAGCATTGTCTTGAAGATGTTATGATCTCTACAAGTTGAAGGATATTAAAATTTTGATGATGGTATGTCTCTCTTTTTGCTACAATTTCTTATTTTTAATCTTCAAACTTCACTTATACCAAATAAATAGGTCCCATAGGGCATTCCAAAATTATTAGGGTTCTAGATTTGCACCCTAGCTAAAGAGGGGATTATTCAAATTTTCCTACTCAAATCTAGTCCAACATGGGTATCCTAATGATGGATCGAACCTCCATAGAAGTCCAGCTTACTTATGGATTTATCACCTAGACTAAAACTAAACTATCACTTTCTTGAAAAAAAAAAGATATTTGACAAAACTTATAAAAGCATGTAAAAAGTGGTGATGCATCAATGATTTGATTATTCCAACTCACACAAAACACACTATGAGACACTTTTAAGACCAAATAACAGTTATCTCACATAAATATTATAGAACAAGGTATTAATCAATTACCAAATTAGCAAGAGAGGATATATATATCCACTTTCAAACTAGACAATAAACTGTAGATTACACTTGTAATGACTTGTGAGAACTATTAAGCACTTTTTGAAGGTGAGAAAACTTATACATAAGAAATGAACATAAATTAACTCAATAATAGTGCATTAATTCATATAACCCACTTCAATTTGGCTTAGAAAAGGATGGAATTTAGTCTTTATTACATCAAAAAGGTGTCACAGTATAAATTTTAGTAGAGTTTGGTCTTACTAAAAAGATGGATATAGGGATTATCAATCTGATTTCTACACTAAAAAGCCTATATTTATAGAAAAAAGGATGAGAGAGAAGGAATTATGTGTTGAAAAAGGCCCAATGGATTTTTATGGATTATCACCAATTCAAGGATGATGCGCATTGATCTTATCAAGAAGGCATAATTTTAAAGGCTTTTCAAAATAATTTAATGCTTCATTGATCCTTATTTGGCCACTAGGTAATCATCTCAAGATTCCATGCTACTTCCACTAAACTCTTGGACTAGGCATATTTTTTGTATGTAAACCAAATTTGTTCAACATTACCTATGTCTCTATTCTTAGGGCATGCCATTATGTACATAGTATTGGTAGGCATTACACAACTAACCAATATTTAGTAACTCATGTCAATAAGTATATGATTTATTTGTCTATAGGCATTACTTAATCACTTAGCACCTACATAACCAAATTGGTGCAAGTAGAATCTATCATTTGGCATGTGTTTTCTAGTTAATTATTGAGGTTTACATTATCACCTTGTAGCCTCAATACTTTCTATTCCAATTTGTATGCCTCCTATATAATTGACTCTTGGAATGCATTTGGGCCTTAAATTTTGTTTGAAAATGGTAGTTGGGATGCATCCAAAGTTATTTCCAAAGTAGTAATGGCAAGCACCATGGATGTGGAAGGAGTTATAGATGGAGCTAATGTGAATTTCACTAAGGGAAGAGTAAAAGTAGTTTGTTGAGTTGATTTTTTGGGAACATCCCATAGCCACTAGCTAACAATCTAAGGCATTATCTATGAGGGTTCTTCCTACGTAATTGATTACATTTCTAGCTTATGTTATGATATAGACTCTAATTATTTCTTAGCTTCAACTTCAACCTTGGCTTTAACATATACCTCAGCTTTAGCTTTGGCTTGCACCTAAATCTAATCCTTATGTTTAACTTTGGCTTTGTCTTTGGCATCTACCTCAACCTTAACTTTGACCTTAGCCTCAACCTTCACTTTCTCTTGAGATGTTTTCTCCTCAACTGCTTACTTCACTTTTTCTTCCTTGGCCTTTTTTTCTACCTCCTCTCTCAATAATTATGTATCTTATGTTTCTTTTTATTTATTTTCTATTTCATCTTTCTATTTTTTCCTTACATCTGATTTTTTATCTTTCTTTCTTTGAACCTTTGCTTCCTTGATTTGTTTCTTTTGGCCTTCTTCTTGCTTAGTTTTTTTATTCATAGACTCAACTTCCTTGGATTGATTTTTGGTTTCCTCTACTTCTTGAACCTATTTTTGTACAGCCTTTACTTCATCAACTTATATATCCTCTAGTTCTTTGGCCATTTATTTTTGTTATTTCTCTTGCACAACTTCATGTTGATGGCATTGCACCTCCTGTGTGATTGTTTATTATGTAATTTCTTTTTTTTCTCTCTTCTTTTATTTATTTATTTTCATTCTTTTTTTTTTTTTCTCTTATGGGTATTTTTATTATTATGTATCTTCTTCTTATGACTATGCCTAAGGTAAACTTATTGTAGTGGTCTCCTCCGTTTCCTCTAATGTATCGAGCCTGATAACTATTTGAGTTTCCTCCAAGGAAGTTGATTATATGACATACCTCAGCACATAAAATTCTTATTTCTTGATAGTGGTGGGGGATTTAGGGACTCCTTGACTCTCTTTACATCTTTGGTCTATGATTTTTTTTGTGAAGCTTGTGTTTCCTATGCATCATTCACTTATACTGCTTTACCAAAAGACACCATCCTTTCTTTGACATGTTGTGTTTCCCTTTTTGAAAAGTGAGTCCTTGGCTTATGATTCAAAGCTAGAAATGGACTTTCTTGTGTTGATTTCTCTTTTTATTACACAATTGAATATCCCTTAGCTAGATCTATGTGAAATATCTTAGTTACCAATTTTTTCCACATTATTTCCTATCCTATAAAATCAATAATGATGAAAAGGGGGTTACATGATGTCAACCTAGAGATCCTACCTTACCTAATTTATCACTTGAAAAGTGTGCACTACTTTCCAAAATAAATTTTTTTCTCATCTTCCTTATCATATAATTCAATTTTTATGTCCTTGAGCATGGTATTCAATACTTATTATTCTTTCACTCTTGTTTTTGTCAAGTCACACTGAGCCACTATCATTAGAACATGTACATTATCCAACCAGGACTTTGTCTACCACATCTAATTCTTGGGAGGAGGGGTGAGGATCTATATAAATGTGCCTTTATTTTTTATTTCTCTTATTGGGATGGAGCTACTCAAACTTTTCATGGTACATGTGGTTGTACTTGTCATTGTGCTTATGGTTGATCTAATGTTGGTTATTATCTTTTTGGAAGAATGGATTGAAGAGGTAGAACCTTCTTCATAGCTAAATATTTTTGTATTCATACTTTAGACTACACATCTACCATTGTAATGAATAATGACACCATGGTTATAGTTTGAGTGGCCAATTCTAAACTTTGATCTGAATGTCATTATGTAGATTTATAACTAGTGCATATTATCCCAAATATTGCATAACATCCTATTGGATTCTTGGGTACATTTTTATCAAGGCTAGGGAATTTATCCACCATGTATTAAACAACCCTAATTTTTCATATCGTTTCCTTGATTTAGTCCATATGATGTTTGCAAGGGTAGTGGTAGGCCGAAAATCTATAGTAACATTAATTGGTCCTAGTGGAGATTTCCATTATGTAAAATACAATAGTCAGACCAAAAACTGATATTGAATTTTTTGAAAACCACCTAAAAGTACTGTATTGATAATGGTAGTGAGATATGATGCTAAAAACTTGATCTAATTGAAGTTCTCTTATAGACATATCATACGATGTGTAATATCAATTACCCCTATCATTGCCTGTTGGGCATGTTTGGTGATCTACCAAAATATTTTTATGATGCATTCCAATAGAATATAATATAAATCATCCTATATAAAATTAATCAATATTTCCATGATTTATCTTGTGGTATACATCTCATAAACATCTAAATAGATTGATGGTGCAATAGATTTGTATTGGAGGGATTTCCCATGATTGGGAAGGCTTGTGGCTCTTACCATAGTTGGAGCATCGATCTAAATTGTAGCATCTTAGGATAAATTTATATCCCTTTGATTATATTGACTCAAAATATTTGCATGCCCTCATCAAGTAACCCAAATGTAGGGAGATTAATCAATATCTCTATATTTAAACCTCAAAGTGGATGTCAAAGAATTGGGGCTCCATCTTGTGTATTTTCTTGTGGTCCTAGATCAAATAGGGTAGATTATTCTTGGTTAACAAAATCAAAAGTATCTGGGTCATGTTATTTATTATACCATAAACCCAAGCCAATCCCCATCTCTTCTTTTTACACATCTATTAGAGGGATCAAAATTTGGGATCAATTCATGGTTGTTATTATAGTTTGGAATGAACACTTGTTTAGATGATTCAGACTCTGGTATGTAATCTATGTGTAATGATTTATTTTGAAGGCATATCACAAAATTAACTTGTTAAATATAGTGTGTAATGTCTAAGTGTTATCGACATCCTTCTTTTTTATAGCTTTTTATACTCAATTCCATGTAATTCACTATTTTAAATGCAATTAATGGGTGAACAATAGTTGTGGTCTAAAATTAATATGATTTCATACTTTCTTAATGTGATTATGACCCTCTTTAAATTAAGACTCTTTATTTATCCCTCATAGGTTACTTGATGTGATGTGATAACCTTCCATCTTCCCTATTTATTTTGTGGTTCCAATTGTCCTTTTTCCATTTAATCTACCTTGAGAAAGATGTAATCTCTTGAAATCCCTTATATTTAACGATCTTTAATGACCATTTTTATCCTTTTGTTATAACTATCTTATCATTTCCAACTTCCTATACTTATTTCATGACCTCTGATAGTTGGTTCCATTTGTCTATCCTTATTTGGCCCTAAAATCCTATTACACATTATGACTATAATAGATTTTTGTTGGTTATGATGTGCTACAATGCCAAAATCACATGTTAAAAACATACTATCCCAACAAAATAAAACACACATAGAAAATAAACAAAATTAAAGAAAATCCTAACTACATGGTGCCACTCAGCACCCACTCATATTATTAGTAGAATGATAGATTAAAATCAATAAGGCTTAAGCCTTATTGTCATAGTTTTTGAAAATGGGAAAAAAATGGTGGAAATTAAATTTTTAATTAATGGATTAAAATTGAATGAACTAATCCCAAAACCACTATTTTTTGGGGAAAAGTTCAAGAATTTTAATTAATTAATTAAAATTTTATGTCCAAGTTATTTTTTACCTCAAATTGTTTAAAAATGCATTTCAGCATCCCATACAAAAAGTCAGTAACATTTCAGATAATTTGAAAAAATCATTTAGATTTTTATAAGTTGTGAAAACACACATTACTTTTCCATAAGTTGTGCAAATTACAAAAACATTTTCATATTTTGCACAATTTGTAAAATATTTTTTAGTTTCCATGCAATTTGCAAAATCTTTTTTGGTCTCCATGCAATTTATAAAATCTTTTTCAACTTTCATGCAAATTGTAAAATTTTTTGGGTTTTCATGAAGATTTAAATTTTGTTTTCAATTTTCATGCCAATTGCAAAAATGTTTCAAGTTCCTATGAAAATTACAAAAAAAGTTTTAAAGTTCATGTAAATTGTAAAATCTTTTTAAGTTTCTCTTTTATGTGTAACTCAAAATTATATTTTTGTAAATCATGCAAATACAAATCATGCTTCCCCAAATCATGCAAATGCAAATTACATTTTCAAAAACCTTGTAAATGAAATCTTATACATCATAATTGCATTTTTCAACAATGCAAATTGTCATTACAAATTGAAGTTTATTTTTCAATATTGCATCAAAACTCAATTTTTTTTCATAAATCTTGTAAATACAGTTATTTTATTGTATGGTATTAAAATAAGTTTGTTTTCCCTTCAAAAATATATTTTTAATTTTCATGCCCACTCCAGTAATTTTAATATTTTAAAAAATGAATTTCCTTTCATGTTTTAGCTATGATCTACCGAGAATAAATATTTTCAAACTCACAAAAGGGAAGTAAATTGGTGTAAATAAGTGATTTTAACTTCTTAATCAACCAATAAAACATTATGTTGGAGCATTTAGTAAAAACAAAGCAATTTCAGAATAATCATTCTCATTTAGCCAATGGTCCTAAAAACTCATAGAGGTTTTTAAAATAATTTCCAAATGAAAGTTGAACATCATGATCACAGAAGAAGGTTAAAGGTCTACAAAAAAAATCAATTATTTTTCCCTCTCTCCTCCTAGCTAGATCATACAACCTGCATTTAAGGTATTTTAGATAGTTTGAAATTTTTTTTAGGGTTCAATATCTACCAAAAGATCTTTATACGACTAGTTGTACTCCCTCCCAATGACTATATTTGTTGAAAAAAATGCAAACTTTACTTTAAATTTTTGAATTCTCTCAAACATAAGCTATATTCCATCTCTAAAAAGGAGCAAATTTAATAATAAAAAGGAGCAAACTTTGATCATTTTTTAGAACTCTTTCAGCCAACCCAGTCATGTTATTTCTCTATGGAATAGATTTTTAGAATTTTAAAAAAAATGTGAAGCTTCATAAAGGGCATTGTGCAGGCCATATGCCCTAAAAAAGAACAAGTTTTTAATGCAAAAATTGATAAATTTAATTATTTTAGGCTTCTTTCTAGTTAGTTGATCCATATGACCTGTAGGAAGACAAGGTTTTTAATCAAATTTCATTTTATTTTTGGTTTTTTCTACCCAGTAGTGAGTCGTATGGCTATCATACAGTCGATCATAGGCTCAAGGAGAAAGGGTGCATGAAATATAATTAAATATGGGTGATCATAAGTTTGATTTACTTACTTTAATTTTCCAATTTTAACATTTTCAATGTGCATGAATTAAATGGTATGACCCTAGTTTAGGGAGGAAAATGTTAAAAATGTTGATGGATTTTTATGGGTAAAAAGTTAATTTTATGGAATTGTTAAAAAAATAGGAGACAAAAATGATGGAAAGTTTTTGATCATTTTTGTTCATGAATATTTCATGATCATGTGATTCCCTAAAGAAAGAATAATACATTCCCTAGGAAAAGTTGAGCATTGATAAAAAACAATTGTAGAATTTTTAAATTGTAGAAATTTAAAAAAACATAAGGTAATTTGTTTTCACTAAAAATTTGATAAAATCTATATTCCTTTCATCAAAATCATAAATTTTAGTTTTGGTAAAAAATCAATTATTAATTGATTTTTAATGTTTTAGTTGAATCAAGAACAAATAGAATATTTAAAAATAAATTAAAAAATGTAATTTTTGTAATTTCTTTAATTGATTTTTGTTGTCTAGATTTGTTTTGTTAAATAAGCAACACAAAGGAATTTTACAGGTACATCTGCAAGTAGTGAAATTGGTCAAATAAAAATTGAATTTCATACAAGAAGCATTAAAAACATGATAGATTAATTTGCATGACTAACTTGTGAGTACAAACTTTCATTTGCAATTTTGTCATTTATCAAAAACAAGAAGCTTTTCTAAAAATTTTATAAATTGTCTATTTTCTATCAAATTAATGTCTTCATCTCCTACTCTAAAAAATATAACTCTGAGTAAAGGCCAAGAAATCATGAAGTATCAATTTTAGGGCATGACACTTCCTTCACAACTAGAGTCCAATGTTGTAAATATGACTAACATTGATCTAAGTCACATCAACTTAGATGAATTTTGGGAAAGAATGAACATAGTGCATAAGACAAATTTTGGTCAAAGTATTTGTGATAATTGATTGGCATAAGTGGGAGTATTCCCAATGTCATTATAGTCTCCTAAGTTAGTTTTGATCATGGAAATTAACTATAATTCAGAGATAAGGAAGGTAATAGATCCACAGAAGGAGTTGGTAGTGAGTTTTGTTCTTAAGTAAATTGATAATGTTTTTTGCCTTCCAGATAGTGAATCCTTTGTGCATTTGACCCCCAAAGCCTCCCAAAGATTTTAGAATGCTAATACTATGGTGTGTTCTAAATAAGTCAATAATGCATGGTTGACTAAGCTAAAATATTATTCCACGTGGCCTCCAAAAAATCTTGTAAGATCTGATTTCAAAAATGAGATAAGTGATACGATCACATTATTGCCAAGGATAATGATAAATCAAATGTAAAATAACTTTCAAACATGTATGTATGGATTCATTTAGATCATCCTTAGAAACAAGTAATATATCAATTAGGGGAAATTGATTAGTGATGCCAATAAAAAGGAGCTCATGGAGGTAAAAGTCATCTAAAAATTCTATATGACTTTATATCTCATTTATGCTATAGTGAGTTAAAGATTTTTTGATGGATTGAATATAGTGAGTGATTTTAGGAAATCAATGGTGTATGACTTTTATCCTCAACTGGCATTAAAATAGAATACTAATCACTTTAAAAGGGTAAATGATTGCTTTGTTCATTTTATCATTAAATTTTTTATAAATGAAATCTATAACATGAGAATATCAATTTAAACCACTATAGAGATGGTTATATGGGGGACTTGGTTCATAAAGTTCACAACCTTCAATTATTTTAGAATTAATGGTTGTAAAGTTCCTAATTATATGTTTCCATGATATGTTAGTGATAATTGGGCATTGATGGAATTAGCGAGATAACTTGTTCAAACACGCAAGTCCTAACAAGTTGATATAAAATAGGGATCAAATTTCTAATCTCAATTGGTAGGTATACTTTCCCTTCACTTATAAAGGCTAAAATAGTTGAACAACACATGACTCACTATAAACTCAAGACATTTGAAATCAAGTTTTCATTTGACAATAAATGCCTAATTAAGCACAATATTGGACCTTTGTATCAACATCTTCCACATTTTGAAGACTATTGCATGGACTATGATTATGAGAAAATAGTGAGGATGAAGGACTATTCATATTTTATTGTGACATAAATAGTCAAATTTGTCATAATGAAAGTGCCAAAGTAGTTGGTAGATGATGAGGCATATTAGACCCCATCTTTAAAAAATAAAGTGTTGATACAAAACCTTTACCTATAGTCTATTAGGACAAAAGGTAATCTACTTCTCTTAGGAGTAGAACAAGAATGATACTTGACAAAACTCTTATGTGGTGGAAGAAAAAGGGAGTAGATGTTGTGAGTGTTGATTTCCCTACACCTCCTAGGGAAGATGAATTTGGTATCTTCTATAAGCAATAAAATAAATCAAAAAAGATACATGAATTAGCCCCTAGTGGAGAGCCCCCAATGATAGAATAGGCACATTAACCTAAAGCTACTCAATAAAACCTTCAACCATAGAAGACTATCAAGTTAAAAATAAAAGGTTAAGTGAAAATGTCTCTTATTATCCTAAAATTTCAATCCCTTAAGAGGTTCCATTTGATAGTTTTCCATTTTCTCAAGAACTAGTAGAGAACATAGCTCAATAATTCTCAGCTTTAGGCGATACAATTTTCCCTATATCACCTACTTTCCCATTGTAATAGATTACTCATATCTCTTCATCTTATCCCTCAAATCTTGAGTTACCTCTCATTCCCTCTCCAAGAATTCCTTTTGATACAATCAATACACAAGAAAAAATAGAAAGATATTTCAAAGGTGCTCCAACTAATAAAACACCTTCTTCAACTTAAGTTAGGATTCTTCCACAAATCTCAACGTATGCCCCATTAACTTCATCAATAATGACAATTTCATATTGGTTATCCATAGTACTAAATAAAATAACAAAAATTGTTGAACTTGAAGAGATAGATTTTGGAACCATGACAATACCTTTCATGAAGAGTCCAAAGAAATTGAGAATAATTTCATGAATGGTAACAGATAAAAAGGGAGAAAATATGTATAAGTGGAAATTCCTATAGTTGAAATTAATAAATCAAAAATTAGGATTGAAGACTACCAGGTATCTAGGGTTCATTTAGGAAAATAAACCAGAGAAGGGATGAAAGGGGACATACAATTGGTGATTGGTACCATTTTTGAAAAATAGATAAAGATAAGGTGATGAAGTATGAACTAAAAGAGAAGGTAAAAAAATTTAACTCAATAATATAGATATTGATTAGGCCAATTCAACCAACTATCACTTCATCGAGTCTTCATATTGAGACATTGGAAAAAGTAAGAGAGGTGGGTCAAATGGGCAATGCAGTGAAAGATTAGATTTAAAAAAATTACTGGTCAAGTAACCTTAACAATATTTGTCATGGAAATGATGTCATCTAAAATTAAATCATAATATGAATAACTATTGACAATGGAAAATGGATATTCTAAAGAGAAACAAAATTGGGAGGAACTCATTCCTAGTTTAGTCAAATTCTCAAAATTTCCTTCTATTGACCTTATTAAAAAAGGAGTAAACCATAACAAAGAAATTATTTATCAGAATGAATATATTTAGGCTACTAAATTTATAATCCAATCTCCTCAAGAGTGTCTTTAGAAATTCAACAATGCAAGGTCACTTGTAAGTGACACAATGATGGAAATCGATACTGAGGTCAATAAATTGAATTGTCATTTTTCAATGACAAAGATCAAGAGGAGAATTTGATTTTAATTGAGACCATAATTAGAGAATTAAAAGAGAGAATTAAAGAAATTATATATCCCATATTTGCATTTGGTCATGAATAACTTCACCAGTTATACATATTCTAAGTGAATGTGGATAATTTGAATATGAAAATACACAGTCTGCAAGGCAAGGTTCAGGAAATGAGAGAGTTAGATTACTCAGTAGACATTACCTATAGGTAAATAGATGAACCAGATGAATACTTGTTTAGGTAATTTATCCATAGATTATATGACTTCTTAAAATGGAAATAATTTTCAATACATCAACAATAAGAATGCATATTTTTTTTTAGTCTCTCTGCATTCTCTTCTCTCTTTTTTGTGCCTAATTTGTATTGTTACACTCTTTTCCCCTTATAAATATGAATTGTAATTCTATAAATTATCTTTATAATTTTTCCAACTTGTTTTTTCAAGTTGTGCTAATTTATAATGTGCATTTTCAAGTAGTGAAAAAAACCCCAAATATTTTTCTCAAGTGATGTTAAATGCTCAAAAATAATTTGCACCATTTCAAGTAGTAATTTCTCATTGGTGTTTTTTAAACTCTATAAAAAGGAAAAATAGGTGGTTTTTCACCATAACCACCCATTTTAGCCTATAAATACAAGTTAGGTCTTCATAATAAGGGTTCTAAACATAAAGAATTTTGGAACATCATTATAAATGGATATCAGACATTCTACTCTTCAAAAATAAATACAAAGAGGTATTCCTAAACTTTGTGTTAATAATATATTTTGAATTGTGTTTTCTACTTAATTCAATGTATTTGATTTTCATTACCATCATTACAAATTTCAAACTATTGAGAATAAAAAATTAGATTACAAATTTTCTATCTAGAGTTGTAATTTACATTTCCAATGCATGTGAAAATCATAGTGGAAATAGAGACAATTTTGTTGTTGTTTATATTAAAAAATATAGAGGGTTATTAGTTTCTATTATCAGAGTTAAATATTTTTTTTAGTATATGTTTCATATCCCTATGGATATGATTATGTCTTTTTAACCCATTGAATGAGAGACATTTTCTCTTTCTAAAAGTCATATTTTTTCTCAACACTTTTGTCTAGTCTCAGTTTCTAATTGGTGAATTTGTTGCCTAAAACTTCTCCATTCTCTCTCTCCCACTCTACATATTCCTTTCTATAAAATCCTTTTCATACTTTGAGGTTAAAATTACTAATCCATGATTTACATTCCTTTGTTTTTAAATATTTTTTGCCTTTTTATTTTTGCTTTTATTAAAGGTAGTTCCATCTACTAATAGAAGAGGGAATTTGATCCCCATGTTGATGTGGAGTCATCGATTTGTCTTCCTGACAAATTTTCATGCCAAAAAATTTTGTAACCCACTATGGGTCACACTTTTGCAAAAAAAATTCCACCCATATCTTAATGGTCCATATGACTTTGTCATCATCTCAAGAACCACTCTAATAATGTTAGTTAGACTTGGAATAATCTAATTAATTAGATATTGTGTTAAACCACAAACAAATATTTTGGGATTTTGATGAAATCTTTGTAACTCAATTTTAGGTTATCCTAGTTATCCTAAATCAAGAGTTAGAAGAGTAGAAAGAATCCATGCACAAAGAGAAGCTTATAGAATTCATCTAGTATCCAATAATCAATAAAATTACATATGATAATTTCAAGCCTTAAAATTCTAAATTATCAACCTGGTTTAAATTTGGATGAAACTTTAGAGGAAGATCTAGTTTCAAGCTTTCAATTGTTCACTTTTGACAATAGAATAAGCATCAGTCAATTTAATATTGTTAGTTCATAACTAGGTACAGAGGAAACACATGGTGTCATTTCCCAAATAAATTTTGAGATTGCTTCAAGAAGACAAGTGAGGAGACAAACACAAAGATTAGTTTGTATAGTTAATCAAAAACTTTCTACAACCATAGTTTATTCTCATGACAATTTAGGAACCTCAATCTCTAGTTAATCAACCTAATCTCAATTGGATATTTCAAATTCAGGAAGATATTTGATCAGATTTGAGACCTTTCATTTGGGATAATAGGATGAGTTTGACACATTTTCATAGAGTAGATGGAATTTTAGAATAACAATAAGATTGAGTAGTTTTAGAAAAGAGAGTATAAGCATTATTTACACACATAATATAACAAATAAATATAGCTTGGAGAGCTCTTAAACTTCAACCTGTGCCTCAATTCCAATAACTTTCTTTAAAACTAGCAAAAAAGAGATTCACTAGAGTTAGTAAGTCAAAAATTGAAGTTAACTCTTTTTAATATTTATAAGAACATTTTAGCTTTAGGTTGAGCCCTGAATGTTAAAGAATGGTCAAAATAAAAACTAGTATTCGCTCAACCTCTAAGAAATACAAGAAACCTGAAGGAGGAACTTTAACAAGCCAAGCTCTTGTCTTATCAAGAACCATCATTCCCCTACAAGTAGCTTTTCAAATCATGGCATTACCATGGGGAAATGTTATTATCCCATTGGCTTTAGGATAATTACACGATGTTTTAAAGTGATCAAGAAATAAATTTCCAAACTTTCAAGGAGATAGAAAAAATCATCCAGATAAACACATTGTAGCTTTCAATATTGCATGTGGTATTTTAGGTGTTAAGCTTGAAGATGTTACCATCAAGCTATTCATTTAAATACTATATGATGGAGATATATATTGGTTTCACCACCTCACTCCAAAATCTATTAATAATTGGAATACCATGAAGACTAAATTTGAGAATAGATTTAAACCAACCAAAGAGGCCCATGATTTGATTTCTCAATTTACATAAATGTAAAAAGAGGTTTATGAACCTATGAGAGAGTTTGTCACCAAATTCAATAGGTTGATAAATAAGATACCATATATTTTTTGACTTATAGACAAAAAAAAAAAAAAAAAAAATCTTTATCAACTCTCAATTAGTGAAAGTAAGTTATCAATTGAGGAGAGCTAGGGTAGAATATTTATAATCAACCCAAGAATTGGCCAATAACATTGAATATGACATGATAATGTCTAAAAAAATTTAAAAAGAGACTTCAAAGAATAAGGCTCAAATTTAAAAATGATATTCAATAAAATAACTCTTGAATAAAATGGCTAATGATATACCAACCCTAAAAAACAAATACCTTAGAAGACCATTACTACTCCATACCAAGATATTCTAGGAAGGAAATACATTCCTTTACAAAGAGATCATCCTAGACTGTAATATCCTTAACTTAAACTTGCACTTCAGGCCCCTCCTCATTAAAACACTAATGCACCGATAAATGTAGTCTTGGAAACTGAAGAAATATTTAGATACAAAGAATTTGAAGAAGAGAATGAATCAAAAAATCCAAAACTTCAAGAATGTGAAATTGAATAACCTGGGGGTGTCTCCATAAATATGTTCCTATAATATAATTCAGATGAGTATGACTATGAAGATATTTTTGGGTATATGAATAGTCAATCTTTTTGAGTTTTCACTAGAACTTAGAATCATAAAAATTAGTCTAGTGATTCATAGGAGGAAACTCTAAAGGTTATCCTTCTACAAAGAACTACCTCACTAGTGCAAGTAGAATAAAAACAACCACTAATAGGTATTTCATCTAATTTTAATCTTTTTCAACCTATTAAGATCCCTTCTAGAAATTTAACTAAGTTTGAAATAATTAATCATGTTAACAAAACTAAAATTTAGATGTCACAAGTTGAGTACTTTAAAACATATCTAGAGCAGTTGGATAGGTTAGTTAATTTCATCAAAGGAAAAAATACAAATGCCAAAAAGGCCAATTTCAAAGGAATCCTAACTAACCTTATTTCTTCCAATCAAGTCAACTCAATGGCTATATCAACTTAAATATCCAATAAAGTTGACCCTTTCTACATTTCCCTATTTCTCAAGGGATTCAAAGTCAATAATTGTATTATTAATAAAGGAGCCTTAGACAATATCATGTTTGCCAAAGTTTCTCATGCTCTTAGCCTAACCTATACTAATAACTTTGGGTGTTTTTATTCCATGGAGGATAAACAAGTTCCTCTCAATATTCTAGTCACAGATGTTCCAACAACTTACAACATTCTTTTAGGTAGGAATTTTCGCAAATAATTGGGAGGAAAAATCTAATTGGATTTATCACATGCTATGATTTTGGTCAAAGGATTAAAAAAATATTTGGAGCCTAAATTGAAAATGAATTACATAGTACAAAATTTTAATGATCTTAGAGATAATATTTTGTATGAAGATGTAGGAATTGGTAACTATCTCCTAATGATAGAGAAAGATATAAAGTTACCAAAAATCATGCAATCAATTATGAATGATGTTTTGATGATATATTTTGATGATAGTTGTTTTTCTATAGGTTCAAGAGTAGAATTAATCTTGATATCTCTATCTACAAAAAAAAATTGTTTTCCCTATAAGTTTTAGTTTAACTTTACCAACAATATAGCCAAATATGAAACACTTTTGTAAGGTTTGCAGGCAGTATAAGAGATGGGAATCAAGAATTTGAAAGTTTTTTGTGACACTAAACTCATTTTAAAGAATTTAAAGGGTTAATGCCAAGTGAAAAATGATCATATAAAACATTATAGGAATAAATTCTAGTATAACATTAAGATATATGATGCTTTCTCTATCGATACAATTCCTTGAGAACATAACTCTAAAGATGATGCCTTGGTAGTATCAGCTTCTTTGATGATTCCTCATGTAGATATTAGTACATAAAATACATAATTAAACTAATATACAAATTAAATATCCTAAATAATGTAGATAATTAGTAACTTTTCAATGATGATCGGTAGATTCTCTCTTTCCTTGAGAAAACATACATTTTTATAAATTCATACTTTGAATATAGTGATTCTTTATATAGATAATCTTCAATTCATACATCAAAAGTGGGAATCATGGATGAACATGATGAAGAAGGTGGTATCAAGTTGAAAGGAAATAAAATCCATAAAGACCTGGTCTCCTTAGAATAATTTTTTGATACACCTGATAGATTTGTAAAAAGTAAAATGTAAAAAGTAAATATTGGTTCTACTGATTATGAAAAAGTAAACATTAGTTCAGAAGAACATCCTAGGTTCATCAATATTATAAAATATTGCTCACCTAAAGAAAAATAGAAGTTTGTTATCCTTATCCATAAGTATATTAATATACTTGTGTATGTATATGTAGACCTTAAGTCTTTTTGTCCCAAAGAGATGTAACATACAGTTCCTCTAAATTATAATGCAAAACTTTTTAGACAAAAATTGAGACAATACAATCTTAAAATCATAGGAATGATTATTTCCAAAGCACAAAATATGCTTGATGCTCATATTATTTTCCTATCCACTATTCAACTTGGGTATCTAACATACTACCAATTCATAAGAATAATGGTGAGATCAAAATCTATGTTGATTTCATGAACCTCAACCAAGCATCCCTTAAGGATAATTATCCACTTCCAGTCATGTATCAAGTTCTCTATGTAAATGCTTTCAATGCTTGATGGTTTTATAGGATAAAATGAAATTGAGGTTAATAGGGAAGATCAAAATAAAATAGCTTTCACAACACCTTGGGATACTTTTTCATATAGATGAATGTCATAAGGATTGATTTATGTAGTAGATAATTTCTAGAGGGCAATGGATTTGGCATTCAGAGAATTAAAGAATGAAATCCTTGTAGTGTATCTCAATAACCTAGCAATTTTCTTGAGAATTTGAGAAGATCACTATGCACATTTATAGAAAGCCTTTGAAAAGTTTCATTTACATGGACTTTATATTAAACCTAATAAATTTATCTTTAAAGTGACTGAAGTTAAACTCCTAGGTCATATAGTTGCAAAAGAAGGAAAATGGATTGATCTAAAAAGGGTTTAGGTGATTCAAAAAGTTTCCCTATTGACCAATAAACCAAGAGTACATTCCTTCTTTGGGAAAGTGAAATTTTTGAAAAGATTCATTCTTGATTTTTTTGATCTCATCAGACATATTATGGACATGATGAAAGGAAAACCTTCTTTCTATTAAGCATGGGATATACTGAGAGGGGGGTGAATCAATATACCATATATCTTATAAAATTTTACTTAATCAAATTCCACTTAACCATTAATCCAAGATATGCAATAAAATTGAAACAATAAACACCACACAAGATAGAGAGAGACACCATATTTTAACGTGGAAACCCAATGTGGGAAAAACCATAGAGAACAATCTCAAGTATATGAATGAACACCAACTCAAACTACAATATTTGCAAGCACCAACTTTTAAGAGCACCAACCCCTTTGCTAAGCAACAAAACAACAAATATTCATGAGCACCAACCCCTATTGTGTATACCACACAACTATTTCTTAATGTTTCTTTCTCAATAAATGATAACACATTACAATATCTCTTGATTTTCTATCCTTTATTCTTCTAAACTAGATATGATAATTATAAACCATGCTCTCTTCCACACATTAAAAATGGATTCTCAAGCCTTTATTTATATCTAACCAAATGACCTTTGGCATTCACCCTTTGTGACTCTTCACTCCTCATGGAAAATGCTGCCAAAATTTCATCACCCTTCAAATCCTTGTATTTGAAAAGACACATGGTGACCCTTCATGAGGAAATGCATCCTTTCCCCTTTTGTCATTATCTTGGTGACCTTTTGAATTCTTTAAGGTGACTCTTCATTTAAAAATGTGCTATACACTCTTTTGTCTTCACTTGGTGACTCTGAGAATTCCTCAAGATGACTCTTCATGGGAAAATGCATCCCATTCCTCTTTTGTCTTTCCTCTATGACTCTTTTACTTGTTCATGGGCCCTCTTTTGACTTTTATGCAACCAAAAATATATTCATTAATATTAAATAAATATCAACATTAAAAACACCTTTAGACAATAAATGCTATGGGGCCTTTATCACCAACGCTAGACCTTTGACATCAATGAGAATATTTCCAACAATTTCAAATGGAATAATGAAGGTAAAGAGGCGTTTGAAAATATAAAGACTATAATTCCTCATGCACCAATATTGATTTATCCTAATTTTAATAAAGAGTTCATTATTTATTTTGACACTTAAAATCATACACTCTCAGCAATATTGATTCAAAAAAATAGTGAGGGTATCAAATCACTAATTGCCTTCTTGAGTTGTAAACTCAAATATTATGAATTGAAGTATTCTCCTAGGTAAAATAATGCTTATGTAGTAGTAAATAGTCAAGTAATTTAGGTGTTACATATTTTACTTTCATTCTATGGTAATGGTACCAAGTACAATAGTTAAATCCATTTTAACTCAACAAGAACCTGATTTTAAATGAAGTAATTGGATAACTAAAGTTTAAGAATATGATATATATATAAAACCTACAAAACTAGTTTGAGTAAAAGGACTATGTCAGCTCATACCATAACAAGGTGATATTCAATCTGAGTCTTAATGAGTTTTAGATGAACAAAATGATCAAGAGTTTCCTTTGGTATTGTTTGTCAATTCTATTAATGAATGGCTTTTTGACATTGATTTCTACCTAAAATATAAAGAAATCACTTCACAGGTTGATTCTAAATAATTAATAATGGTCAAAATGCAATCTAATAAGTATGTCATATGAGATAATAATATTTTCAAGAAAAGCACTAATGGTTATTTCTTAAGGTGTGTTGATAAGGAATAATAGAAAAAATTAATACAATATTTTCATGATCAAGCCTATGGAGGGAATTTTTATTCCATTTTAACAACATATAAAATTATCAAAGCCCATTCTAATTGTCCAACTATTTTCACAGATTTATACGAATGGGTGAGAAAGTGTGAGGCATGTTAGTAATTTGTAGGCAACCCCAAGTTAGCAACACTTCCTCTTCAACCAAAAATAGTTGAAGAACCTTTTAAGAAATGGGGACTAGATTTCATTGGGATATTGAACCCTCATTAAAGTGTAGGTCATACTCACATTATCATAGTAAAAAATTACTTCACTAAGTATTTATAAGTGATTCTTGTTAAATAAATAACTTTAGAAGTCATTTGTAACTTCATCAACAAAAATATCTTTATATGATATCGAATACCATAGAAAATTATTACATAAAATTCCTATGAATTTTCTTCTTTAGATATGATTGCATTTTTTTCGTATATGACATTTCTCTATCTCATTCATAAAAATATCATCCACAAGGTAATGGTCAAGCTAATTCGAGCAATAAAAATCTATTCACAATCATGAACAAGGTAGCAGACAAGAATAAAAAAACACTACATAAAAAAGTATATGATGCTCTTTGGATAGACTGTATAACTCCTAAGAAGGCTATTGGTATGTCTCCATTCTAGTTGTTATATTTAATATATGTTTGAATTATCATAACTCTCAAGTTATTAGCCTTGTAATTGTCTAGAACAGTGGAGAATCCAAATTTTGAAAGCTCACTAGATAAAAGAATCTTCTACCTATAACAACTGGAAGAAAAAAGAATACAGGTGGCTGATAGGATCACATATCATCAAGCTCATGTAAAATTTCATAGAGAACTAAAAGGGATTCACATGAAATTTTATTCACTTCGTATGGGGCCTTTCAAGATTAGACACTTTTATGGTAATAATACTTTTTACCTGGTGTATCATGATGGAACTCATCTACCATTGCCTTGTAGTAGGAATATTTGAAACACTATTTATAGTAAGAACTAGGTGGCATTCTTTTGTACATATGTGAATATATTTTTGGTTGTGTTTCTTTCTTGATCTTTCTTTTTAGTGTGAATGTTGTTTTTCAATAAATTCAACATTCTATTTATTTCCCTTCCTTCTCCATGTTTTGGTCTTTCTACTTGCACATATTTATGGTTATGATCTCTATTTAAGAAAATTATGGGCACTCACATGATTTACAAGAGTGAGATATTAAATAGGTTTTTCATGGATCTCTTCAAGTAAATAGGTGATGAACATGTAAATTTTTAAAATAGGTGATCTAGCTCAACAATGCATGTTCATTTCTCATACGATTGAGATGGGTGAACTAGTTGTTAGTTGGTCATATCAGGACATACAAATGTAAGATATAGAATTTTTCATAATCCATAATGTTCATCACTCTTGAGTACATGAAATAAATACACTTCTCTCTTCACATTTTAGTTTGTTTAAAAACATAACTAAAATTCCCTCTCATACACTATCTTTTTTGGATATGTGAAAGCACATAGTAGATTGAGTACCCAACCCTCTCATACACTATATTTTGACATGTGAAAGCTCTTCAATGGATTTGGGACCCATCCCTTTATTGAAGATCATAGATTAGATATTTTTAAAATTTATCATAGTTGTTTCTAAATACTTCATTACCCAATGGATAAAGCACTAGCCTATGAAACTTGATAATTCAAGTTATTTTAATTCCTTACAGTTCAAAATCCTAATCAAATCTAGTTGTCACAAATTTTAAAATGGGAAAAAATTAGTGTAAATTCAATTTTTAATTAATGGCTAAAACTCAAATGAACTAAGCTTGAAACTACCAATTTTTTTTGAAAAAATCTAACTTTTTAATTAATTAATTAAATATTGATTAATTAAATATTTATGACCAAGTTTATTTTTACCGCAACTTATTTAAAAATTCATTTGAGCATCTCATGTAAAAATCTGGTAGCATTCCCCATAATTTACAAAGAACATTTAGCTTTTCATAAGTTATGCAAACAAACGTTAATTTTATAGAAGTTTTGTAAATTGTAAAATCATTTCCAGCTTCTCTATAATTTCAAAAATCTTTTTTGGTCTTTGTGCAAGTTGAAAAATATTTTTTGGCTTCTATGTAAATTACAATTTTGTTTTCGATTTTCATGTAAATTACAATTTTATTTTCATTTTTCATTCCAATTACAAAAACATTTTAAGTTCCCATGAAAATTTAAAAAAAATGTTTTAAAACTTCATTTAAATTTCAAAATATTTTTAAGGTACCCTTTTTTGTGCAACTCAAAATTCTATTTCCATGAGTCATGAAAATGCAAATCATGCTTCCCCAAATTATGAAAATGCAAATTACATTTCTAAAAGTTGTGTAAACGCAAACTTATATATTTCAATTACATTTTTCAATGGTGAAATTTTTTGATGAAAATTAAAGTTTCTTTTTCAAGCTTGCATACAATCTCATTTATCTTTTCCATTAATCATGTAAATACAGTTATTTTATTTGGTGGTGTTAAAAGAAGTTTGTCTTCCGTTCAAAAATATCTTTTTAATTTTCATGCCCACTCTAGAAATTTTAGCATTTTAAAAATTGAATTCTAATTCATGTTTTAGCCATGATATGTCAAGAATAAATATTTTAAGCTCACATAAGGGAAGAAAATTGGTGTAAAGAAGTGATTTTAATTTCTTACTCAACTAATAAAAGACCATGCAAGAGTACCTAGTAAAAAGATAGCAATTTTAGAATAATCATTTTCATTCAACCAAGGGTCATACAAATCCACATAGGTTTTCAAAATAATTTCTAGATGAAAGCTGAACATCTTGCTCACAAAAGAAGGTGAAAGGTCTACAAAAATTTTCAATTATTTTTTCATCTCCTCCCAGCTAGATCATGTGACCTACATTCAAGGTATTTTGGGTAGTTTTATTTTTTTTAGAGTTCAGTATCTACCAAAAGGGCATCGTATGCCCTCTTAATGAGTAGATTTTTTAGAAAAAATGCAAACTTTGCAAAAAAATTATGATTTCTTTCAAACATGAGTTGTATGACATCTCCAAAAAGAAGCATATTTAATAATAAAAAGGAGCAAATTTTGATCTTTTTTAATTTCCTTTAGCCAACCTAGCCATATAATTTCTCCATGGAATAGATTTATAGCATTTTAAAAAGTTTTTGAGGCTTCATAATGGGAATCATACAAGACGTACACCCTTAAAAATAACAAAGTTTTTAATGCCAAAATTGACAAATTTTATTATTTTTAATCTTTCTTCTAGTTAATTAAGTCATATGACTTGCAGAAAGATAAGGTTTTTAAGCAAATTTCTTTTTTTTTTTTGTATTTTATACCTATTAGTGAGTCATGTAGATATCATATGGCCATCATTATGCCTAAGGAGGAAGGGTGCATGAAATATAATTAAAGCAGGGTGAGTAGAAGTTTGATTTAATTATTTTCATTTACCAATTTTAACATTTTTAATGTGCATGAATTAAATGGTACAACCTTGGCTTGGGGAGGAATATGTTAAAAATATTGACAAATTTTTATGAGTAAAAATTTGATATTATGAAATTAGTAAAAAATAGGAAATAAAATTGATGGGTGGAATTTTTGATAATTTTTTTTCATGAATTGAATATTACATGATCATGTGATTTCCCTAAAGAAAGAAGAATACGTTCCCTAAGAAAATTTGAACATTGTTTAAAAATTATTTTTTATAGGATTATTAAATTTTGAAAGTTTAAAAAATCATAGGTTAGTTTATTTTCACTAAAAATTTGATAAAAGTTCTATTTCTTTCAACGATCTTATAAATTCTAGTTTTTGGTAAAAATCAATTGGCAATTGATTTTCAATGTTTTGGCTTAATCATCAACAAAGAGAATATTTTTTAAAATTTTGAAAAAAAGAATCATAATTTCTTCAATTATTTTCAATCGGATAAAAAAGTTTGCTAAATAAGAAACACAAAGGGACTTTATAGATGTAATTACAAGTAGGGAAATTAGTCAAATAAAAATTGAATTTCATATGGGAAACATTAAAAACACACTGGAGTAATTTTCATGACCAACTTATGATTATAGGCTTTCATTTTTAAATTCATTATTTTTCATAAATAAGAAGCTTTTCCATAAATTTTATAAATTATTAGTTTTATATCAAATTGATGTCTTCATTTCTTACTCTAGAAAAGGTGAATCTGAGTATAGGCAAACAAATCGTGAAGTAGCAATTTCAGGGTGTGACCCTTCCTTCACCATGGATTCCAACATTAGAAATATCATTGACATTGATTTAGGTCCCATCAATTTAGATGAATTTTGGTCAAAGATAGAGTTTGGTCAAAGTATTTATGATAGTGTATTAGCATAAGAGGCAACATTCCCAATGTCATTATAGTCTCTTTAGTTAGTTTTGATCATGGAAAATAATTATAACTCATAGATAAGGGAGGTAATACATCCAAAAAGGGAGTTAGAGTGAGTTTTGTTTATGAACAAATTTATAATGTTTATTGCCTTCTAGATCATGAATCCTTTATGCATATGACCCTTGAGTCCTCCCAAATATTTTTGAATGGCCTTACTATGGAGTGTTATAAACAAGTCAACAATGCATGGTTGACTAAGCCAAAACATTCTTCCACATGGTTTATAAAAACTCTCACAAGATCCAATTTTAAAAATGAGATAAGAGACATGATCATATTATTGCATAAAATAGTGGTAAATGAAATGTCAAAGAAATTTGAAACATGGATGTATAGATTCATTTGTATCATACTGAAAAACAAGAAATATATTAATTGGGGGAGACTGATCAGTGATGTCATTCAAAAGTAGCTTATAGGGGTAAAATTCACCTTAAAATATATATGCCTTCATGTCTCATTTACATTGTAGCAATTAGAATATATTTTGATGGATTGCAAATAGTGGGTGATTTTTAGAAATCAATGGTATATAACTTCTATCCATAGTTGGCATTGAAAGAGAATACTCATCACTTCAAAAGGTTAAATGATTGATTTATTCATTTCATAAATTAGTCATTTGAAAATAATCTCTTCAACAGGAGAATATTAGTTGTGTCCACTACAGCAATAGGAATATGGGGAACTTAGTTTATATAGTTCTCAACCTTTAATTATTTGAGAATCAGTGGTTTTGAATTGCTCCTTATATGCTCCCATGATATATCAGTGATAAGTGGGAATTGATGGAAATGGTGAGACAACTTGTTGAAACACACAAGTTCCTAACAAGATGATATAAAACATGGATCAAATTTCTAATCTCAATTGGAAAGTATACTTTCCATTCACTGGTAAAGGCTAAAACATTTGAACAATATATGGAAAGTTTTCATTTGATAATAAGGGCCTAATTGAGCACAATCTTGGACCTTCATATCAACATATTCCACATTTTGAAGACTATTGGATGGATTATGATGATGAGAAATTAATGAGGATCAAGGACTATTCATGGTTTACTATGAGATAAATAGTTATTTTTTTATAATGAAAGTGCCAAAGTAGTTGGTGGATGCTGAGGTCACATTGGACCCCATCTTTTAAAAATAAAGTATTACTACAAAACCATTTCCTATAGTTCATTGGGATGAAAGGGAACCTTACTTCTCTCAAAATTATAGAAAGAGTGGTACTTGACAAAATTCTTAGGTGGTTGAAGATCAAGGGAGTGGATGTTGTGAATTTTGATTTCCCTACACCTCCTAGGGAATATGAATTTGGTATATTACACAAGTAACAATGATGAACCATAAAAGATAAATGAAGAAGCCCTAGTGGAGAACCCCTGATGATAAAATAGGCACATGAACCTAAAGCTACTCAACAAGACATTCAATCATGAAATACTATCAAGGTAAAAATAAAAAGTTTAGGTGAAAATGTCTCTTATTAGCCTAAAATTTTAATCCCTCAAGAGATTCTAGTTGATATTTTTCCATTTTCTCAAGAACTAGTAGAGAACATAACTCAATAATTCTTAGCTTCAGATGATAAAATGTTCCCTATGTCATCTACTTTCCCATTGTAAAAGTTTACTTATTATTTTCATCTTCTCCCTTAAATTTTGAGTTGCATCTCACCCCCTATTGAAGAATTCCTTTTGATACAATCAATACACAAGAATAAATAGAAACATCTTTCCAAGGTGTGCCAATTAAGAAAACACTTTCTTTGATTCTAGTTAGACTTGTTCCACCAATCTCAACTTATATCCCATTTCCTTCCTCAAAAATGATAAGTTTATACAAGTTGTCCATAATAGTGAAGAAAACAAGAAAATTTATTAAACCTAAAAAAGTAAGAGAGGTGGACAAAATGAGAAACACAATGAAATATTAAATTGAAAAGATTATTGATCAAGGAATATCATTAATTTTCACCATGACAATTATGTTTTATAAAACTCAATCATAATATGAATATCCCATGACAAAGTAAAATGGATATGTTGAAGAATAACAAAATTGGGAGGAACTCTTTCTTAGGTTGGTTGAATTCTCAAAATTTCCATTCGTTGACTTTATTGAAAAAAGAGTGGTCAATAAGGAATTAATCATCTATCAGATTGAATTTCTTTATGATAATAAATTCAAAATCTAATATATTAAAGAGTGTCTCCATAAAATCAATAATTCAAGGTCACTTGTATGTGACACAATGATGGAAATTGACACTGAGGTCAGCAAACTGAATTCTCATTTTATCAATGATAAATATCAAGAGGGGAATTTAGTTTCAATTGAGACTATAATGGGAGAATTAAAAGAGTGAATTCATGCCATTATCCATCCCACATATAAATTTGGTCATGAATAACATCACCAATTATCCAAATTCCAAGTGAATGTGGATAATTTGAATATGAAAATAAATAGTCTCCAAGGAAAGCTTCAAGAAATGAAAAAGTTAGACTACTTAGTAGACATTGCCTATGGGTACATAGATGGACTAGATGAAGACTTGATCAAGGCAGTTATATAGATATTTGATGACTTCTTGAAAGGTAAATAATTATCAATACAATAGCGATATTCTTGTTTCTTTGTGACTAATTTGTATTGTTGCACTCTTTTCCCTTGTAAATGTTCATTTTAATTCTATAAATTGTCTTTATAATTTTACTAACTTGCTTTTTCAAGTTATGAAAATTTATAATGTTCTTTTGCAAGTAGTGAAAAGACCCCAAATAGTGTTCTCAAGTGGTGTTAAATGCACCATTTCAAGTTGTAATTTCTCATTGGTGTTTTTATAACTCTATAGAAAGGAAAAATATGTTGTTTTGAACCACAACCACCTATTTTAGCCAATAAATATATGTTAGGGATTCATAATAAGGGTTTGAAATATATATATATAATTTTGGCAAAGAATTTTATATGGAGATCATAAATTCTACTCTTCAGAAATCAATACAAAGAGGTGTTCCTAAACTTTGTGTTAGTAATATCTTTTGAATTATGTCTTTTGATTAATTCAATGTATCTATTTTTTATTGTCATTGTTACAAATTTAAAACTATTGAGAATAAGAAATTATATTAAAAATTTTATATTTGGAAATGTAATTTACATTTCCAATCCATGTGAAAATCTCAGTGAGAATAAAGATAATTTTTTTTTAGAAAGTAGATAGGGCTATTAGTTTTTGTTGTCAAAGTTAAAAAGTTTTCTAGCATATGTTTCATATCCCTAAAGATATCATTATGTATTTTTATTCCATTGAATGAGATATATCCCTCTAAAAATCAAATTTTCTTTCAACACTTTTATCTTATCTTAGTTTCTAACTTGGCACATTTGTTTCCTATAAATTTTCCCTTCTCTCTCTCTCTCTCTCCATCTCTACATATTACTTTCTAAAAACTCATTTTCATAATTTTATGTTAAAATTAATACCCTATGATTTACATTCCTTTATTTTTAAATATTTATTGCTTTTAGATTTAAATAAATGTAGCTCTACCTACTAATAAGAGAGGGACTTTTCTCCCCATGTTACTGGAGTGAATTCATCGATTTGTCTTCATAACAAATGTTCATGCCAACAAGCCTACAACCATTTATGTGTCCTATAAATATGTTTCCCTAAAAATATTTTAACACAATAGTGATCTATTTTGAAACTTCATGTGTAATATAAGGTCATTTTCATCTAATGTGTAATTTTACTAGGAATACTCTAAACCTACTATCATATACTAATATCTCTTGTTATGGGTAAAATTATTTAGATCATAAGTTTCACTAATGACATTCCTTTTGAACTAAATTTTGAATATTTTGTGTAAATAAGGCCCTATGTTAACTTTCCTCCATCTTACTTAAGTGGAACAACCTTTACTATAGAGAGTCGTGATCACTCAACCTCATAATCATTGTAATGTGCAAGCTCAAAACTATGTACTCCATAGGCATTACTAATTCAAGACCATGAACAAGATGAAAGGGACTTGAAATAGTTACAAAATTGTAAATTATTATGTATACCCAAATAATCATAGGAATGTGATCCTCCCTGTTGTCTTTTTCATATTACAAATAATTGTTAGCATTTTCCCCAATACCTTATTTAATGCTTCAGCCTACCCATTTGCTTGAGGATGATATGCCATGATGTTTTAGTGTGATATCATAAAATATTGAGTGAGAGTCTTGATATTATTATTAAGGAAATGTGTTACTCTATCATAGATAAGCTTAATAATAAATCCAAACCTTGTGATGATATTTTCATATAAGAACTCGGTAGCATCCTTTGTACTATAATTTAAGGTTAGTTGTTTCCACCCATTTGGTGAAGTAATTGGCTACATTAATAACATACCACACATGAATTTAATTTCAATTAGGAGCTTTAGTCCTGATAAATTCAATTCCCCATTATTCAAATGGTTGCTTTGTGATCATTGGGACCAACAACATCTCATCATGTTGATTTGGCTTGCCCATTTATTAGAATACATTACAATGCTTGACTACTATGTGCACATCCTAAAATAATGTAGGCCACCAAATACCACTTTGTAAGATTTTTATTATAGTGGATTCACCAGCAAAGTGACCTTTGGAAATTCATTACTGAGTTTCTTAAAAAATTTGTGGTCATTCATATGTTAGTGCTACTCTGCACATCACATCATCTCTACCCAACTTATATAATAATCTAGTGATGAGACTTATGGTATATCCTAGGTGGCCATTTGATTTTATTCATTTTATAAATAGTTCATAGGTAAAGTTCCTTACTCTAGTAAGTTATCAATATCCTCCATATTGTCTAGAATTAGAATAGCCCTAAATAAGTGAGCATTTAGGGATTCATGTTCTAGTTCTTTTGGATCCTCCAATTTGTCTATCATGCTCATATGATCTGGCCCAGCATTTTTTTGGCCTAGATTGACATTGATGAAGAATTAAAATTCCTAAAATATCATAAGACACTTATATATGTGTCCTCCCAACATTGTCTTATTAACCAAGTGGATTTTTTTTGGTGATATGTAAAGAACTCAAATAGTGTAGCCAACAAGTAATGTTAAAAAAAATTTAGAAAAAAAATCATAGCTAATTCCTCTCTCTCAATATTTGTATAATTATTTTCTATAGTCTGATAGCTTCCTATTGGAAAAATGTATGGGATGGTCTAACGCACATTCACCTAGTTATGCTAGAACAACTGTTACTACAGTACCAGAAGCATCCACATGTGCATGGAATGGTTTCTTCTAGTCAAGAAAAATTAGAATTAATTTTTTTATCAACCTTTTTTTATATCAATAAATTTCACTTGTAATTATGTTTTCCATTCAAATTTTGCATCTTTGCATAGTAGTTTCTCCATAGATGTCAATATGGTTGTGTATCGTTTGATTAAAAAAATTATCTAATATAACTAAGAAATGTGTGCACTTCTATAAATCTAGTTGGAGGTTACATTCATATTATTACAACAATATTAGTTGGATTAACCAAAATACCATCACTACATACTAAATGTCCCAAAAAAAATTAAAAGGTGTAAAGAACAAACACTTATTTAAATTCAAAGTAAAGCGTAAAGTGTGACACTACTCTAGCATTAATCATAGTTTTGAAAAATGTTATTTAAATAGAGATAAAACATCCCAATCATCCAAATAGACTCCATAAAGTCATGGATGAAGTTTTTTAATTAATTTACTACATCCTTATAAAATAATATGGGCACATTTTTTAATCCAAAAGGAATTACCTTATATGTAAATGATCCTTATTTAGTTTAAAAGATGGTACCCATTGAAGGAATTCATGAATGAATACACTTCATGTCCTACAACAGAATCAATAAATTTATCTATGAAAGGTATGGGAAATGGTCCATTAATGCAGGCATCACTGAGTGCATGGTATTCCCACACACCTAAATCTCCCCTATTTTCTTTGGATGTACAATGATAGAACTCACTCATTCTACTTTTTCAACTAATAAATGATTTCAACTTGTTACATTTGGTCTAGTTTAGCCTTTAATTTAATTTCCATAATCAGTTTGATATTATAGGGATGATTTTTAATAGGATTTATGTAATCTTTCAATTCTATATACATCTCTCTCAAATATGTATATACACCTTTCACTTATGAGAATTTGGTTGAAAAGATAACTTGACATTCCCTTGGTAGCTACAGGGTCTATAAAATTTATTCTTACCCCCAATAGTCTCCCATAATTGAAAGCTTAAGATCTAACTATGTTCTACTGCTCTCTTCAATATTTCTCAAGATTTATTAGTATACTTTGCTTGATCCACTAGGTAGATAATCGTGTAGAATGTTATTGCCTTCTCATTGTAGGATATTTATGTTGCATAGTATTTCTTCTTTAACTTAGTTTGTGTTCTTGACTAGTTTTTATTTAACTTCTTATTCTAGTCCAAATAAACATTTGAGGTCTAAATTTCCATCACTACCACTAGACTTTATCCATTCATATGTTATTCTATTACATGGCTTAAAAAGAGCTTGTTCTTATTGAATATCCTTATAATTATGTAGTGTCAAATTCAAATCTTGTGAAACTTCCTACTGGGATAATGATTCAGTTGTAGTGGTTAAGTCTTCAGCTTGTCCATGGCATAGATATATTTTGATCTTTTTTAAGTCATTATGCACCACTAAATTATCATATTCAAACATAAAAGTCTAAATATAATATTGTTTCACTTGTGCCTAATGCTTGGTCTCTCTTTTGTGCTCTTGGTGCATATATTAGGTTATTGGTAGAGGTGTTAGCGTATGACTAAAATTTTGCACCTAATATCTTAACTCTATTCCTTGTATAGTCCATATATATGCACACTAATAAATTTTCAACTCAGGACATTGACCTTCATGAAATTAAGGATAATCTAACTTCATAATAGCTATTAATTAGAATATTTGACAAAAAAATTCACACACTTCCTCCCAATGAATTTCTACATTTTTGTGCATTACCCACCAAGTTGCATTAGTCCCTTTTAGTTCATATCTAATTGCATTAACTCATTGAACCACCTCCATTACATGTTGTTTGATTCTTAATATGAAATAAGTAAGATCTTATATCACATATTATTGAGGCATATGGAATTTAGCAGTGAACACCATGTGTAGAGGTTGTATCTCATGATCTCTCCAAGCCCATTTCAACATATGAGTTTTTGAGCCACCACTTATGGATGATATCATTTCCTAAGATATAACACCATTTAGAGTAGGTTATATGTAATCCATCATTGTTGAAACTATTTTATACAAGAAATCTACTTCAAATTTCATGGGAGAGCACACTAATAGAGAAACATGATTTTTTATTCAAACCTACCTTTCTAGAGACTTCATTATACCAGGCTTGTACACTTGTCTCTCTTCCTACTAAATAGTGTGAAGTTTTCCAACTTGATACTCTACAAATCATAAATTAGTTTTACTTTCATCTATATTGACATTAAACCAAATATTATCCCCATAGGTATAAGGAGACTCCAGTTATTTTGGGATGATATATATATTTTTTTATGATTTATTAAGGGGTATAACTATTATCTTATCCCTTTGATGCACTTATAACCAATTATGGATAGTGTCAATGGTAATTTGGCCATCATAGGTCTATTTATTACCAAGGTAGGATAACGGGTCTCTATTATCTTCATATCAATGATCTCAAAATATCTATGTAAAATAAGCTTAGTTAATTTAATCTCAACATCTTATAGCCTTATTAATGGGTACCACCCTACCATAGTCCACCAAACTAAGAGTAAATAGACTATAACTTAAGGTTAGTTAACCAATTGCTTACCAAGTTGATCACAAAATCATATTGATCATGATACCAAAGTTAAACACTACATTTAGAATCTCATAACCATCTAGTTCAATGTCTATACAAGAATCAACATATTAAGCATTCTTAGTCTTAAGATACCATAATACTTTGTCAGTATGTTTTTGACCTCACTGTTCACACTCTAAAAGACTATGTAGAATATTAGTGATGTTGTGTGAAATATATTTGTTACATATGGTACTAAGTAACTTCATCAGGTTTGTTGAGGTAGTGAAAACACCATCATTTCTCATGATTCTTAAAATTTACTTGTATAGTTGAGCATTAATGGATACATTATCACCTATGTTGGTTGTTGTTATATTTCTTATAGAACCTACATAGCTTGGTACATAAATCTATTTTTTAGTAGAAGGATTACGATATCTATCCCAATATACTTTTTTAATCCCTTTATTTGGTGGCATTTCTAATGGTGTTAACCCTTGTTCTAGTCTTTAATGCCTAGTTACTATATTTACAAAGGAATTTTCCTTTAGTTGTACATTAATCATATTTATGTTACACACTAACTTCTTCTTCCTATGTTACTCAAGGGCTAGAAAATATTCTATTTGGTGATGAATTTCAAATCTATAGTATATGAGGTAGATTTGTCTTTATATAATAGGTAAATATAGAGCAAGCTAGCATATGCTAAATAAATAATAGATATTAAATAAAAACAAAGTAATCATTGTGAATAGTACAATGATAAAATATAATTATAAGAACCATATTAGGACTATTCTATTAATTTATATCAAACACCAGAACCATATTTCATTACATCTAAGTGTTATATATATAGCATTCTAGAGTGCTAACTCTTTACATTCTAGTCTTTCGATATAGTTAAAAGGAAATACTCTTCACATTATTCTAACATTGCTTAAGTTTACAAGTTCAAATACATTTGAAATACTATATAAAATAAAAAATCATATACTCTAAACACATGTCTAGCTAATTACACTTTAAATTTTTGATGACCTTAATCCATACCCAACATCACTTCTAATAAAAATGAATGGATTTGAGATAGTGGTGCTTCACATAATATGATATGTTTATCAAATATTTTATCTAACACTAAATACATATATAAAATTATTTATTTAGGTGATAATTCATTTCTATAAGTTACTAGATAAGGAGAAATTAAATTTGCACTTATATTCCTAAATGATGTTTTCTATGTTCCTAAACTTTAATTTGTTATCGTGATCTCATCTTACAAAGGAAAGTTTAAAAATTACTATGCTTAAGGATAAATGGTGTATTAATAATCAATTTGGTTTTTTTATTACTTAAATAATTAAAAATAATGGATTATGTATGTTTTCCACTTCTTCTACATGTTATCTTTTATAGAAAATTATAAATGAACCTTAGTTATGGCATGAAAGACTAGGTCATGTTATTTTTACAAGTTTATAGTACATGTTTCATCATGATCTTATGGTTGGTCTTCTTTCTATTACTTCTCATCATGAAACATGTGAGGGTTTCTTATGTGGTAAGCAACACACTAAACCCTTTCATAAAAAGCATGATGTTAACTCCTCTCATAACTTAGATCTTATTCATAGTGATGTTAGAGTACCTCTAGAATTTTACTTTATTTATAATTTTTGATTTCAGTAATGACTACTCTAGGATGATCTATTCCTATTATATTAAGAATAAATCTGATGTGTTATTTGAATTTAAATAATTTAAATATTTCGTTGAAAATTATTCAAACTTTTCTATTAAAATATAAAAAATATATAATGGTGGTGAATACATTATTAAATAATGTTATTCCTTGTGAATTAATTTTGGTATACAAAGAGAGTTAATAACACCCTATTCCCCACACAAAAATGGAATTATTAAAAATAAAAATCGAACCATCCTTGAAATGGTTAGAATAATGTTCTATTTTATAAATGTTCCTAAATTCTTTTAAGTTGAATCCATGAATATTATTGTGAACATTATAAATAGAGTCCCCATTAAAGATTTACATATTTATACACCTTTATAAATGTTGTCTAATAAGAAACCAAGTGTTTCTCACCTTAGCATATTTGGTAGACATGCTTCCATCTTTATTCCTAAATCAAAAAGAAAGAAACTTTATCCTACATCCTATTTTTGCATTTTCATAGGTTTTAGATAAAATACTAAAGGATTAAGATTTTATTATCCATCTAAGTGACAAATCATTGGGAACAGGAATTTTCAAATCCTATGGAATTATTTTTTTGAGCCTTTTTTAGAACCCCCTCAAATTGTTTATTTCAGTGATATTGACTCTTTTGTTACTCCTTATGAAGAAACAAAAGCCCTAAATGAAATTGATCCAATTTTTGATAACTTATATTCTTAAGGGAAATATTACCCACTTAGTTTTCAAACTAAATTACCTAAATGGGTTCAATCATCTAATCTTGATAATCTTAATAAACTAACTAGGAGTCAACACAATTATCATGCTTTGATAATTATATATGAAAGTAAACCTCAATATTTTGAGGAAGTTTTACATGAAAATAGATATAAAGTTGTTATGCAGGGTGAATATAAATCCCTAATTAAAAACAAGACATAGGATCTTGTCCCACCTCCACATAAAATACATATTGTTGGTTCTAGGTGGTTTTATAAAAACAAATATAATTCAATTGGTAAAATTGATAAATTCAAATCTAGATTATTTGCTTGTGGTTTTACTCAAAAAATCTGAGATTGACTATGTTGAAACCTTTTCTCTTGTATTAAAATTTAGTATTGTTAGATTACTTATTTACCTTTCATCTTAGAATGGCTAGATTATAAACTAAATGGATGTCAAAAATACCTTCCTAAATGTTGATCTAGAAGAATAAATTTACTTGACTTAACCTAAAGGTTTTACTGAACCTAAAAAATAGCATTATGTTCATATGTTAAGGAATATCTTTATGGTTTAAAACAAAATCATCGAGATTAGAATTATAAAATCACTAGTTATTATTAAGAGTTGGGTTTCTCTAAATATTATTCAAATGATGATCTCTTTATAAAATTTAAAAATAGTCATTTTATCTTAACTATAGTATATGTTAATGATTTTCTTATTACTAGCAATCAAATTAGTTTAATTATTAAATATAAAGATAAACTAAGTTAATATTTTGAAATTATTTATCTAAGCATTATTTATCACTTTCTAAGAATGGTTTTATTTCAAGATAAAAATTTAATTATTTTATCTCAATATCATTATGCACATAAACTTTTTGTTATGTTTAATATGCTTGACTATAAGGCTACATCTAACCCTATCGAATTTTTTTTAATCTTGATCAAAAAAATCCTTGTCATAAACCTAAGCCCACTCTACATAAACAACTAGTTGGTAGTTTGATTTATCTAACTATGTTAGGCCATATATTTCATTTGTTATAGGTGTTTCTTTCATATTTATGCAAGATCCATACTTGAGTCATTAGAAAATATCAAAATAAATACTTCATTATATTAAAAGAACTATAAATTTTGGTTTATATTATTCTTCCATTGATAATGTTAATTTATATGGTTATTTTGATGTTAACCATGCTAGTGATATTATGGATTGTAAATCTACTTCTAGATATGTGTTTAAATTTGGTGTAGGTGCTATCACTTGGATTAAAAAAGTAACATGTTATTTTTTATCTTTCTAAAAAAGTAGAGTATAAAAGTTTTATGAAATCTACTAAATAATCCATGTGGCTATGAAGGTTGTAATAAGAACTCCATTTGGATATTTCTCATAGAACCACCCTTCTTTGTAATAATCAAAGTTGTATAGTTTTGGAAAAAAATCTAATGTAACACAAAATAACTAAACATATTAAAGTTCATGTGCATTTTACCTAAGATAAATTCATAAATGATTATATTGATCTCTAATTTATCATATGGATGGAAAAGTGGTAGATATCTTCACAAAACCACTTGGTCATACCAAGGTTTGTAAGTTTTTTATATTTGTATGCCTCTTAGAATTTTCATTTAGGGGGTGTGTGCATGACAATGTCTCTTCCTAAAAACCACGTGTTTCCATATTTATAATTCTTCTCAAATTATAAAATTATTTTAATAATTCTCTATATATTATTTTGGTAACCTTCACCATATGTGAGTTTACAATGTATCCAATACTTAAAAGTATATTTTGTAATGGAAGGCATTATGCTATAAAAGGATCTAAAATGTTTAGTTGATTATTCATGAGAAACTGTGAGATGTAGTCTCACAATCATGATAGCCTAAACTTACTCTAAGTATTTTATATATTATAATTCATTTTGTTTGAAAAGGTGATATTGGTATGATGAATTTTTTTGTTACATGCACCCTAAACTCATCGTAAATGGTTTACAAAGTATAATTCCTTTTGTATAAAGGTTGTTATGGCATGTATCCCCATTAAATTTAAGGGGAAGTGTTAGAATAATAAATTTTATTCAGTATATGACATACCATTAGTACATTAATAATACATTACATATGTAAATTAATAATAATATATTTTAATATTTAGTCTATGTGAGTTAATATTTACATTAATAAATAATAAAATATATGGTTATAAAACTTACCATTGGGAATTGGGTGAGAGTTTGAAACCATTAGTTAAAATAGTTCATTATAATTATAAATCATTTTACATGGTAACATCATATGAATTCCAATACAAATTCAAGCTTACAAGCATTAAAACATTTGAAATATTCAAATGTTGGTTATATGAAGGAGAATCTCTAAGAACAAGTGTTAGAGGAAGATTTATTATATTGTGTGAGTTTGTTTATCAAATAATGAATAATCATTATGTGTTTTTAATCTCCCTATAAGGTTTTCCCATGTATATATTGTGTTGTGTATTTATGTTTTTTTCTGCCATTCTACATATCTACATCATTGCTTTTATGTATGTGCATATTTTAACAAGTAGGTCAAATTTGGATAAGGCAAAGTTTTTGTTTTCAAATGAGGGACTGATATAAAATTATTTATATTATAGGGGTACTAATGGATATTTATTAATAAATTTATAATGTTTTCTTGTAATCTTAAAGAATAATGGATGCCTATGTAGGGCTAGAGTTGTCCAAAAAACATGTTAATATGTACTAGTTTTCAAAATAAGATAAATTAGGGGTAACACAATAGGATTAAAGGTCTTATGTCGTATATACATGTCTAAAATAACTAATCATGATTTTTTTGGTAAACATTATTATTAAATATTATTAATTACATTTTATAAAAAAAAACTTATGAATAAAATAATATAACTAATAAATTTATCATTTGTTATGCATGGATTTTACACTCAACACCCTTTTCAATTCCTTCTAAAATAATATCATATAACATATTTTTTTCTTTGAACATTGAAGATATTTGTTTGTTGCCTCTTCATAACAAGAAAAAACATTTTTTTTTCCTTTTATGTTATCCCCATCACTTGTAGATGGCCTTTGGCTTTATATAAAATGAGTTGATAACAAAGTTTTAAGAATGAGTGAGAGGAAATATGTCACTTTGAGAATAAACAATAAAAAAGGCAAAAGATTTCATTATATTTTTATTTGACAATTACTTTTAATTCAATATATGTTTATATATTTTTTAAAATATCCAATGGAACAACTAGTCAATTTGCACCTATTCGATAATTTTTCCAAAGATTAGACAATATAATTATGCCCCTCGTCTATGATAATCTAAGATATTATGTAAATATTTATGGATGCATTCTTAAGATTATCCATACTAAATTTATGTCTAATAGATCGAAGAAGTGCAATTATAAATAAGCAAGGCATCCAATTATGAAACAACATAAGAAAAATTAGAAACATACAAATGATTAAATTTTATAATTGGTGTTGGAGGACATGAGTGATTATCAAAATATGTTAGTGACAATCCTTTATTAGACATGAATAGAAAAAGCACCAATACTATTTTTTTATAATCGACACTATAAATTTGGCACATATATAGACAAAGGCCTACACAACTCATATATATGTTCATAAATATAGAATTTGTCAGGGTGTGATTGTTCCATCATATTTTTCCACTTTTCAAAGTCAAATTTCAATTCAGCATCTTTATTTTGAATGTTTACTATTTTAAGCACATAACTAAGTCTAAGTTCTAATTTTATTATTTTATCATCAATTTAGCTATATGTGTTTGATTTATCAAGTGTACTCAAGTGAATTTGTTTAAAACACTAATAAGATAAAACATAGAGGCTCATGTATTTATATGCATATAAGTGAGTGACCCTTCCTAATGATTAAAATAAGTCTCCACCTTATCTCCCTATAATAATCAAATGAAACTATATTTTATTTCACTTATGCCTTATTTTTTCACAAGTATGTATAAAATGAAATCAAACAAGTTAGTATCTAGACATCATTATTCAAAGGGTAAGATATGATCAATAAGTGTAGTTCTACTTGATTTATTTTTTTCAAATGTTGTAAGGTACTTATGCATATATATACTTTTTAAATTTTAATTAGGAATTTCTATCACACAATAAAAATACTTACAAGTGAAAATTTTGATAATTGCAGACATTATATTTAAATTTTATAGCACATCAGTCTTGTATACTTAGAAATTACTTCTCATGGTTGTACCCTTTAGTTCTAATAATTTATTTCTTCTAAAAGTCTTGCATCTACTATCTCTTATTCCTATTTAGATTACCATGCCTCCTTTACTACTCAAAATTTTGTGAACATACTTATTTTCATCCTTTGTAAGTTTTAGACTAGTACCTATTTTTAATCTTCATGGACACTTGTATCCTATACAAACACCTACATTAACGCTAGTATCTTATGCCAAACTAAGTTTCCAATTACCTAAGGTCATTAAATTTTCAAATGAAACATATCCCTATGGTTGATCTAAGTGATTTCATGTGAGATATTTTCAAAATGGATTGATATATATATATATATATATATATATATATATATATATATATATATATATATATTACCAACCCTCATTGATTCCTCACCTAACACAAACCTAACAACTCAAAAGGTAACTTACCAAAGAAACCCTATCAATTATTCAAGAAAAAAATACTCCCTATTGTCTCTAATTTCAATATTAATCATAGGGATAACCCATCTAAAGGTCTGAAGTAATTAAGGATAACTCCATGAGCCATACTTGCTAAGTTACAAGCTAGGTCACTCTATGTACTTATCACATGTTGCATCTTGATACACATAGAATCCAACACATAGAGGAGAAATACATAAGTCTAAGGACATATTAAAAGTATTTGATATGTAAGTAGTGTTCATTAATAGAGGTGTCCTTGGGGTATCTCAACACTGTGTGTCCACTAACCTATTTTCCCATTATCACCCCAAGGGTGAAAAATATATTGTTTGATCATTTGACAAAAAGTGAGAACCAATGCAAAAGAGATGAACACATCATATCAAAGGTGATATGAAACCCACAAGGTTCTAATTGGTTGTACTCATATATAGTAAATATTCTATACTGGACACCTACACCTAAGTCAAATAGTAGTATTCACACAACCATCTGGATCTGATGCAAGTGTCTAAGGCCACATAATCTAAAATTTTAGAATCTAACAATTGGTCTAGAATATAGATCTATTACACTTAAAAATTGTTTCAACCTATAGCTACATGAACACATTAAACCAATTAAGTAACATTTTTTTCAATTCATTGCAATATCAATCAATAGTTTTAATTTCTATTTTTAGCATATCCTAGTATTATATATTTAGAATATTTTTTATCTAAGCTTGAAAATTCATTTCCTTGTTATAGATCTATTTACCACCCTTGTGCTTATTCATTTATATATTATTAAACTTATACTATATTAACTCATCTCAATTTATGGTTAAACATTTGGTGAACATGAACTTTAGTCCCTAAAACCCTAGATATTGATCTAGGATTTACTATTTCTATTTATTTGATTTTTGATTTAACAATATTTCAAAAGATAAAAAATAATATTTCATTTTATTAAAATTATGTGCAATATGGATGCATTTATGGCCCATTTTGGGCTCCAATTTTTTTATCTTATGATATGTTATTATAATTACTTATTCAAACTTATAATTCATCAACATATGAAAATTTGTCAATATAATTAGAGGGTTTTTTAACAAAAATAACCATTTAAACATATTTATAATTATTTTTATAATACAATAGAACAAGTTCCCTCTAAACGTAAACTTATGGGAGGTGATCTTAGTGACAAATTGGGTAACACACCTGCTAAAATTTTAGTCCTTGAACTTCTGAAGCACTATAATATAGATAAGGATATCTTATATTAAGCATTGTGTTATACCCATATACCAAGTGATAGAACATTATCTAGTTTTATAGATATTATGCATGATCTAACACATAATGCAATTTTATTTACCTTTAGCTATAAAAATGTATCTTCAAAGAATATCATTCATCAAGCCTTACCTTTATCAATTCTAATTTAGTTTCTCAACCAAAAAAAACCAAAACAAGCATATGTAATAAATCTCAAATACATATAATGATTCCATAGATAAAATTTCACTCTTAAACTTGTTACACAATTTGACACCATACAAGGGAATTTATGTGAGAACATTACATACGACAACCTTGTTAAGCAATGTAGAGACAACCCTTTGTGTTGAATTACATTGAATGGACCAAGAATAATATCTCTAATTAAAATATAGATTTACCATACCCACATAATAATGGAGGATGTTTTCATACATCTAATCACGCACCTTTTCACTCACATATAAAGGTAAACATTGCATTCAAAGCCACCACATTGGTTGATACACCATTAAAATAACCTAATATACTTGTCTTACCCATTACACCAAGGAGATAGTTTACACATTTACCCAAATATTTAGATTAATTAATTTCAAATCTTGTGGAGTGTCACCTTATATCTCTCCATCATCCTATAGATGTTGATATGAGTTGTCCTCCACCCAAATGATATAATGCCAATGCTTATTTTGATTATCACCAAGGCCTAGGGTATTATACAAACCAATGTTTTACTTTGAAGCATAAGATTTAGTAACTTACTTATGACCAAAATACTATATTTCATTATCCTCTAAAGGAATCAAGTTCATAACTTGGTGATCACCATATTCAATGGATATTTAATAATCCTTTTCAAGACCATTCTAAGAAGGAACTAGAAGTGAAAATGTCATAACAAATGCCTCAAATTAAAAAAATCAAAACACATCCATGGAAAAAATATAATGATCACATTATTCATGGGTGGTACTTAGTTTTGGCATACTACTACACAAATAAAAACCACTTGAAATGTAAGACATTTGTAACAACTTGGCTTTGATCTAATATACTTTCAACATAAAATAAGTTGAAAATACTCCTTTAAAGACAAAATAATACCAATTTATTATGGTCCTAAAGTGATTAAAATAAGTATTTGGGTTATGACATAAAAAATTTAATATGCATTTGCATTAGGAGCCCTTTGGTTATACCAGATGGAGGCAAAAATGAACAAAATTAGAAAGGTGTCTCCTTTTATCATGAGGTAAAATTGATACATATTACACATGATGTCAATCACCCTTATAATTAATAGATAAATTATGAGTAGGAATAGTAGATGCACCATTTTCACCTATTTAACCATGATCCAAACAATACAAATGACCCAACCTAAGGTTAAACACATCCAATATTCAAAAAATACCAAAATAAAAAACAAAATTCAAATATCTAAAAATATTTTCATATTTTACATGTTTTATTATCTCTTTAGAATATATGTTGTTGATTCCATGTTGGTATATAACATATCATTTATTTCTATATATACATGTTTCATGGATCCTTTGAGTGTGATACAGGCATACCCAGGCACATAATTTATACACTTTTAGATTTTGGGCCTTCTTTCTACTAATGGCATTTGGACATTAGGGGAATACACTTATTTGATGATAATAAAATCATCTTATATCATCCTATGATCATTTTACATTATCACATGTTGATATTATATACTTACACATGTATTTATCCATGTTTATATCTCTCATAGTGTACTTGAGATGTTATCCACTTAATTTTTTTGCTAACACATATATCCAAGAGCTAGTATGACATGTTTATATTAGCTTCTTAAGTTGCATGATTTTTATTTATTCACTTCTTTGAGTGGCTTATCCTACATTGTATTAATTATTTAAATATTTGAATATATTCCATCGATTGAGGCACATGTCCCTATGTTTGTCTATTGTGACATTTACATATGTCATAGTTTGTTTTTTTAGACATTATTTATGAATTATATTGCACCTTAATCTAGAACACTTGGAAAATAAATATCATGGATGTAACTTCAAATTTTATACCTTTCCTACTACTAAAAAACTCATATACACTATCTCTTTGTGCCTATTTATTTATATCTTAGTCTAACCAATGTTATTATGATGATCCAAGATTTATATCTTGCGCAAAATACTATAAACATGCTTCTATTCCATCTCTACAATTTTTAGCCATACACCTATTTTCCAACTACCCAAACACTTGCATCCCAATCAAACACCTACATTTACATAAGTGAATTATCCTAATGTAACTATTTAGTGCCCTAAAATCATCCAATTTTCAAATGAAATGTATCCTAAAGGTAGAACTAAGTGATTTAATGTGATATATTCTCCAAAGCTATTGGTATAAATATAAAATCAACCCTCATTCATTCCTAACCTATAAAAGACCTAGAACAAACCAAAAAGCACTCAATTAAGCAAAACTTCCCTATTTTCTCTTATTTCCATATCAGTCATAAGGACAATCCATATACAAGACTGAATTACTAAAGGAGAATACAATGAGCCATTTTTTCCAAGTTACAAGCTGGGTCACTATTATACTTATCACACATTTCATGATTCACATAAAACACAACATATAAGGGAGAACTACATAATTTTGAGACCCTATTTGGAGTATTGGTTATGTAGGTAGTTCTCATTGATAGAGGGGTCTTTTTGGTAGATATACACCATGTTACCACTAACCTATTTCTCCCATAGCCACTATAAAGATAAATAACTAAGGTTTTATTATTTGACAAAGAGTGATAATCCATGACCCAAATGTCAATGCACTAGAAGGAATGTGACATATAACCTAGAAGCATCTAGGTGGTCACATCCAATTTCAATAGTTATTTTATACTAGACACCTATGTCTGAGTTAGACATTAGTATTAATGCAATTATCCTGGGTCGATACAAGTGTCCACAGTTATAGATGTATAATTTTAAGAATTAAGAAAATAAATCAAAGTCCATATCTAGTCTACTTTATACTTGTTTTAGATATATATTTGTATTATCATAAGAATAAACTAAGTATCTTGTATTCATTATCATTTTATTATCTAATATTAGTTTTACTTTCTATCTTTAGAATATCTTAACATAATAAATCTAATATATGTTTATCTAAGTTTCTTAAATAGTTGGCTTACTCTAGAAATAGTCTACCATCCTTGTGCCCTAGGATATCTCTACCATTTTAACCTTGTATTCCCCATATCTATATTTTAGTGTTAAACATTTGGTGAACTTGACCTTAGTATCTTTGCATGCAAACCCTAGCTTGCCTAAGGTTTCCTATTTTCAATTTATAAATGCAATAATTATTCAATTTTTATTTTTATTATCATTATTAATTTATCCTTGAAATTTTTATGTAATTATTATTATATTATCATATCATTTTTAGAATATTTAAACTAGATAAAAAGGAGCCTCTTCCTCCTCTTAATCATAAGGAAGGTGATAACTCCCATCCCTCTAACTAGGTCTAGACTATCAATTATCTAAGGGGTAAGGTGACCTATACTATATTTCAAAATTAAGGTAATAAATCTAAAATACCTAGGGTTTGTTCTTGTGATTCCATAAAACATCACATCACTAGTATGATCAAGTTAGTTAAAGAGTTACAAAATCAAATTGCATACATGTAAAATTAAAAAATTACTAGTGTTAATCATGTGTTTTTATATTCATATAGAAATTTTTCATATCCAAATGAAAAATTAAACTATAATAAACCTAAAACAAGTGATACAAAGGGTGACTAAAAGGATACAAAAATTCCAATTAAAACCCTAATAGATTGTTTCAAATCAAAGTGATCAGACTACCTCCCCTACATCATATAAAGAGATCCAAATATTATTATGCATACCATATAATTCATGGTCATCATACAAAGTATTATTTTACATTAAATAAAAAAATACAAAGTCACAAATATAGTGGTAATCATATCGTTGACACGTCAACCAAGAAAACCACTCACACTATGAGTACTTCTCCTAAACCACAATACCAAAACAACAAATATGGGTACTAAAAGATATTTCAAAGTAATATAAGGGTCAAAAGAAAAAATAAATAGAGGAAATACCTATTTAATTGTAAATTGGGTAGAGATCCTACTTAGGTAGCTAGGGTTAATAATATAGAAATGATAATTCACAAGGGTGATAATCAAATCTACAACAAGATAATTAGATGTTAAACTTAGATATAACATATGTTAAATTTATTAAATCAACATAGGATAAAAATAGTAAGTATAACTATTCTAGATATGTAAATCAAAAAGAGTAATATACTTAGCTAGTTTTGATGTTGACACTATTCTAGATGTAGAACAGGTAGGAAATAGACTAGAATATTATTTTGAAATACTCACCAAATTATGTATTGAGTGTCTTTAGAGCTATGAACACTAGCATCAACCTTTTATGGTTGTTTTGATGCTATATTCAAAACCTAATTTAAGTATTATTTATGAAATACCTATTGGAAAAGTATTTGACCACCTAAATGCTTCTAGGTTTGTCTTCATCTTCACTCAGGTGCATTCATATATAGGCCATGAAATTTCATTCTTCTTCATCTTCATAGTGAATTTGGGGTAAAATGGGTTAGTGGGCACATGGTGTTAGTATGACCCCAAATACCCCTCTATCAATGAGCATTGTAGGCTAATACTTTGAAGAGGGCCCTAGACTGATGTAGTTTTCCCCTATGTGTTGACTTGTGTGTGAATTATACAATATGTGGAAAGCATGTACAATATTACCTAGCTTGTAACTTGGAAAATCAATCTCTTAGGTTCTTGTTTCATTGCTTTAGACCTATGTATTTGTTTTCCATATGATTGATATGCAAATAAAATAAAATAAGAAGCTTTGATTTATTAAGTGCTTGATTGAATGCTTTGATAAGTTTCCTTAGGTATTTTCTAGGTTACGTTAGCTAAAAAATAAATGGGGTTTGATATTGTATTTATATTAATGCTTTAGAGAAATAAATAGCATTAAATAACTCAAATTGACCATTATTATAGATTTAATTTGTAAATTAGATGACTTTAGGGAACTAGAACTTGCAATAGAAAAGGACACCTATGTCAATGCAAGTATCTATCTGAGATGCTAGTGTATAGGGAACATGAAAATAGGTACAAATTCAGAGCATAAATGGGAATAATATAAGTATATTTTAAGTATACTATAAAATATAGTAGGTCTGGGTCATCAACATAAGACTATTCAGACCAAAAGATAGGCCAAGAGGCACAAGATAGAATAGATGTGATACTTCTGAAAGTGAGGAAGGTCCAAAACTAATAAGAATATCCAAGGTCTAATTTTTTCAATTATAAAATATTTAGGTGATATATAATATATAGAAATCAACTACATCACACCCCCCCCTTAATCTAGTAATTAAATTGTTAATTTAATGGAAATTAATGTGTGCATGTGTGTGTATAACATAACTTATCTTTGTATGATCCCAATTTGAGTGCTTTCTTGGTGACTAGACTATAACCAAGAACATGTTATATTATATAACTAGTACATGTAATCTAAAATTGAAAGTATTTAAAATGATTAAAATTAAAAGATAAAGGTTTAGGATTACGCTTGTGTATCAATGTAATCACCTTACATGTTAGCAAGTTGATTTAAAAAGATAAATGATTGTAAGGATCAAAAATTGAGATTAGGATTAAAAAGATAAATGATTGTAAGTTTATATAACTAAGGAGATAGATAAAGAGATATATTAGAAGGCACATTCCCCTAACCTTAGATCAAAGGTGAATTACCACTTAAAAGTTGAGATTAGCTCAATCATACAACTCAATGACACTATAACCTAGTGAGGCTAGATGATACAATCAATTCTAACTTGAAAAAATGGAAAAATTGAGTTATTTAATCGCTCCAACCATACCAAAAGTGAACTGAATACTATAATAGATTGGTTCAATACAATCTATAATAGTTTATCTTGGGTATCAATGTGTAAAATTCCATGATATGGTGACATTCCATAGAAGATTTTTCAAATATAAAAATGACTTGTATTTTTGAATATTAGGTGTACATTGCATATTATATTCATCTTATATATGTCTCATGTTAAAACTATGTATAATAATGGTACCAATGTATAGAATTCAGCCACAATTATGAATATGAATCATATAATTATGTGTTTTGGCCAATTTGGAAACTATGTAAGTGTGGAGAACATGATTCTAAAGCATTTCCCTAATATATGTGGAGAAATATAGAAACTAATATAAGTTCCAGTATGGAGGACATGTTTCCAAAACATGTCTCCACTGAATCAGGGTGTTCTAAAAACTTAATAAGTGTGGAAAATATGATTCCAAAGCATGCCCCCACTAAATTTGAAAATGTTGAATACTAAATAATTGTGGAGAACATGCTTACAAATCACTCCCCCACTGAATCCAAAAAAATTTACAAGTGTGGTGAACATTTTTTTAAAACATTCCCCCACTAAATCTAGTTGTGTAGAATACTAAGTGTGGATAACATGCTTCTAAAACATGATCCCACTAAATCTAAAAACTATTCCAAGTGTGTAGAAAATATTTATATAACATACCCCTACTAATATGCCCCCCTTTTTATTTTAGTTAATAATATAAACTAGTAGTTTCCTTACCTCAAAAAGATAAGACAACTATATAATCTACGAATGGAATCATGTTACATATAGAAAGAGCATGTCTAGGTAGATATAACATTAAATCACATAAAATAATGTAATCACATAAAGTCCTAAGATTCATGATAAATATCATGGAAATTTATAGATAGAAATAGTAAAATATCAATAAGAAAATAAGTACACACATAATAACACTCAAAATTAAGTCAAAAGATAATGGTCTAAGGAGACCACAAATAAGGGGCATGTTTAAATGTTACACAATTGAAGGGACATAACTTAGTCCAATGTACACAAAATCAATAATGACATATTCAAACATCCTTGAAAGTACACATAGGCACTGGGGTCACAAACAAAAGAGCATACTAAAATGCTCAAACAAGAAAAAAAATAGTAAGTAAAGACACTCAAGGAAGTGCATAAAATAAATAATAAGCAACCAACATAAACATTTCATAGTAGCCCATGGATCAGATGTGTTAGCATTAAAAATCAAGTGCATAATATATAAAATACCTTGTGAAATATATAATCATGGATAAAGGCATGTTTAAGTACATAAGAGCTCAAAAATGATAATGAAATGTGATCATCAAACCAAATAACGTATGATTATCAAGATAAAATAAGTGGATGCCCCTAATGTCCATAGTACATGAGTATAGGGAAGATCAAACATTCAAAAATAGGAACAAATCATGTATCTATGTATGCCTATATCACAATCAAATAAAAACATCAAACACATGTGTATGTACAAGTAAATGATATGCCATCCATCAACATGGAACTAACACATAGATTCAAAAGAGCCAATATAACACATTTATGCTGAAATTTTTTTTGGATTTTTTAATGTTTTTTTATTTTTTTGGTATTTTAAAATATTTGAAGATTTCTCTCATAATATAGTTATGAAATTTCATAATTTTCATTATTATTTTAAATGGTTATCTTTAAGTGTATAAACTTTTCTGTAACTATGAATGGTCCCAACCAATTTGGTTCAAACTTTCCTTGTATTTTTTTGCATTGGTATTCATTTGATTTGATTTTAATACTAGGTCACCCACATCAAAGTCACATGTATGAACCTTATTTTTATATTCTCATTATAAATTATTTTGATAGACACGTAAGTGATTAGTAGCCTATGTGCATTTGGCACTCAACTACTCTAACTACTGCAATCTCTTTTCACAGTATTCATTATCTTTGATGATATCTTTAAGAGAAACATGCAAAGAAGGTATATCAAATTTAATAAATAATATGACCTCTTTACCATAAAACAAAGGGTAAGGTGTAGCTTGATTAGGTGTTCTTACACTATTTTGGTATGACCATAAAGCATATACCATCAATTGGCATAATCAAGTGATGTATCATTCAACTATTTTACTAGGTATTTTGATAATTTTCTTCTTGGTTGCCTCTACCTTGCCATTGTCCTATGGGTAATAATGAATAGAAAAAGTATGCTTAATATTACATTTACTACAAAATAATTTTACCATTTTATTTTTAAATGATGATCGATTATCTAAACTAATAGATGAACATATACCAAAATGGGAAATAATATTGGTCATCAAAAACTTACATATGTCATCCCCTCTACTAAACTCAAGTGGAATTTATTTCACCCATTTTGTAAAATATTATGTAGATGTGATGATGATTTTATGTCCACCAATGGATACTAGATTTACATTTCTAATCAAGTCAAAAGCCCGTAATTAAAAAGGCCATGGTGAAACAATTGGTTATGACTCATGCGACGATGCATGATTCAAATTGTTATATTTTTGGGATTTTAAACATACTTTTCCATGTTAGATATATTATTTTTCTATGGTAGGCCAATAATATCCCTGACATAATAATTTTTGAGACATAACATGTCTTCTTAAATTCCCACCATACTCGTTATCATGCATTTCTAAGAGTGCAATGTGAGCATCATATTTATTTAAGAATTGAATTAATTGTACATCAAAAATTATTTTGAAAAAATAATTTATAATATTAACATAATGAAGTGTTTCATGTAATTTTCACTTATCATTTTGTGATAAATGGTCTAGTATATAGGCTCGATAGATAAAATTATAAATATCACCATACCATTTTGTGTTTATAGTATTTAAAGTAACAAAAATAAAAACCAAGGAATTAATTTTATCAAAATAAATTGAAGGATTTCATAAATATCATTTGGTAAAGTCTATATGATCATCATTAATATCAAAATTTATAAAGGATGTTGCAATTTCCATGGCATCTACATGGTGGTTATCTTTGTGTGGAATATTATTAATATAAAATGTGTCAAATGTCTCTATGATTTTATCTACCATTTCTTTATATGGTAGAAGATTTTATACTTTGGTTTGGTAATTATTAGTAACTTGATTAACAACCAATTATGAATTTCTAAAAAAATGGATATCCATTATATGAAACTTATGTGTTATGGATAATCTAATGATCAAGGCCTCATATTTGGCTATTTTTTTTGTGAAAGAAAAGGCTAATATGTAAGAGAAAGGCATGTATTCTCTCTTTTGGGTACAAAATATAATACTAATAGCCACCCATATTTTACATTTTTATCCATTGAATAACATTGTCCATGGATTGAAAGATATATTTTATGCCTCAAACTCATCATGGAAAGCTTCAGTGAGGGAAAAAGAATCTAGCAAAGATCTTAAACCAATTAGTCAGCTATGACTTGACCTTTTTTTTACCTTTAGGATACAAATTTTAGATCAAATATTATAATTTTAATCACCCATTTTTTTGATGCAGTCGGTTAGGTACATTTTATTCATAAGAAGCCTTAATGGATCTTCTTTAATTATAACATGAACCTCATTATTGAGTAAATAATGCCATAAATTTTGAGTAGAAAAAACCAAGGCTAAATATAATTTTTTCATTGTTGTATATTCACATTCATAATCAACTAGTTGGTGACTAATATAATATATTGTATGATCTTTGTGATTATCATCAAATTGTGCTAGTAGGGCCCCTAAGGCCTCATGAGTGGATGATATGTAAAGAAGTAGTGGTGTATTTAGAATAGGAAGCATAATAATTGGTGGGTTTGATAAATATGATTTAGTTTTATCAAAACTTTGTTGACATACATCATCCCATATATATTTTGTGTCCTTTTTTAGCAAACATGTGAAAGGAATTATTTTATCAGCCAACTAAGCAATAAAACATCAAATACCTTAAATTTAGCCTTGAAAACATCACAATTATTTTAAATTGGTTGTAAGTGGTATTTATACAATATATTTTAAATTTTTTGGATCAACCTCAATGTCATGTTGATAAATAATGTATCCTAGGAGCTTTCCCAAAGATACCCCAAAAACACATTTTTTTGGATTTAATCAAACATCAAACTTTTACAAGCACTCAAATGTTTTTTGCAAATCAATAACATGGTTTTAGTGATGTTTGTATTTTAAAGTAAATCATCAACATAATCCTCAACATTTTTTTGTATAAAATCATGAAATATATGAGTCATGGCCCTATAATATGTGGATCCTACATTTTTTAATCCAAAAGGCATGACTATATAATAAAACATACCCCTAAGATTGGTAAATAAAATCTCTTTTTAATCTGTGGGGTTAATTTTGATTTAGTTATATCCTAAAAATCCATCCATAAATGAAAATGTCACATATCCAGCTATAGAATCTATATCATGTCAATATTAGGTAATGGAAAATCATTTTTAAGACAAGCCTTATTTATATCACAGTAATAAGTGGAACAATGAATGTCACCATTGGGTTTTATGATAGGTACAATGTTGGACACCAAGTCAGAATGCGTAATGGATCTTATAAATAAGGTGTATAATACATTTTGAATTTAATATTTTAATAATAATGCCACTTGAAGATGCATTTTTTTTAATTTGTTTAATTTACTCATTTTGCATTTAGGTACAAGAATATGTTATGCATTTCCACTGATGGATCAATCTAGGCATATATGAATAAGCCCAAACAAAGAGTTATATAAAATCATGGAATACCCATTGATAGGTTTTTCCTCCATCATCCTACATCATTGCATCAAGTAAAACTAGTCAAGGCTCCTTATCTATTCCAAAGTTATATTTGATTATTTCTTCATTTAACAAAGTAGATATCTCTTCAATAAATGGTGTGGTAAAAATATCAGTTGATGCATCTATTGAGATTGGTATCATCACTCATACCAAATTAAGCATGATCAAAGGTGGCATGAGAAAACATATTATTATTATAGAAGGAAAGGAGATCATCATATGCTCCTAGTTGCTCTAGTAATTATTCATTGTCAAAAAACTCATCTAGTGTCAAAAATTTAGGTGAAACACCCTCATTGATTAGATTATGGTTGACCAGTTGGAGCTTAGATGTAGAGGTATTCATAAATTCCATTTTGGCCTTTTTAAAACAAATTATATTGTGAGAGATATATTGGTGTTATGTAGCTTTTTTTGAAAACCCCAAACCTTGTCAATTTATTTTATTTATAGAAGTAATATGTTGAGCTATGTTTTGATCATTATTACCCAACCCTTGTCTATTTTACCCATATTTGGGTAAATATCAATAACTAAAATAAATATTATAGTATTGTGGTGTAGTATTATTAGGTTGTTAGACCATTAAATAATGTTTTAAGGGATTAGTATCCATTAGACATGTGTAAAGGAATCCTTGATGACTAAATTTTAAGCATTCATGAAATGTAAAGGGAAATACATAAATCTCATGTATCCAAGGTCATCTCAAGATAATATTATAGTTCAAATCATTTAGCATTACTTGGCACAAATTGGGTAATATATGGGGACCCACGGTAATATTTAATGTTAATTATCCTAATAGTCATCATGAAATATTATCAAAACCCTTGATGATCATATTATATGGTTCTAAATATATAGTTATAATGCTAATTAAGGAGATAAATGATACGTTACAAGTGTTGAGTCATGAACCATTGTCCATAAGAACTCATTTTACCATTTTGTTGCAAATTCACACTTGGAGATAGAGTGGAAAATAACTATTTATAGGATGTCATGGTGGTAAATCCTCTTGTTTAAAGGATATATTATGCTTAGTCCATTTTATGGAATCTAAGTGTAATCACCTAAAAGTGGTATTTGGAAGCTAAGAGTGTTGCTTGAGATAGCCTTTTCCTAGCTTAGTCATAGACCTACCCTAGAGCCTTTAACACTTTTTTATATCCATTGTGTAGACCACATACATCTTCTATCATCCCAAACATAGTCCCAAGACAACATTCTTATATCTTAACCCAATGTGCCTAATAGTTTACTAGGTAGACTTTAGTGACACACTAAGGACACTTTAGCCACATGGTGCTAGTGTCCCCAACTGGGAGCTAGTATTCCTTACCCTAACCCTCTCGAGTAGATAATTTTTAAATCATGTGCCTCTCCTAAGACTAGCATAATTAAATTTTATTATCTTTACAAGATATAGATATATATAAAAATAAGACTATTATACCTCTATTCACTATATAGAATATAGATACAAAAGCCTATTCAAACAATAAACAAGCTGAGAAAAATTAATGTATTTGATCCTTATTATACCCTAATTATACACACTTCCACTATAGCTACCCTAACCCAAAATTTTAGAAAATTCAAATCTCAATCACACTCAAGTAATTCAAGACCCTTCTCATTCTACAATTCACTTGCACTTACACCAAGCACTAGGTGAGAAAACTACATTGGGATTGGTCCCTCCTCAGAGTATTGGTATGTAGGAAAATCTATTCATAGTGGGGTGTTGAGGATGTCCAACCTATCCTAATAATGTACAAAACTTTATTTCTCATTCCACACTTGCAAGGAAGATTAGAGTTTGCATACTAAATCAGGTTTTCCTAGCATAATAAAGAGCTCTAAACTTCATGTGCATGAGAACATAGCCCAAAAACATAGGTGCAAGTGCTCCTAAAAAATAGGAAAAGTGTTATAAAGAGGACATTAGCACCACTTTAAGGACACTAACATAGTATGGTGTTATTTTATAGTAATGAATTAGATCTTGGGACCCTATTGATGACACTTAGACTTGTCCAAAACCTAGTTTTCATAACCTAGATCATCTGTGACAGTCACTTTTTAGATAAGTATATATTTATGAATATTTATTACTATTTATTACTATTTTTAAAATTTCAAAGGAGGTCAAAATACATAACAAATTAGTGATTATTTATTGCATATTATTTAAATAATTTTGACATCTCAACCATTTAAGCTAACTTAGGTATTTACACTTTTAAAATCCTGAAAGGTTAAATCATTTGGTGAACCTGACTTACTTTAAATTGCTTCAAACCTTAGTTTGCATTAATCCAAATTATTGTGCAATAAATTAGGGATGCTTACTTATGACTTTTATATTTCTTAGAAAACTTGTCTAATTAAATCAATTTCATATTAGGGTTTCAATGCATTTAAATATAATTTAAATTTGTTACAAAGAAACCCTAATTCAAAACCCTAACCCTAGACCTAATTAGGGTTTATATCCATTTTTTATTTATAATCAGATTTTAGATCCATACATCTTCTAATTTGTATTTCATATAATCATGATCATAATGGAAGAATAGATTAATCACTTTTGTTGTAAAATTTAATACTTTCATTTATATGTGTGTTCCCTTTAATTCAGAATGAACTCAAAAAAGACATAAACACATGTATAGATGATATTTTATATTAATTACAATATATGTAATATCTCATATCATGTTATCTTTCTCTTATGTGGAAGCCCATTAACAATAAAACCCTTACACACATAGAGGATTTAGCACACATAAGCTAAAAACTATGTTTCAAGTTTTAATGTCATATCTTATTCACAGGAAAGAATCCCCTTCTCCTCCTCATCTACATGAGAGTGATATATAATTTCCCTCTAACCAAGTTCATGATATCATTCCTCCATAAGATTAATCAGCCTATACCAATGTCATTAATTCCCACACTCATCCTATTCACACTTCTTACCTATAGGGTGTGTGCCTACATGTTCAATAAGAAACAACTAGGGTTTACACTTGTGAGATTGTATTTGATCAAACTATTAATATGGGAAATATAATTTTAGGTTTTAAAAATTATAATATACTATTACATGAATAGATTAAAACATTGGAAAATCAATTTATAATACAAAGGCATCTAGGGCACAATAATGCAAATCATATATATTCATCTTCACCTAGTCAATTTGTGACAAATAATGTTATATACACAAATCAAAAATCACAAAAAAAGTACATCTACAACTAGTGATTAAAAAATAATTCAAGTTTCAAATAAGATTTTAAGTAAATTACTAAGTCAATAGATTAAATCTAAGTTGGTCAACCTACCCCATCTACACTCAATGACAAGATCTAGATATTTTTGTACATATCATAGAATGCATGGGCACCACATTGATTCATGTTTAGCATTGAAAAAGAAAATAAAATAGATAATGGATACAGATGACTCACATAGTGACACATCATCCACACACCATATAAAATCACATATACCAATTCAAAAAGGGTCAATTTTAGAAATAGTATAAAAATCATTACCAATGAATAGCTGAGAACAACACAAGGTTCAAAAAACATAATCAGATTAAGAAATAGTGCAACAAGCATAGATAAATCAATCAAATATACCTCTCCAAAATGAGGCTCAACATTTAATATGGTATAATTTTTTTCATAAATATCTATAACAATTTGATTATTATGGTCAAGGTTTGGGTAGATAGGCCCAAGGCATCATTCCTCCCATTCTATAAATTGATAATATTGGTCAATAGGGTTTGGGATTTATTGAACATCCTAAAACACATCAGGCATAGATACAATTTATCAATTCCAAACATATAGATGCATAATACATGTTATAAAAAGAGAATGAAATTAAGTTACAAAGTCAAAATCATGTTACACAAATAAGCATTCTAAAAACATGTTTTCTATCAAAAGAGCCTCCACAACACCATATGTCTACAATAAGCATAGTTTCAAATGGCAAAGTCACAATCAATATGCCAAAGCATAATTCAAAAAGGTCAAATCAATAGCATGAGGTAATTCCCTCTAGCATTCTAGGTTATTATGATTTTGCTAATGAATAACACTAAGATTCTTACTAAAACAACATTCAACAACATCATGTCTGACGTCTGCGAGCAAGTCCTTTGACTTTGTGGTCTTGGGGTTGTTGGTTCGTACCTAGGAGCCCACTATGTTCATTTTGGAGTTGGGTGTAGGTGTCTCAGTTTATGAGGTTTTAGGTCCTCGTAAAACATGGTGTTCAGGTTGTTAAACCTGGTATTGTTTAGGTTTCAGGTCCTGGCAAAACCTGGGTGCTTTTAGTGGTATATTTTGGTGGTTTCAGGTCCCTGAAAACCTATTTTGATGCTATTATGAAGTATGTTTTAGGTATGTTTTACCTGGTGAGCGTTAATGTCTTATCTTTCTTGTCTCTGTATAGGGTTTTAGGGCCCCTTCAAAACCTGCTTTTACCTTAATCTAAAACATTCAACAACATCATAATAATCACATTGCATGAGAGATTATCATTCCTATTTTTGACACATGTCATAGTGATAGTGAGTCTCCCATGTAACTCATTGGTTAGTATGGTTCCTAATCTTGTATATAATTCCTTCTCTCTCTTGCTCCTTGTACATAGTTTATTTTCATTTGCTTGTACATAACTTACATCTATAAAATACAAAAATGATATAACATGTCAAAATATAAAAACATTTAAATATTACTCAAAAAACACAAAATTTATAGATTATATGCATTGTTATGTTTACATTTATACTAATTACTAGATATTACATATGCTAGCTATATTAGTATAATTAGTTTTATCATACACATATGCTTCACTTGTTATTACCAAGTTATAAATTAAATATAGGACTCTAGTTCACTATACTAATCTAGACTTCTTATTATTTTACCCACTAGGGGCATATACACTAATCCAGGTTTATTGATTTGATACATCCACCCACTCAAGGGCTTCTTATACAGTTAATACTACCAGTACCTATCCTTACATACTATACATTCTAATTTACACATTGATATATTGATATTGATTATTGATACTCAATGCTTAGATTTTGGTGACTATCACTAGTTAGAATTAACATATATACATCTAAAAATTTATGTAGATTTGTACAACATAGTTATATATGATTTCATTTCTAATTTTCTATATTAGACTTTATTGGGTTTTATATGCTTCTTCCATCTTCTACATCATTTGAATATTCAATTGGTCTTTTTCGCTATGCTACTTTTATATTTGTATGCCTTAGAAATGTGCCCATGTCCTTTATGTGTGATTTCCTAATTGTATATGCAGATATTTAAACATGTCCTTCTATGTGGTTCTAAGCCAAATTATTTGTTACTTGCATATGTGGACTTTTGAACATGTCTTTGTATGTATTCATTCTCAAATTTAGTGACATGTGGACTTTTATATGCCTTGTGTGTTTTTATGTATTCTTATTTGTATAATTATTCACCATGACACTTGTCTTTGTTTATTACACACACCATTTATTTATGCCATGAGTGGATTCATGTATTTATCCTTCCTACTTGGGTTTCATTATGGACATCATGCCCCATCCCCCTAGGTAGATACTCATATTTATCGTAACACATCTATTTTGACACCCTTATGTAATGATATTTTACAACATATATTTTACATTACCTACTTATGCTGAGATTATTTTACATTCTAATGTTATTTTTGTAAATTGTATTGTAATATCATGCAATTGTCATATATATACTCCATCTAACACATTTTGTATATCTACTTCTTTTGAGAATAATTCTTACAAAAGTTCCACAACTACCCTCAAAAGAGGTGGAATTCATAGGGATTTGTCATAGAGATCAGGATCATACATTACTATTCACATATTATTTTCAACACAGGCTCAATTTTAGAAATCAGACACAGGTCAAACATAGGAAAAAATAGGGACTCAAAAAGTAGTTTAGTCATCCAAATTCTAGATTAGTCAAACATTAACACCTGTATTGGGACACTAACACCATAGGGTACTATTGTCTACTCATAGTGTTAATTTCCATTATCCCCAACTTTAGGGTAGACTAGTACAATAGGTACAATGAAAATTTGTATAGGTATAGTCACATGTTTGATAAATTATGTTTAGATTTTGCTCAAATACACTCATTTTAGTTTAGATTCATACATGTTGCTTATATTTGGGGGCATCATGTGCAGATGATTAATCCCACATTTAGTTTAGTTACACAAATATAGTATTACATACTTAGCTCAAAATTAGTATACCCAGATATCAAATTGAGGGCATGTGTGCAACACATAGTTTCCATATACACGGACACACAAAAATTAATCAGATTAAATGGAAAAATATATGTAATTATCTACATTTTATACACTTGATATTATATTCTAGGTTGTCACCAATTTCATGCCTTACTCCATCTGTAGTGGTTTGCATTTTTTAGTGGCCTAGAGCCACCTAATGTACCTAAGTGGTTGTAGAGCTAAAATACATAGTTAGATATACCTAGTTAGATACTTTCATCACTTTGTGAAGTATAGTCTTAAATTCATATACTTCACATAGGTGGTCAATGATGGATTCATATCCTACTTGAGTTATTGAGCCACCCACATGAGAGGGTTAGACACACTTACAGTCTTATCCAAGTTATTCACAGATCATGATCCATCAAGCAGGGGTGGGTAATAATGAAGTAAAAAATAGATTGAGTTCTTGAGCCACCCATATGAATATTGAGAAAGCTATCAACTCAGTCCAATATATTCAATGATTTGATCACCCTATACACTCATACACACCAATTGTCACTAGGTTCATGCATTGGTTTGCATACCTAATGAGGTGTATTCTTTCCTTTCCTCTCTCTTTACTCAGCTTTACTTAATTACTTTATTTAGCATAGTCTTTTGCTTTTGATAACATCTTAAGGACTGATTGTTTCATGTTTCATTACAGGTCATTACTTTGGATCATGTTTCACATACACATACCCAAATTCACATACTTAGACTTAGCTACATGGGCTTAGCTTCCTAGGTAAGTCCAAGTGTTCTTATTTTTATTTAATACTAGTTATGTAGATTTATCACATTTCATCATAAAGTAGGGGCAAATGTAATCATGTAAAATTGGTATTTGGATGTTAAGAGTGTTGGTTGAGATAGCCTATTTCTTGCTTAACCATAGACCTATCCTAGAGCCTTTACCACACTTTTCCATCCATTATGTAGACCACAAACATCTACTATCATCCCAAACATAGTCACAAGATAACATTCTTAGATCCTAACCCAGTGTGCCTAGTAGTCTACCACGTACACATTAGTGCCACATTAAGGATAGTGTAGCCACATGGCACAAGGTTTCACAACTGGGCAATAGTTTCCCTTGCCCTAGATCTCTTGAATGGATACTTTTTTAAATGTTTTCCCATTTTAAGGTCATATTAAGTATATTTTATTATCTTCATAAGTATTTTATATCTATAAATATAAGACTATTTGAACTTTATTCACTAGATGGAAGATAGATGTCAAATCCTATTCAAACAAGAAACAAGTTGAGCAAATTAAGGTTTTTGATCCTTATTCTACCCTAATTTTTCATACTACCAACTACAGCTTCCCTAATCCTATATTTCAAATACTTCAAATCTTAAGAACACTCAATGCATGCAATACCACTCTCATTCAAACATTCACTTGCACTTGCACCAAACATTAGGTGGGAGAACTACATTAGGTTTGATCTCTCCTTCGAATATTAGTATATACGCAACAATATTCATAGTGTGGTTTTGAGGATGTCCATATTATCCTATTGATGAGCACAAATTTATTAATCATGCCATATTTTTAAGGAGGATTAATATTTTCACACTAAATATGGTTTTTAGGCAAAATATAGAGTTTTAGACTTCATGCGTATAGGAATAGAACCAAGAAAAATAAGCATAGGTGTTCCAAAAAATAAGAACAACCCTGTAAAGAGGACACTAACACTATTTTGAGGATACTAAAATAGTATGGCACTATTATCCAGGTGGGGTACTATTGTTTAGTTATGAGTAAGATCCTAGGACCTTGTTGACAACACTTAGACTTGTCTAGAACCTAGTTTTTAGAAGCTAAGTCATCTACGACAACCACTTTATAGATAATGTTCTATTTATGCATAATTATTAATATTTTTAAAAAGTCAAAGAAGGTCAAAATCCATAATAAATCAATTCCTAAATATTTCATATTATTTAACTAGTTTATACATCTCTACCCTTTAATCTAACTTAGGTATTTACACTTGTAAAACCCTAAAAGGTTAAATCACTAAGACAGAGGCCACACGTGGTGGTTTGATATTACAAGGGTGTATGGTCATATATAATGCATATAATAAGACATATTTATAATGGGATTAATGGTGTAGTAATTCCAAGAGTGAGGTTTTGGTAGTAATATCTTTGAACTAGGTAGTAACATGACCTATGGAGGGAGGTTGTTTCATGCACTCCCTTTGGCACTTTATAGTAATATGTAAAAGCTTAGTGTAAACATTAAAACAAGGAGTATGTAGGAATGTAGGTTTTGAATATATTATAGATTATATTTATTTAATCAATCATGGTATATAATAAGTAATAATAATTATAAGGTATTGTACCATGAAATAATTAATAGATATATCCATAGAAAACATGATTGTAAAATTATAGTAATCAAGGATAAATAATATAATAAAAATAAAACCCTAACAAACATAGGGTTTATATTTAAAATATTGGGCTCACCAAATTTTTAACCCTAAATTGGGTAAATATCCTACTTGGGTAGATAGGATTAAGAATATAGAGATGATAGTGCACATTTTTGATAGTAAGATCTATAATAGGGCAATTAGATGTTAAACTTAGATATAACATATGATGAATTTATTAAACTAAGATAAGCTAAAAATACAAAGTACAATTATGATATATATAGAAATTATAAAGAAGTATTGTACTTATCTAGTTATGATGCTAACATAGTTTTAGATCTAGAACATGAAGGAAGTAGACTAGAAGATTATTCTTGAATAGTCACTAAATTCTATATTGAGTGCCTCTAAAACTATAAACACTAATGTTAGCCTTGGATGGTTTCATTGATATTACTATTTGAACTTGAATTAAGTGTTTTATATGGAATACCTACTAGAAAAGGATATAACCACTTAGATTCTTCTAGGTTTGTCTTCGTCTTTACTCTAGTTCATTCAGATATGGGTCATGGACTATCACTCCTCATGAAATTTCAAAACCTAGTTCTTCATCTTCATAGTGGCCTTGGGTAAAAATGGGTTAGTGGGAACATAGATTTAAGATGACCCCAAATACCCCTCTATCAATTAGAATTACCTACATATTCACTACTCCCAATAGTGCCTCAAATTGATGTATTTATACCCTATGTGTTGGATTGTGTGTGAATCATGCAATATGCGGAAAGTAAGTACACTAATGACCTATCTTGTAACTTGGAGAATCATTCTCTTAGGATACTCATTAAATACTTAAAACATGTTTATTTTCCCTGAATTATATGAAAATAAAATAAAATATGGAATCTTTGATTTATCTATTTCTTGATTGAATGCTTTGATAAGTTGCCTTAGGTATTTTATAGGTTATGCTAGTTGAAGAATGAATGAGGGTTGATATTATACTTATATCAATCCCTTTGGAGAAATAAATCACATTAAAGTATTTAGTCTAACCATTAGGATAAATTTCATTTACAAATTATATGACTTTAGGGAGTTGGACACTTGTGTTAAAGTAAGATATATTCATTGATACAAGTGTCTATCTAGGATGCAAGTGTCTATCTAGGACACAAGTGTCCAAGTAAAAAAAAAATAGGTATATGCTCAAAACTTAAAGGGGTATAAAATAAGTACAGTTTAAGAATTTTAGGTAAGATAGGAGGTCTAGGCCATTAGCATAAGACTATTTAGACTAAGAGATAGGCAAAGGGGAACAATATAAAATAGATGCTAGACTTTTGAAAGTGGGAAAGGTCCATAACTAATAAGATTATCCAAGGTCTAATTTTACCAAGTGTACAAGATTTAGGTGTGATATAATCCATAAATATCATCTAAAATACCATAACAAAGGTTTCAAAATTAAAAAATGATATACAATTACCAAAGGAACTGATAATGTTAAAACTAATATAAAATAAACAATGCGAGATCCCTTTATTGCTCATCACCAAAGAAAAGAGGTCACAATTCTAAATGATTATGATAGTGGTGATATTATTCCTAATTCAAAACCAAATACTAATATAATCAAGGACAACCATGTAGCTTAGGATGTTCATAAGGTATTAACATCTAAGGTGCACATGAACATAAATAATATCATAAAAAAAGGTCAAAACCATCGTATGTCACGATTCCTTTTTCATACATGGATGCTAAAAATGATATATCACAAGTCCAATAACAACATAATACTTTTTATATTTCCTATACTACTAGCATATAATATTGATTTGATCCTAATGATACTCATTAAATAGTATATGAATATGACACACATGATATGGGCCCTCCACACAAGCATCCCCTTGATAATATCCTTGGGTAATAGTAGTATTTTTAACCATACATGATCATGATACATCTAGGTTATATCATTGTATGGTCACTTTACATTATCATGTTTGAGATCATATATGTAGTTATGCATGCCTTTATCCATGCTTATATTCTTTGCAGTGTACATGATATGCTATGTACTTAACATTTTTACTAACATATATATCTAGAGACTAGTATGATTTGATTATGTTGGTTATTTATGATTTTATTTAAGAACTTCCTTGATAATATTACCTCTCTATTATCTTGATTATTTGATAATTTGAATATGATACATTATTTATGGCCCATGTGCCTATGTTTGCCTCTTTGAAATATTAATATATCATTGTTTATTGTATGTGGACATTTGAATATGGAATTTTTTATTTATGGACATTTTACTAAGTCATGTCCCTTCTAATGTGTGGCATTTTAGCATCTCCCTTGTTTTAGGTCTCATTATACTATTATATTTTGATTACATTTTGAGTGTTATTATGTGTGTGCTTCATTACTTATTGATCTTGTAATTTTACTATCTAGACATAACCATAATCTACATCATGCATCTTAGGACTTGGTGTGATCACATTATTCATGTTTCAATGATATATGTACCTACACATTTTCCCTCCATATGATACATGGTATAATCACACTTTACATGGTTATCTTATCCTTTTGAGGTTAGGTGACTACTAGATTATACTTCCATCACATCAAATGGGAGGCATATCAATGGGGACATGCCATAAATGCATGAATTCCACATTGCTCAAAAGATTTAGATTGTAGTGGGAGCATTTTTTAGAAACATGTTCTCCACATTTGTCATGGTTTTAGATTTAGTGTGGGGTTCTTTTGGAAACATGTCATCCACACATATTCAGTATACAACATACCCAAATTATAATGGGGGCATGTTTTATAAATATGTCCTCCACATTGGTACTTACATAATTTCTCACATTCAGATTATAGTCGGGGTAATTTTTGGAAACATGTTCTCCACACTTACACAAATTATTTGTTTTTAATTATAGTCGAGGCATGTTTTGGAAACATGTTCTCCACACTTACATAGTTTCAAAATGGAAAAAAATCATAGTTATATGATTTAGATACATATTTATGGTATAATTCTATACATTAGTACCATTGTTACACATAATTTTAGCATGAAAATATCTAAGGTGCATAGGCTATGCAATGTGTGCCTAACTATTACAAAATAAAATTAGTTTCAGATTTCAAACACTTTCAGGGGCTATCATCACCCACCAAGTTGGACTTTTATGGATTAAATTGAGCCAATCTATTACAATAGTTAGTTCACTTTTGGTATGGTTGAGGTGATTAAATCACTCAATATTTCCAAGTTTATAGGTTAGAATTAATTACATCATCCAACCTTGTTATTTTTATAGTGTGAATTGACTTAGTTCACTCATGATCAACATGTTATAAGGATGATTGGGTTACACAATTGAGTTAATCTCAATTGCTAGATGCAACTCAGATTTTCTCCAAGGTTGAAGGAATATGTCTTCCAATCTATCTCCATCTCTTTAGATATATGCACTTTCTATATTTTATATTTGTCCTAATCTTAGTTATAATTATTCATAATGATATATATTTTCAAATCAAATTTCCAAAACACAAGATAGTTGCATCGATACATAGGTGTACTCCTAAACCTTTCTCTCTTTCAATTTCAATTATTTTAGTGCATTCAATTTTAGATTATATGCATTTATTATATATTATAACATGATCTTATTTGCCAGCCAATCACTAGAAAAGAACTCAAGTTGGACTCAACTAAAGACAAGGTGTGTTATACACACATAAGTACATAATTATTTTCTTTAAAATAGTAATTTAATTACTAAATTAAAGGGAGGCAAGTATAGACACTACTTCTGAATTATATATCATCTTAGTCTTGTACACTTCGAAAATACACATCATGGATGTAAATTTAACTTATAGACCTTTCCTTGTATCAAAAATTTGGTATACACTATATCTTTGTGTCTAATTTCTTATCTCTTAGTTTGACCAATGTTATGATGATGACCCAAGCCTTTTGTCTTTCCTAGAATGATTTAAACCTACTTATCTTCCATCTCTACAAGTTCTAGATCTATACTAATTATTAATTACCTAGACACTTACATCCTAGTTAGATGCCTACATCAACACAAGTGTCATATCCCATCACAAGTGTCTAATTTCCTAAATTCATATAATTTTCAAATAAAATGTATCTTAAAGGTTAGCCTAAGTTTTTTAATGTGAGTTATTCTCCAAAGAGATTGGTATAATAACAAGATCAACCCTCATTCAATCCTCACCTAAAAAAACCCTAACACAAATTAAAATCACTCAATCATGCATTCAAGTGAGTAAATATTCTTAATTTTATCCTATTTCCATATCAATCATAGGGACATCATATCTATAGGTATGAAGTACTAAAATAACATACCAAGAGTAATATTTTCCAAATCACAAGTGAGGTCATTATTTTACTTGCTTATCACACATTGTATTATTTACACACAAGCCAACAAATAAGGGAGAAATACATAAGTCTAAAGCCCTATTCAAAGTATTTGATATGTAGATATTTCTCATTGGTAGAGGTTTGTTTGAGTAATATTAACATCGGTGCCCACTAACCCATTTTTCCCATATCCACTATGAAGATGAAGAACTAAGGTCTTGTTATTTTACAATAATTGATAGTCCATGAACTAGATCTGAATGCAATAAAGTGAGTGATAATTCATGATATAGATCAAAATGTACCAAAAAGAAGGTAACACATAAATCATAATCATCTATGTGGTTTCATATAATTTTAGTAGGTATTTCATACTAGACACCTATATTTAACCTTGGCATTATCATCAACTCAACCATCCTAGTTTAACACAAGTGTCTATGGATATAGAGGTATATTTTATAAAATTAGGTGACTGATCTAAAGTTGAAGTCTAGTCTTATATATATATATTAGCATCAGAACCAACTACATATCTTATATTCATTATCATTATAATATCGAGCATTAGTTGTACTTTATATCTTTAACATATATTAGCATAATAAATGTAGTATATGTTTATATGAGTTTCACAAATATTTGGCCTAGTTTAGAAATAGTCTAACATCCTTATGCCCTAGGTTATCTCTACCCCTTTAACCCTAAATTTCCCATATCTACATTATAGGGGTAAACAATTATATTTTGATAGTTGAATGTCATTGATTGAGGTCCCATTAGATCATTATCTTTTGATTTGGTTTTGAGTGCTCTTGTGTGTGTGATTGATTTATTTTTTAACTTGTATAATTACTATCTAGATGTTTCCATGATTTAAATCATGTATCTTAGGACTTTATGTGATCACATACTATTTACCTCATTGTTATATCTACCTAGACATATCAATCCTATATGCTACATAATTCACACTTAAATTATACAGTTATATTATCCTTTGGAGGTAAGGTGAATACCAATTATTACTTACCTTAACCTTAGAAATGGGGGCATATTAGTGGGGACATGTTATAGAGGCATGACCTTTACACTTTCATAGTTTTAAATTTCAGTGGGGGCATGTAAAAAAGGCATGACTTCTGCACTTATTTGGTGTTCAATATTTTTAGACTATGGTGGGAGAATGTTATGGAAAAATTCTCTCCACACCTATAACAGTTCTCATTTTTAGATTATAGTGGGGACATGTCATTGAAACATGTCTTAAACACTTGAAAATTTTCACAATTGGCTAAATTTCAAAGATATATGATTCAAATGCATATGTATGGCATCATTATATATATTATTACCATTGTTATACCCAAGTTTCAGCTTGAGAAATTTATGAGGTGCATATTCCATGTAAAATATCACCTAAAAATTACAAAATCAAAACAAATTTTAGATTTCAAAAACTTCTATAGACTTCATCCTTCACTAAGATAGACTTTAATGGACTCTTATTGAGTCAATGTACTACAATAATTGGTTTAATTTTAGTAGGGTTACTGTGATTACATCACTCAATCTTATAAATTTTATAAGATGGAGTGATCAACTCATCCACCCACACTAGATTTATAGTGTGAGTTGACTTGGATCACTCACACTCATAAGGTTATAAGAATGATTGAGTTTCATGATCAAGCTAATATCACTAAATTAGGGGCAAGTTTCCCTCCAATATTTATATATTCTCACTTGTAGGCTTTAGTATTATCCTGATCTCAACTCCAACGCTTCACAATAAATAATCTCTTCAAAATCAAATTTCTAAAAAGTAAGATGGTTTCATCAATACACATTTTTACTCCTAACCTTGATCTCTTTCATTTCAAACACTTTAAATTCTTTAAATTTAAAATTATATACACTAATTATATATTATATCATGCTCTTGGTTTTAGGTTAGTCAACAATAAAACACACAAGTGGGACTCATGGAAAGATAAGGTGTGTTATACACACCCAGGTATGCATTTCTTTTACTTTAAAATAAAATTTGTATTACTATATTAAATGGGGAATGTAGTCACTAATATATAGTAGCTTAGTCTTATATACTTGGCAAGTACTTCTCATGGTTGTACCCTCTTGATGTTGAAAGGTTCACATCTACTATCTCTTATGCCTATTACTTATCTCTCAATCTGAACATATGCTATTTTGATGACCAAGCCTCTTGTACTACTCAAAATGCTATTAACCCACTTATTATCATCCTTTATATGTTTTGGAATTATATGTATGTGTGTATATATATATATATATATATATATATATATATATATATATTAGTTTCTTAGACACTCACATCCTAGCTAGATGCCTACATTAGTGTTAGTGTTTGGTACCAAACTAAGTGTCCAGTTCATTCAGGTCATCAAATTTGTAAATGAAAGGTATCTCTATGGTCGGCCTAAGTGATTTTATGCCAGATATTTTCAAAAGGGAATTCTATATATACAATATCAACCCTCATTCATTTATCACCTAGAACAGACCTAAAAACTCACAAGGTAGCTTACCAAAATCACCTAATCAAGCATTCAAGTGATAAAAGCTTCCATATTATCTCTTATTTAAATATTAATCATGTAGACAACCCATCTATAGGTCTAAAGTACTAAAATATCACTCCATGATCCATACTTTCTAAGTTATAAGTTAGGTCACTCTATATACTTTCTTATCACATGTTGTATCTTGATACAGACACAAACTAGCACATAGGGGATAACTACATAAACATAAGGACCTCTTTAGAGTATTGAATATGTAGGCAACACGCATTGATAGAAGGGTCCTTAGAGAATATCGATACCATATTCCCACTAACTTATTTTTTTCACAATCAATCCAAGGGTACAAAATCTAGTGTTTGATACTTTATCAAAGAGTGATAACCTATATGTAAAATATGAGCACAATAGAGCAAAGGTGATAGAAAACCCAAAAGGTTAAAATTGGTCACACTCAGATCCAATCAATATTAGATACCATACACTTACATCTAATTAAGATATTAGCACTGACATAACCATCCAGTTCTGATGCAAGCATCTAAGGCTATAAAATACAAAACTCTAGAATCTAATGATTGATCTAGAATCTAGATCTAGACCACTTCTAGCTCATTTTAACCTAGATCCACATGGGCATAGTAAACCAACTAAGTACTCTTATTTTCAATTCATTTCAATATCAATCAATAGTTATATTTTCTATTTTTATCATATCTAAGTATTATAAATTTAGAATATTATTTATTTGAGTTTACAAATTAATTATCCTGCTATAGATTTGTTTATCACCCTTGTGCTTATTCATTTCTTTATTCTTAACCCTATACTATATTTATTCATATCAATTTAGGGTTAAATAAAAAATAGAAAGAATGAAACATGAAAAATGCTAGGGATAAGGGTAAATAAACCGATAACTAACTTGACCATTATTGTATAGTAAAAAAGTCATCAAGACCACTTTCAACATGCTCCAAAAATAATTAGAACAAATAACCCATAAAACATAGTTCTAGATGGTATTTAAAATAGTTAAGTGGATTCCAAGGAATAAATCAATAGATTCATGAAACATTTAGGAAGTAATAGAAACATGAAAAGCTAATATGAATCCCAACACAAAGATACATTCATTAATAAGAGTCTAAAGTAAATTAGTGATCCATATATGAAAAATAATAATTAAATTATAATTTCAAGCCTTGTACTGAAATTAGGAGTCTACAATAGCTAATTTAAAAGGTGAACTTATAAATGATAAGGAAAATGATGTGTTTTTAGGCTTGAATTATCCTATAGAATAGTATATCTTCCTTGATATTTTTTAGATCCCTCAATAATGCATAACATAAAAAACAATGTAGTAATAAATGTGTAGTCATTTAAAGTGTCATTTAATGTAATGCATGTCACTTGAGATCACCCTATCTTTATATTAGATCTATACCTATTTTAGGGCCTATTTTTATCCTTTTCTAGATTCAATGTGTGTCTATCCCTTGCCCAAATATACCAAGATCTATATTAATCCATTACTGAGACATCCTGAATCCTTTTTCATATGTGCCATCCTACTTGGACAATAATGCGGCCCCTTTGGTTTATAATGTAATGCACTATTGGAAAATGGGGAAATGTTATTGATCTTTAGCTTATTTTTTACCTAAAAAATATATTTCCACTCCCTAAATCATCTTAGGGTCAACTTAGACTTATTTCATGTCTCTACGAGCATCAGAACATTATATAAAGACCACTCTCATTCATTTATCCTTTAGATGGAAATTTTCATGAACAAGCTCAGAAAAAGTTGTGAAAATTAATGTTATTGATCCCTATTTACCTCTATTTATACATACATCCATCTACAATAGCCCAGAGTTTACTTTACTTAGATTTATATTTTCAAGTCACACTTAAATAATTAAAATTGGCATTCATAATCAGGAATAGTAGCATCACTCTCACTTGCACTAGAACTTATATTGGGATAACTACATTGGTCTTGATCCCCTTTTGAGGTAATTTTATATAGTAAATGCTAAACACATGGGGTGTTGAGGTCACTTCCAACCTACCCTACTAATTCTACTTTTCTTACACTTATGTTTGTCAAAACCCTAATAAGCATGTAGGTTTAAGGTTCCAAAATTAAAAAAGTTAAAATAAAACATATATGATGACCTAGATCTTAGTTAGACAAGTATAGTATTCCTAGAAAGAGTGAAAGTTTGTCTCAAATTTCACTACTTCATCTGCACAAGGTCAATATCACTGTACAGAAGGTCAATAGTATAGTGCATTATTGGCAAAGAGTGTTGAGCTACTATTAGAAGAGGGTATTGACACCTATTCTCTATTGAAAACACTTAACCTACTCCTACATCACTTCATATCTTACCAATTGTCCATTTTATTCATATTTTCCAATTAAATACACCTTTTGTAATTCATTGATATTTATAGGCTAAGCAAATAAATCAATTATTATTATACAAATTAGTGGGTGTTGATATTGTAGTATTTTATTCCCCAATTTACATACTCAACTCTTTTATCTACATAGGGTTTAATATTAATTATGAAAATATTTAAATCAAAATAGAATAATTATTTGGCCAAGAAAATCAATGTAATGTAATGTGTTACTACTATGAACTTTGGTTCTACAATAAATACTCTCTAAATGTTTGCTTGGTTTATCTAGAATTATTGTAAATGCTCAATAGATCAATATTAAAATAAATTATAGATGTTTTTCATAGTTTTATCTATATTTATAAATTCATTAAGATGAATGTGAATTTATATATCGCTTATATCAAAATTGAAACCTTCTTGATGTGCAAACTAATATCAAAGGGATGAAAATGTGGAAAATATGGAACCATAAACCCTCAAGGCACCTAAATTGGACAAAAATACCCATGGCCCAAAAAATATATTGATTATATTTATTGGGTCCCATTAAACATATGAGGAGAGATGAAGGATACAATTAAAAAAGATAAAAACATGTCAATAACACTAAATTTAGACCAATAAGTAAAAAAACACAAGTACCTTAAAATAATACTAGTTTTAGTTGTATATAATAATATTATTTATTATTATAATCACTTAAAAGTGTTAATTGGATTATTAGAGTGTCTCTTCAGTTACCCTATCCCTAGGTTTTCCGTAGACCTATTATATAGCCTTAAACTTTTATTTGCATCCATTCAATAGACCTTGTTCACTTGCAACTAATCAAGTCACTATCACCTCTAACCCCAATTCAAATTTTCTAGAAGTCTAAAAAAAGGACATTAACACTAGATTTAGGACACTATAGCCACATTGCACTAGTGTCTCAATTGAGGACTAGTGTCTTTATCCCTAACTCTTCCCAACATATACTTTTTCAAACATGTACCCCTCCTAAGGTCAACCTAAGCTCATTTTCTTATCCACACAAGCCACAAAACCATATAAATATAATTTTAATCCACCTCTATTTAATAGATGAAAAATATATTCAAACCAAAGACAAAGTTATAAAAAATAAATGTTTTTGATCCCTATTCTACCCTACTTTCTTCATACTACGATCTATAATAACCCTAAGCCAAGTTTTCAAGAATTTCAAATTTCAAAAACATTCAAGACATCCAAAGCCACTCTCATTCTGGCATTTACTTTCACATACATCAAACACTAGGTGGGAGAACTACATTGGACTTGATCCCTCTTTGGAGTATTGGTATGTAGGTAATTCTCTACATAGTGAGGTATTGAGGATGTCTAGTCCATCCTAATAACACACTCAAATATTTCTCATATTACACTTGTAAATATAACTAGGATTTTCACATAAAATTAAGCTTTTTAGGTGCAATACATATCTACATGATTCAATCTCATCAGAACATAACACATAAACATAGTCACAAGTACTCCTCAAAAATATGAATAGTCCCATAAATAGGACAATAGTGCCACATATTAGACACTACACATGGATGCTACTACTACTCAAACTTGGAACTACTATATAATGAATAGATTAATATTAGAATCCTATTTAATACATTTATAAATCCTCAGATCTCCAATATCAAAACCTAGATCATTTGCGATAGTCTATTTTCAGCTAAGTCTATATTTTTCCCTTTTTATTGTTATTATTAGAAAGTCAATCAAGGTAAAGTTCATTTACAAATTAGTAGGTTAATTATTTTAATTTATTTAACTGATTTAGACATCTCATCCCTTTTCCCAAGCATAGTTAATTACACTTGTTAAACCTTAAAAGGTTAAATCATTGGGTGAACATGTCTTACTTTGAATATTGCTTTAAACCTTAGCTTAAATTAATACAAATTTTGTGCAATAGATTTAGGGTTTCCTACTTATGATTTATTTTATTTTATTTAGACAACTTAGCTAATTAAAATAAATTTAACATTAGGGTTTCTATTTATTTTACATCTAATTTAAATTGTTTCAAAGAAACCCTAGATTAAAAAAGCCTAACCTTAGACACACTTAGGGTTTGTATCATTTTCTATTTATACTTTGATTTTAATTTCAAAACTCAAATTTCAGATTCAAATGTCTTCTAATTCATATCATCGTGATAATAATGACATAAGAAATAAATTAATTTTTATTACAAAGTTTCATACTTTCATTTTCATGATTATTCCCTTTAATTCAAAATTAACTAAGAAAAGATACCAATACATGTATAGATGATGCTTACTATCAAATACAATATTCGTCATATTCTATAACATGTTATCTTTCTTCTATGTGCAAAATAATTAATCCATTATTCTTTAATTACATAGACATATGCATACATGATGTTTTAAATCAACTAAAATATCTTTCATGTTGCATTCTTTATTCTTCATGTCATCTTTCTTATATATGGAATTCCATTAAAAAACATAACCCATACACAAATAGAGGATGTAGAACATAAACTAACCACTATGTTTCAAGTTTCAATGCCATATCTTAGACATAGGAAAGAATCCACTTACCCTCCTCATCTCCATGAGGGTGATAGCTAATTTCCTTCTAACGAGGTCCATGTTATCATTCCTCCATAAGATGAATCAGCATATCCCAATGTCATGAATCCCCTTACTCAACCTATTCACACCTCTTCCCTACAGGGTGTGTGCATATATGTTCAAATAGAAATAGTTAGAGTTTACACTTGTTAGACTCTACATGCTCAAATTATCAGTATGACCAACATAAATATAGGTTTAAAAAATTAGAATCAATTATTGTATGAAAACATTTCAATATTGGAAAATCAATTTACAAGACAAAGGCCTCCAGGGTAAAATAGTGTAAATCATGTTTATACATCTTTAGCTAGTCAATTTGTGGAAAATAATGTTTCATATCAGAACATGACATCACAAAAAAGTACATCTACAAATATTGATTAAAAAATCATTCAAAGGTCAAATAAGAGTTCAAGTGTGATACTAAGGGACATGATTAAATCTAATTTGATCAACCTACCTCCTCTACACTCAATAAGGATATCCAGATATTTTTGTGTATATCATAGAATACATTGTCACCACACTAAATCATATTTAACATTAAAAAGGATAATGTAATAGATCATGGATATAGATGACTCACATAGTGACACTTCATCTAAACAACATATAATGGCACATCTACAAATTCAAAAAGGGTCAAATTTAGAAATAGTAAAAAAATGGTTACCAAGGCATAACTCAGAACAATAAAGGTTTTAAAATCACAATCATAAAAATAAACACTATAAAAATCATAGATAAATAAATCAAAGATACGTATCCAAAAATAGGGCCAACATTTAATATGGTATGGGTTTGGTCAAAAGTATCTAGAACAATATGATTATCTTAGTAAAGATTTGGGAAAATAGGCCCAAGGCATCACTTCTATTCTCACAGTTGATAATATTGGTTGATAAGGTTTAGGGTTTATTGAAAATCCTAAGGCACATCAAACACAAATATAATTTATCAAGGAAAAAAATCTCAATACACAATACAAGTTATAGAAAGATAAAGATCTTAAGTTACAAAGTCAAAATCATGCTCAACCAACAAGCATTTTCAAAATGGGTTTTCTAGAAAAATAACCTCCACAACACCTTGTGTTTACAATAAGAATTGTTTTAAAGTGAAAAATCATAATAAATATGACAAAGAAAAATTCATAAAGGTTAACTCCATTGTATGCAACAATTCCTTCTAGCACACTAGGTTATAATGATTTTGATATGGAACAATATTATGATTATGATGAAGAAAAATACTCATATTCTTATTGTAACAACATTCAACTACATCATATCAATCACACTATATCAGATATTATCATTCCTATATTTGACACATGCCATAGTGATAGTGAGTCTCCCATGAGACTCATTGGTTAGTATGGTTCCTACCCTTGTACATACTTACTTCTCTCCCTTGTTCCTTGTACATAGTTTATTTTCATTTTCTTGTACATAGCTTATACTCAGAAAACACAAAAACACTATAACATGTCAAAATACAAAACATTCAAATATTTCAAAAATATTTTTTTTTTCCAAATTGTATGCATTACTTTGTTCACATTTCTATTACTTGTCACATATTACATTTTACTAGCAATCCTAGTGTATTTGGTTTTATCATACACATATGCTTCATTTATTCTTGTTGAGTGCTTGAAAATTTAAATAGGACTTTGATCCACTACACTGATCCATAATATCTATCATATACCCATTGGGGGCATTTACACTGATCTAGGTTTATACATTGCTACATCCACCCACTTTGGGTCATCTCCTACATAGTTGTTATAACCAGGTTCTATCTTACATACTATACATTTGAGTTAGATATTGGTTTATCTTGATATTAATCACTATTATTCATTGCTCAGATTTTTTGTCAACTTTCAATAGTTATCTTGAGTATATATGCACCATGGCATCTATATAGATTTATATTACATAGTTATACATGATTTCATTTCTAGTACATAGATTAGACTTGATTGTGTTACTATGTTTCTTCTTACATCTATGAGTACATTTGAATAATCCATTGTTCCTTGGATTCTATGCCACTTCTCTATCTATATGCCTTGAACATGTGCCCATGTCCCTTGTGTGTGCTCTTTCATGATTTTATATATAGACATTTTAACATGTCCTTCTATGTGGCTCTACACTAAATTACTTATTTGCATATGTGGACATTTGAACATGTACTTGTATGTTTTCATTCTCATATTTAGTGACATTTTCCCATGTCCCTTGTATTTTGGCCCATTGGCATACATTTTGTGTGCCTCATGTGCTTATATGTTTTCTTCTTTTGTATGCTTCTACACCATGACACTTGTATTTTCTTATTACACACACACACACACACACACACACACACACACACCAATTTTCAATGTCATGAGATCTTTCATGAATCTACCTATCCTATTTGTGAGCCTCGATGGACATCAATACCCATCCCCTAGGTAGTTACTCAGATTTTACTATTTTTATACATTGGTTACATCTATCTTGACATCCTTTTCTTATGTTAAATTACAACATACATCTTAGATTTCTTACTATTACTCAGATACATTTACATTATGATGTTATGTTTGTATATTATATTGGAATATCATGCTCTAGCTAACACATTTTGTAGAGCTACTTCTTTAGATGGAAGTTATTTCATATATTTCACCACTACCCTCAAAAGAGGGGGCATTTATAGGGGTTTTCATAGAGATTAGGATCCTATTTTGATTTTCATAGATATATTTTATCACACATGCTCAATTATAGAGATCAAACTCAAGGTAGACACATAATAGAATAAAGGTTCAATAGTCAATTTAGACTACACATAGATCAAACTAGGTAGAAATTAGCAGCCAAATTTAGACACTAGTACCACAAGGTATTATTGTCCACTATAGGGTGATTTTTTCTAGTAGCCCCATATTTAGGGTAGTCCAAATCATTTAGAATAGTACACTAGGTGTAGTATAGATTTACACAGATACAGTCACATGTTTGGTAGTTATGTTAAAATTTAGCTCAAATTTAGACATTTTAATATAGATTCATACTAATTATTTAGATTTAGGAGAATAATGCATGTCATGATCACTCATGCATTTATATCATTACATAGATTCAATTATTACATACTCAATTCATATTCAATATACTAATATACCATATTGGGGGCATGTATGCATCACATAGTTTCCATATACTCAATTACAAACATGTTGATCAGATGGAATGGAAAAATCCATGTCATTATCTATGTTGTATACACTTACTATTACATTCCATATTATCACCAAATTCATGCCTTACTCTATATACAGTGTGTTAATGATCAACCTACCCCTATTCTCAGAATGGGGACCCTCCTTTCTTCATTTCCAAAAATGCCCAAAATGCTAAACATGTAAAGTCATCTGACTACACATGGATTTGGTTTAATTTACCATTACTTGTGCTTCTATAGTTTTTGGTTAATTATTTAGTTTTTAATAAGGATTCATGCCTTATAAATATTCAAATTATTGTAAGTCTTGTTAAAATTTTATTTATAAATGAATTATTGATCATGATTGATTCGATGACATGTAGACATGCTTTTCTAAGGAAGTTCAGCCTAGCTTTCTAATAGGACATAAACATAGTGAGCTTCATTAGGGTTTCATTAAACTAGCATTGTTCTATTAAAGATATTTTATTTCATAATTTTGATTTAAACTTGTTTAAGTTTACTTAATATGGGTTATGACATCTTTGATAATCTAACTTAGCTTTTCACTTGAACTTCTAGGATGTTAAATTTAAGCTATGGTTTATGACACCTAATAGGATGTCAAAGTTTGGATTATGAATTAAAATTCTAGGTTTCCACCTTATCATTCCTTGTAATGAATTAAATATTCATCGTATCTTGTATAAGACAAATGGAGAAATATACGAAGTCTACAAGCTACATAACATCATCTAGAGAGCTTGCAAGGAAGCTAGCCATTAGAATTCAAATGTCAAGGCTACGTGTCATAATATTAGTCCTCACAAGTGATCACATTAAATCTGATCCACCATATATCCCCCATGTGTCCCACTATAATCTAAAATCCCACAAGATGCCATTGCATGTCTCAAAGGTGATGAACCAGACTTGAGCAGTCTTTAGAAATGATGCATGTTCCCTTTACGTTTATCCAAGATTGACACATGTCCACACCACTTTGCATCCATATAAATCTCATGAGATATCTCAAGGAAGACATCTAGGATCACTTCATCTATCTGATCAAGGCTTGATGGTATACAATTATTTGAGATACCTTCTAAAGAAAACACTTGGTAGTAGAATGAAAAAAATCCCATGAAAGTGATGCATGTCCACTTTGGGCCCATGAAATGATGCCACATTTCATCCCCACACTATTTTTATCTGAGATTCATGAGATCACCTCTAAGAGATATGTGTGTCTCCACTCAAGCCATTTGATTAATGCCAATTTGTTGATAATTTTCCAAAAGCCTTCCAAGGAGACATTTAGAAAATGAAACTATGATTTCCTTTAGAGATAGCCACATGGAAAATAAAATATTTTATTTCCCATGAGAGCGATGCATAACACTCCTACAACCAATGAAAACTAAAAATAACCACATAAAATATCATTAAAATTTGAAATATGCCACATGGTGAGAAGTAAATAGTCATCAAACAAAGATGCATTTTAAGAATTTATGAGGTAATAAAAAGGTGCCATGTGTTTGAGTTTTGATCCGACTAAACAACTTAGTCATATTTGGCCCTATGAGTACCTAGCTAGATTTGAGGTGGTAGCCACATGTCAAAACATGGTAATATTTAGTTTTAAAGCTAAAATTTATGGTAAATTAAAGCTAAATTTGAATTCTAGTGAAATTAATTGGCAAAATCAATAGTTCAAAGTTGTTTCAAATATATGCAAGGTTGATAAGCTTACCATTAATATGGCATGAACTAAGATGACCATCAACCTTGCATTAATCAAGGTGATCTTTCAAAAAACTAAACAACTAGGTTATTGTTATTTACATCTCAAAGTTATACATGTTTTCTTTCTCTACTATCTGCACTCTCCCAATTTGACAAAGCTCAAGCCATTTATAAATTACAACCATAGCCACCATTATTAAAGCTTGAAAGTTGTAGGAGGATACCAAAAAGACATTGATTATTATCTAGAGTATTGAAATAAATGACATAATAAGGTCCCTCCACTCTAGCTAAAAGAATTTCCTTTGGGAATGATGACTTTATATTTCAATATGGTACTTTTATCATCTTCAAAGACACTGTGTTTATTCTCAAAGCCATTGCATCTAGTGATATACACTAAAGTATCATTTATTTCATTATAGAGGAAGCTAGGGATGTTCATGAGGATGAGACCATGCCTTATATAATCCAATTGGCTTCAAATATCCTATCCATCAATGTAGTCAGTCTCCATAAGGTTATAGCTAAGCTAGAGGTCATGCCATGCACTAACCTAGTCTATGGTATTTTTGAGATGTTGATATGTGATGAAGAGCTACTCAAATTAGTGTCCCAAGGGTTCTTAATCACTTTCATAATAGGTCCAATATTTTAGAATTATTATGACCTTCCTTTCCGGTAGACAGAGTACAAATAGGGCATCCTTGACAACTAGTATGAGGTGCACTCCCTAGAGAAGGTCTTGGCTTCATGGGTTACTAAACTAATAGGATCCATTCTTATAGATGACCAAAGAAACTTTCCCACCCATCAATTCAGGTAATAAGTTAGGATTGGATTGTCCCTCTTGAATAGAGTATTTGGAAATACACACATTGCCTACATAGACATAAGGACTATCTTGCTACTACAAATCATCCTAGAGGAATAGTAAATTCCCCCACTTAGGGAAATTATTAGTAAAAATATAGTATATACAATTTAGTACACTTTCAAGAATGGTGCCCCCATTCTTCATGATGAGATAATTATTAGATGCCATCTATGAAACTATTCAATTGGGCTAGAATTCATGGTCTCCTGAGTGACAAGATTTTGTACATCATCATTTCTTTGTAATGCACTTTCATTGATTTGAATGTAACATAAGAGTAAGTGTAGAAGAATTCTACCCAGTGGTATATAATTCAATCACTAAATGTAAAATGTAGAGGGTTCCCCTTGAATTTAGATAAAGTTTGAGAGAAATGGGTAGTTATTATCTATACCTAGATTGAATAGTCATCTGAATAAGAGTAATGGTGGCTCCTCTTAGACTTCCAAGGTATATCCCAATGAAGCTAGTAAAAGAAGAAATTGCCTATCAATTGCTATATGGAGTTGATGGAGTCTTGAAAACAAAGAATAAGATATGCCCCCACAAGGTTCTTTACAAGCTAGGGAGAACCAGGATCACAAAGTAGAATGGTGTTATTGTAGCTTCTAGGCATAGGGATTGTTACCTATTACCTAAGGATGACTTCAGACCTTAGGACCCCAACAATGTCATTTCTAAGCACCTTTTCAAATTCAAAAAAGATGCAGATATGGATTACAATCATCAAGAATAATTTTATGAATGTATATAAAAAATATGTTATGAATGATGAGGTGGTTCTCAAGAATGCAGCAAAGAAGAATGTTGAGCTAGGGATAAAGCTTGATAGAGATAAGAATAAGGAAGATATTATTAGGTCTCAACCACCAATAACCCATGGAAGCATTTTTAATGTAGATTATGAGGAAGGGCATGATGAAGAAGAAGAAGAAGAAGAAGATAATGTTCCTCTTATTAGGAATAGGCTATGTAGATCTCCACTTCTTACCACTTTAGGTAATTAGAGCCTAACTCTAAGATTCTAAGGAGGATTTAGCAGCAAAAAAAAACCCTACCAAGGACCCACATTGATCTTTTCATTTGCTATAGGATCCATTTTCCAAATCTTGGATTAACCTAACCTACTACCATTGACCTTGACAAATTATAATGAGGCATTGAGATATCTATGGAGGAATTGTTAGCACTGGTTGGGAGGAACATTGAGAAGGTTTACAAGAGGAAGAAGGAGCCCAAAACCACTATGAGGGGAGCAATAATGTCTCCATCATCTCCTCAAGTGACTAATACTACAATAATAACACCTTAATCTCCTAATGTAAGTACCTTCCCACTACCCTCCTTCCTAATTATAAGTACATATACTCCTACTTTTGCTTCTATGTTTGCTCTTCCCACCATTGTTTCCCCATTAGCTTCAACATCATCAACCTTTGAATCTAACACCACCTAATATTTAGTTGACACTAGCATGATCTAAGCTAGTAGTTCCTCAGGATTTACCATCCCTCACTTCATTTTCCATTCTACTTCTAATATTGCATCTTCATCAGGATTCTAATGCACTAGTGTTAGTTAGGTTGTAGGTTTCACTCCTTCCCAAGTAGCCATAACAAGTGCATCACTTTCCATTCATTCCCTAACATCATTAAGGCCATTAAGGCCCATCTCAAAAAAATTCACCTTCCCTAAACCACCTTTGCCTACATCCCCATTTAAATTACCATAGTTGTAAATGTGAGTGTGCCTCCCAAATTATCTTCATTTATCCTAAATGTGGGCCTTGTAAGATCTCTATTTGGCATAATTGGGAAAATATACCCAATAATCTTACCTCACATTCTTGTTATAGCTTTGGCCTCTGCCTCAACTCAATCACCTCCATTATAGCCACCTTTAAAAAATACAACACCTACTATAGCCCCAAATTGGTTTAAAGATATTATATAGGTATTTAGATAAGAGATGCCTCATGTGGTCCTCTCTACACACCAAATTGGCATGAAATTTGATGCTACCAAAGTCATAATGAAGAAAGTGGTGAGAAGGTAGGTTAATTAGCCCCAGTCTATCTCAATTATATCCCATGAAAGTGAAGATTCCCTCTTCACTTTGATAAGGAAGAGAAAATTTGGCCCTAATGAGGTGGATGAATATGTAGAGGACCCTTTATCTATAGTTTAGGCCCAAGAAAAATCCACAATTTCCTTGATGAAAGGCATAAAATAGGAGATGAAGATTTTAAGGGAGCATGCATTGCCTATAGTATCAAATAATACTACTATTCATGTAATCAATATAGTTATCAATATTTTTAACCTATACATGGTCATAAATAGGAGATATGAAGATAGACTTTACAATACAATATGGTCATTAAATTTGACCAAAAACTTGCACTCTATGATGCCAAGTTGGCAAACCTAGCTAGAGTTACAAGAAGCAACAAGTTCCCAGACCTCAAGGTGTTTCCACTTGAGGACATCATCCCAACATAGACCATCTTGATGAACAAGAGAAGGATAATGAAAATATGGTTGGATCAAGTCAAGGATGCAACTAAATCCTTAGAGAAGATTGAATTCAAGATTTTCCTCTTATTGAAATATGCCATGGTCACTAAGATGACTAAACTTGATGTCACCTTCAATAATGACCAAGATTTCAGGGATCAGATGAAGGTATTTGTTTCCAAGTTCTAGCGTGAAATGATAAGGTTAAGGTAACTAATGAGGTAATAAGCATTATGGATTTTGACAACCAAAGGTTATAGAGAGTAGAGGCCATTGAAGAAGCTTTGAGGCCATTCTTTGTATAACATAGAAGACTTATTCAAGAAACACCTTATTTATTTCATCCTATGATCCTAGACTTTGGCCAAATTGACTAGGATTACCTAGCTTGCATAAAATTTTGGATGAAGGAAGAAGTAGAGGAAATAACAATAGGCATATTGGAAACCTCCTTTAGGACCTTAAGGAATATTTTGTTTTGTTTCATAAATTTGAATTTAGAATATTTCATTATAGTATGTGGAATTTTAGCCACTTGGCTATATTTGGGAACCTTTTAATGGGCCCACTTGAGCTTGCCTAAGCATTTTTAGACTTATATTTATGGGTATTCCCCCTCCTTTTAAAGGAGGAATAGTTATTATATAACTAATAAAAAATAGCTAATAATTTGAGAGATTGTATGTATGCTTTATTTGTAATTATATGGTTTTTGCTTCTCATGCTTCTAGATAACTAATGGTTTATTTTCTATTGGTTAATTTGGAAATAACATTCAATATATGTATCTTTTAGTTTTATTTTGACACTATACTAACAAATCTTCTAGTATATGTGCTCCATTTTCATCTTATTTGCAACTAAATATGCTTCTGCAATTTATTGTGAATGAGTAATTTTTGTACAACATATCCTTTTAGATATATGCATTTCCTTTCCTTTCAATCTTCAACTATGTTTATTTATCTTTGAGCAATACACTAGAGCTGGTGAACACTTGTTTTATATTTTTTTTTCATATAAGTTATAATAAATTGAACCATTGATCATTTGAATCAAACCTACTTTTCTCACTTACCTTACCTAACCTTGGATCTACCCATGACTCACTCTAGCTTAGCTCATTTTGTAAATATTCATTGTTTTGTTTGTGTTTTGGGAAATAATTGGAAAATTTTAGGAGAATTTTATAAATATTAGCAAGGAATAAAGTGTCACTACATATAATTTTTTTCCCTACAATAAAGTCTGCTTGTAGACTTATAAGTGGTGGCTATATCTATGTTATTTTTCTATTTTTAATAGTAGTTGTGTAAACAACTCAATCCTCAAGTCTTCCAAGACTTAAAATTGAGTTCACTACTTTTCCCCCATTCCTTATTGACACAAGGAGCACATTAAGTGAATCAAAATAATGGTTGGCATTCCTGAGTAGCCCAAATCTACCTAATATATCTGAGTGGCCACCAAGCTGAATACACAACTAGATACTTTCATCACTTTGTGTAGTATAGTTATAGATGCATCTAATTCAGATAGGGAAAATTATGGATTCATGCCCTATTTTATTTCTTAATCCAAGTACATGAGAGGGTTAGACACACATATAGTCTTATCCAAGTTATTCATAAAGATCAGGATTCACCAATCAAGGGTGGGCAATGATGGAGTTAAAACCAAATTGAGTTCTTGATTCACCCATATGATGATTGAGCAAGCCATAAACTTGGTTAAAGTTATTCAATGATATAATCACTATTAAATTTCACACATTCATGTTATCATCAGGTTCATACATTGGTTCACATATCTAATAAGGTGTATTCATTCCTTTTGTCTCTCTTTACTCAGCTATTTCATTTTAGCATAGTCTTTTAATTTTGATTATCTCATTAGTAAGGACTTATTTTTTCATGTTTGTATGTAGAACATTTATTTGGTTCATGTTTCATAAGTGTCTTTTCCTTTTAAACCCTCTTATTATCAAATATTTGGATATGTATAGGTCAACCTAATAAGTTTTATTAACCCTTTCATGGGAATATTTTAAAAAGGTTTGGTATAAATATAAAGTAAAACCAATGTGTTATATACATAGTAAATACCAAAAAAACACCTAATCAAGATCATTCAATAAATTTCATAACTGAGTTATAATTCTTAATTCTTACCTATTTATATATCAATCATAGGATTAATCATATTATAGGTCTAAAAAAATTGAATAATAGTGCATAAAAAATATTTTTCAAGTTACAAGATAGATCATTTATATGAATTTAAATATAGTAATTATACCCTTGTGAACACATAAGACAACACATAGGGGAGAACTACATTTTTCTAAGGCCCTCTTTGGAGTATTAGATATGTAGACAATGCTCATCAATAGAGGAGTCATTGAGATCATCTCAACTTTGTGATCCCACTAACCCATATTTGGTAAGGTGAAAAGATTGAAAAAAAGGATCTAGGGTTTGATATATATTTTGATATCATAAGTTTGTGCATGTTATTTACATGCATAATACAAAAGGTGATAGGAAACCTAAAAAGATGTAGGTGGAATTTCCAGTCAACAATCAATATTCTATATAGGATAAGTGTGTTAAATCACATATAGTAGTGTCAACACAAGTGTCCACATGGTGATGAAAGTGTTCATGCTAAAAAATATATAATTATTAAAATCTAATAACTAGATCAGAATCTTTAGAGTGTCTATTTCTACACCTACCTTGCTTAGATCTACCTACACATCAATATATAAGATAAGTGTAATTTATCCTTTGTATTACTATTAATATATTATTTAATGTTGTAATTTCTATATTTGGAACATATTTCGATTCATTATTTCTTATCAAAATATCTATAGAATCTAAATTTCTTAATTGGCCTACTTTTAAATAGTATCTTACTTCTTGTTTGACTAGGCTACTCTGTTATTTAATCCTTATTTCCAAACAGGTTTAAACACTATGAAAACCATTAAGCCACATAAAATGACCAATCAATTTAAAATAAACAATCAAGAATTATAAATTTAATAGAAGTTAAAAATTAGGTATAATTTCATATAGAATGTTGATATTAATTTTAGTTTTCATAGTTTTTCCTTTTAATGTTGCTAGGTATTATGCCCCTATAACATATTTCTCTATGATAACAAATGATCCAAACTAATTAGGAATTTCTTTTTCTTTATTTGCATTTGAATTGTATTTTTTATTATTTTAATACCTTAGAAACCAAATTTAATTCTCTTCATTTGATATTATTGGAATAAGATTATTTGAGGTGAATTTGATAAACTCTCAAGTGCTCAATATCATGAATAAGTGTCTCATCTAACATTTATAATTGATACAATTTATTTTATATATATATATATATATATATATATATATATATATATATATATATATATATTTATCATAAATATACATTTTAGTGACACTCTAAATGAAGGAATATCAAGTTCCAAGGGAAATAATACTTCCACACCATAGACCAATGAATAGGGGATTGCCCTCATGGTTGTCTTTGCATTTTTATATAAGACTATAAAGGGAAATGTATCTAATTTTACTGATATTATCCATGTTTGTTCACTATCTTGTATAGATTATTAAAAATAGTTATATAAGGTGATTAACTTGGCTATTTTTTTGTGGATAATAAGAGTTTGAAATTATATGTTTGATCTTATATCCACTAAAAAACTTATTGATTGTCTTATTCTTGAAAGAGGAACCATTATCACTATAATAGAGTATGGTATGTCAAATCTTGAAATAATATGTGTCATGATAAATATATAAATATATTCACCTATGATAGATTATAAGGGTACAAATTTAACCCACTTTGTAAAATATTCAATTTTTATGATGATAAAATCATAACCTTTTGATGATGGTTGGTTAATCTCTCTAACTAAGTCAAAACCCGATATGAAAAATGATCATGGTGACATATTGGGTTGTAATTCTTGAGATGGAAAAGTAAGAATATTACTATGTCTTTGACATTGTTCACATATTGTTACATATTAATTGAAATCATATTCTGTTATAGGCCAATAGTATCCCATTCTATGAAATTTGTATGTGTCAACACTAAATCTAAATGATATAGCACCTCAGTCTTGTATACTTGGAATGTACTTCCCATGGTTGTACCATTTAGTTATAAAACCTTCTTGTTACCAAAAGGTTCTTATTTTCTATCTCTTGTGTATATTGATTATCTCTTAGTCTGACCATATGTTATTTCAATGACTAGGAATTATGTACTACTTAGAATGTTATAAAGCTACTTGTTATTATAGACACTATTTCTAAATTATGTAACACCATAGTCTTGTAAACTTGGAAAATACATTTCATGGATATAGATTTAGTTTCTAGATCTTTCCCATACCAAAAATATCACATACACTAACTCTCTATGCCTAAATGCTTATCTCTTAATCTACTCTATGTTATTCTAATGGCATAGGCCTTCTATCATGCCTAGAATTTTATAAACCTAGTTATATTCCATCTATACAAGTTATAGACCTACACCTATTTTTTAACTACATAGACACCTGTCTTCCAATCAGATGTGTACATCAACACGAGTGTCATATCCTAATACAAGGGTTTAGTTTTCTAATTTCATCCAATTTTTAAATGAAACATATCACTATGGTTGGCCTGAGTGCTTTAATATGAGAGATTCTCCAAAGGGATTGGTATAAATACAAGATCAGTTCTCATTTATTATACACCTATAAAAGATCTAAATAGACTAAGGAAACTTACCAAAACCATTTTATAAATAACTTAGGTAAGCAAAGCTTCCATATTTTCTCTTACTTCCATATCATCCATGGTGACAACACATCTATAGGTCTAAAGTACTGAAAGAGCATCCCAAGAGTCATATTTTCCAAGTTAAAAGTTAAGTCATTGTTATACTTGATTATCACACATTACATGATTCACACACAACCCAAAATGTATGGGATAACTACATAAGTCTGAGGCCCTATTCAGAGTATTGGCTATGTAGGCAATGCTCATTGACAAAGGAGTCTTTGGGGTAGTTTGACACTGTGTTCTTGATAACCTATTTTTAACATAGCCAATTTGAAGATAAAGAACCAGGGTTTTTCTATTTGATAATGAATGATAGTCCATGACCTATATTTGAATTTACCAAATCGAAGGTAACACAAAATGTATAAGCATCTAAGTGGTAGCATCTAGTTTCAATAGGTATTCCATGCTTGACACCTATGTCCAAGTCAAATAATAGCATCAATGAAACTTTACTAAGTTTATGTAAGTGTCCACAGTTATAGAGGCATAATTTATAGAATCAATAAACTATTTTATAATCTAAATTTAGTTTACTTTCTTCCTATCCTAGATCTAGATCTATATTAGCATCAAAACCAATTAAGTATCTTGTTTTGTTTTCCATTTTAATATCTAGCATAAATGTATTTGTCATATTTACCATATCTTAACATAATAAGTTCAATATATGTTTATCTAAGTTTTAAAAATAAGTATCCTTCTTTAGAGATAGTCTACCATCCTTGTGATCTAGGTCATCTCTTACCCCTTTAACCCTAAATTCCCCATATCTAGATTTCAGGGTTAAACATTTGATGAACCTGATATTTTAGCATGATTTTTGCTTAAGCATAAAATATATGATGTTTATTACCTATCTTGTCCTAACATTTTTATTCTTTATCTACCTTATCATGGATGGCATTGATTGCTTTGATGACTGTGACAATGAAACTCTCCAACTTTCTATCAAATAAGGGGTAAAAATTGATTACTCATGTATTCTTCCAAATTATAAAACATCTAAGCTCAAATATTTCAATGGTATTAGATACCATCCCTCTAATCATGTACATGTTCCCACCATTTCAAGAGATGAGGTGATCCATATTAATCAAGATAAATAGCCTTTATTATTTCTTCCCATACCACCATCATATGATTTTACCATTTTATATTTGCTAAAATATGGATACAAAGGACAAGGATTGGGAAAACATGAGTAAGGTATAACCCACCCTATATCTCTAAAATATAATACATATCAATAAGGCTTAGGATTTTTAGAAAAATCCATGAGGCACCAATAATACAAGTCATCTAATCATATCCTTCCTACACTTTCTACCACAAAATTGGGTATATATGAACAATATTCTCCCTCATGTGATCTTCAAAAGTTTTGATAAATACATAAATAAATTATGACTGATTTATAAATTGCTTATAAGTGGGATATTCATTCAACTGAAATAATTCAAACCCCCATAATTCCAACATTTCCAAATAATGTCCCCCTTATCAAGGTTGATGATTCTCTTTTCCCTTCACTTGACATTGAAATTTTTCAAAAGGTTAACCAATAAATCATGACATCTTTACCAAGTATCTTTAAGGCACCAAGGAGAGGGAAATATTACAAAATTAAAGTGTCAAAGGCTCTTAATGTTCTAAATCTTGTAATTGAGGTATTTAAACCAAGGGATCTTTATCTCCCAAAATATTCATTCATGTAAAAGGTGTATACCATACCAAAAGAGGAACCTTTACAAAATATCCCTCCAATACCAATTTATACATCTTTACCTAAGGTGAATGGAACAAGTTATTAAAATGATATACCAAGGGTACCACCATTTAGATATCCAATACCATTACCAAAGTATCTTAAATTATGTGATTCAAAAATTGCACTTGTTATCCATGAGGATGATAATATTCATATGCCTAGATTAAAGAGAGGTGGTGGATTATAATCAATGATAACACCTATGCCAAATGTAGATGCTCCATTTTTATTAGTCATGTGTCAAATTTGCAAAAAGGAATGAATCCAAGCAATTGTACACAATATAGTCCTAAATCTTTTATTCATATAATGTACGTGTTTGAATTCACCTCAAGGCATATTTAGGTGGGACAATTCACTATATTAGATATGTTCAATTATCATACTGGTCAATTTTTATATTTAATTATCATTTTGGTCAATTCCTCTAGTTAATTATTGTATTCTAGTCAATTCATTGATTCCCCTTCATTGATCAATTAATGTGATTAATTCCATCTACTATAAATAATTATTCTAAATTATATTTCTATTTAAAATAGAATTATAATTTTATTTCATTTAATTGTTTCTTATTTTCCTCTAAGGGGGAAACTTCATTCAAGAAAGGATCTTGAGATTCTTTGGAATATGATTTTATAACATAAATCAATTTGATAAAGTAGATTAATATACAATATTATTCTCCACCCTTCATCTTGGAGACAAGATTAATCAACCCTTAATGAATCTTATAGGATATTTAGGAGCATTCTCAACCCTTCATCTTGGAAACAAGAGGAAGGGCCCACATGGGCAATCCATGTGATTTTTTTGGAATGATTATGCTCCCTTAATCTTGGAAACAATATGGACTCTCACAAAGATATTATACAGAGAATTATATACCTTTCATCTTGGAATAACCTATTCCAAATAATCATCCTATTCACACCTCTTCCCTCTAGGGTATGTGCCTACATGTTCAAATATAAATAGCTAGAGCTTGCACTTGTGAGAATCTACATGATCAAATTATTAGTATGAACAAGATAATTATAGGTTTATAAATTTAGAATAAACTATTAAATGAAAAGATTAAAACATTTTAAAATCAATTTACAAGACAAATGCCTATAGGGCACAATTGTTTACATCATGTTTATACATCTTCAACTAGTCAATTTGTGGTAAACAATGTTACATATTAGAACATGACATCACAACAAAGTAAATCTATAACTACTAATTCAAAAATCATTCAAAGTTCAAATAAGATTTCAAGTGAGATACTAAGGGACATTATTAAATCTAAGTTGATCAACCTACCTCCTATACACCCAATAAGGATATCTAGATATTTTTGTGTATATCATAGAATGCATGGGCACCACATTAATTCATGTTTAGAATTGAAATGGAAAATGCAATAGATCACGGATATAGATGACTCACATAGTGACACTTCATATAAACAACATATAATTTCATATCTACCAATTCAAAAAGGTTCAAATTCAAAAACAATAGAAAAATGGTTATTGTTGACTACTAGACATGCACCTTTGTGAAGGTAGTTTTAGGCCTTCATAGTCTGAAGTAACATGGAGATAATCCTAGGGTGTGGGTGGCCTAATACTACCTTCACAACGGTAAAATTCTAGTATTCAGTATTTTTTAACATGCCCAATGGGATTGTTTGAGGTTCATATTGGTGAAATTGCAGTTGTAGTAGCATTCTTCATGATGTAATTGGTGACTCCAAGCTCAAGTAATTGCTTCTAGTAGTCCAGGCATAATTTCTAAGTAAGTTTGTTTTTATTACACTATCTTGATGTTGTTTTCATGACTATGTATGAGGCAAATCCCTATGAAATACTTCCTTATCATCCCTATGATGGATCATACCAGCCTTGTCATGATTGATATGAACCTAATCAATCTTACTATGAGTTTTATCAAAACTATGATGAGCCTTATCAAGTTTCTCATGATCCTTATTATCAAGAGTATGACTCCTACCTTCCTTGTGAACTATATCATCATCATAACCAGATTTCACCTTTTCCATATGGCTATGATGTTGCATATGATTAGCCTTGTTTATAATAACTAATGGATGAGATCAGCTAAAAATAATATCATATACAAGGAAAGTTTGTTCAACCTCTCAGTATGAGGAAGTGAGTGGTATATTTCAAAATGTGTCTAATGATCTAGAGGAGAGGAATGAGTTGTGCAATCTTGTATTAGAGAATATGGAGGCTTGGGAAGGCAAAAAAGTGAGTTGAACTAGTTATCTCAAAATCCCTCATGTATTCATTACCAGTCTTCTTATGTTCCTTATTTTCATGAAGTTCTTAACCATTCTCAATTTGAGCCAAGGGAGCTTAATATTTGGAATCAAGAGAAAACTCATATGACTATACAATAACCTATTAAAGAGATTAAACCTTATTATAGTTCCACTTCTTCCTTAATCATCCCTCAAGATCAAGTTGTTTATGAGGACAAGCAGGTTTTAGATTTTATGAGGTAATGGCTAAGTGGAAGGAATAGAATGTAGAGGTATTTAAGAATTTATCTTTCCCTCCTTTCCAAGAGACTCTTTTGATAAAATATTAACATGATCAACCTTCCATTATTCATACTCCCTCTCAAACAAATGAATTCCATCACCCTCCCACCATCTCCCTTCTTTAAGAGGAGCATGTTCTATGGAGGATGGAGAAAGAGGTTACAGTTGCAAGCCAAATTCTTGGAGAGTGTGAGGAGGATGTCTCAAGTTTGTATGAGGAAGAGTTTCTCATTAATATTTAACTTGAATTACAAATTAAGAAAGAGATTGTATCTAATCTTGAAGAAGGTATCTCAAGTGTGTAGGAGAAGGTTGGTCTTGATGTGGAATAACTCCATGAGATAGTAAAAATTAAAGTCATAAATGAGTTTGATATATCTCCACTTGAGAAAGATGAAGTTACAATTCAAGCTAATCCTATTCAGGTTGATCAAAGTGAGGAACAAGAGGATGATTACAAGTTATACATTAAGTCTTTGTAAGAGATTAAAGATCTTTGTAAAGATATGTTTCCCATTGGAGAGCATGTTTAAGAGAATTTTGATCAATAAAAACCTATTCAAGATCATGATGCAACTTGGGTTGACTATTCAAAGATATTTGAAGACATTTATGAACTTGTAATAGATAGTAAGAAGGAAGAGGTCACTCAAGGTCAATACATATATGAGGTATCACCTAATGAGATTGCAATTGATAACTAGTATGGTAAATATCTAGAAGCGAAAGATGAGTTTGTCTTTGTTGGTGACTAGTTTTTTGTTAATGACTCACTTGAGGATATGTTAAGATATTTGGTAGGCAAGAAGAGTGCCTCATCAAAGGTCATATTCAATAAACACCTTGCTTTATAAATTATACCATCTCTTAGAATGAGTGAGTTCATGAATTTCCCATTTGATCCAAGTGGATAATATTTTTTATCATTAGTTAGATTATTTTTTTCATGTTTTTTCTCAAATAAGTTCTTTATTTGCACATTTGATTTTTTAGTTAGTTTTCATTATTTTGTCTATTTCTTTCCTTATTTTGGAGGAAGAAGTGTTATTATTTCAAGTCAAAAGGGAACTTGAATTCATGGATCAGATTTTTCACTATTTTATGTGTCCAAAATTCATGTAAATATTCTAGTTCTCAAGCATATCAGGCATGCTTCCCAGTTGAGTCACCACAATATCGATAGTTTTGACCTTACAGGTCAAATTGTCACCCGTATCATTCAAAACTTTACATATCATGCTAGTTTATATTATGGGTAAGTATATTATTATTAAAAATTCCTTAAAATTATCATTAAATACCATGATTATTAGGTCTTAAGGTTGATTTGATGAGTTAAGGTCTTGTCCTTCATTTATCTTATGTTTGTATAGTCATTTCTTGGCCTTTTTGAGCCATTATCAGTGGTGAGAAGAATCTAAAGTTTCATTATGAATTTCATATAATGTTTAAAGGTGATTACATTCCTAACATATGAACAATCAGGTTGATCACATTTTGGACTAACTTCATGACTCATTTTATGCAATTCTAACCATTTTATGCCCTCTAGAGAAGGTTTTGATGGTATCATATTAGTAAGAAGATTAATTTAATATTTATTAACTTATAACACATTTTAATACTTAGGAACACATTTTTCATCATTTAAATCAGATCTCTTTAGTGACTTTGGCCTTTTTAGTGCAAAAATAGGCCTTTTTAAGGCATTCATTTTGGTTTTTAGAGGATTTTTTTGATAAAATCATATTATAGGATTCATTGGGTCCTCAAAAGGTCATATTAGTATTTTTTAGTAATTTCTAGGTGAAAAAATGTAAAAAACCAACTTTACTCCTATATTGAACTTATTGGTATACTCTAGAAGGGTAGTTTTTAAATGCTCGATATGGAAAGAGGAGAGAGATTTAGGATTTTAAAATTTGGAAATTTTCATGGGTATAATAATATTGAAATTAGTGGAATTTTTTCATGTATTTTTGGCCTCATCTTTATGAACAATTGCAAAGAGTGACAGTAGATCACTATACCCTATGCATCCGAGAAGGGTCTATTCTTAGAGCTATTTCTCAAGCTCAAAAAATGATGGAGAGGAATGGTTTTGAGGGATAATTTTATAGATCATTAGACTCTTCTTAATATTTTTTTAATTTTATAACTCTTTCCATGAATGTATTTATATCATAAAACCATGTTTCCTTCACTATCTTTGAAAACAGTCCTTTAGGCCAATTTTGGAGCAAAACCTGAGTTGTTCAGCAAATGTTTTCAACTTCAGAGGTTATAAATTGAATATATAGTTCATGAAACACATTTTTCATCCAATTAAGGTTTTATAGGCCTTGATTCTGAGTATATCTCCTTTGAGAGAATTTGAGTTGAGTCTCTTGAAGTTGTAAGATTTTAGTGTACTTAGGTGAAAAGTCTAATGATGTTTGAATATTTTTATTGATATATTAGTATATTTATTATCTCATTTTCCCCTTAGATCCATCATTCCATTCATCACTAAACATAACCATCTTCTCATCTCTACATGAAGACAATCTGCAATCTTATAATATTAATCATCATAAACAAAGCTTTTACTATATTAAAGGGCTTGAGTGTCTCCAAAATATGGCTTGTTGCCACTTCCCATATAAGTCTCTCTAATTCCATCCAAATATTCAATAAAAGGAGGCCTAATGAATATAAAATTCAACAAAAATAATCCCACTCACCTAATGAAGAACTCAGTCAAGTTCATCTAAAACTCAGATAGAGGCATGGAATAAGTTGGAAAGGGAAGTTTCAGAAAATTTAGAAATAATTTAAGATATCATAAGGATTTAATTATATTAGAAAAACCTTAGTAACACCTGAACCAAGTGTATGCCTCCATGAAACTCCAAAGGTGTGTAAAATGGCAATAAGTACATATTTGTGGGGAGCTTCACCTATAGTCAGCCCTTAATCTACTATAGTAGAGGTCTTAAGGGTGATGCCATGATATAACACCTTAATTCAAGACTCAAAAATACCTATTTTAGGTAAAATTTGACCAATCACTCAAATCTCATACTCCAAATTAGGTTCTAGTTCTAAGGAGGTAGTTAATATCCAAATGGTGAAAGAAGGTTAAGGCTCAGCTTAAAACTAGCACCTATAATAGTCATAAGGGTTGTCACCAAATCCAAGGTAGTTTAAGGGGTCTAAAGAGGTATACATGGTTTAAGACATGATGGATATCAAGTAAATTCATTCACCAATATAGTGTGTCAAGAAACCAAACTGAGTAGAGGCATGAAGAATAGATTTTTAAGGCCTAATAGTAACCCCAAGTTACCTTATTAGCAAAAATTAAGGTAATTTTAGAAATGTTAATGTAAACTTGCTTCTTGTTTTCAATCAACCTTATCATGGTGAATGATACTTCTATACTCTAAATATGGGTTGTCATAGTAGTCAAATAGGTCATAACTCATATTTGCATCATGATATCCTTCCCATTCTCCTCCTCTATTCATACAAGAGGTCTAACATACAGTCAGTCAAGTCAAAGGTAACCTTCTTGTTTGAGGATCTTAGGGTTGAAATGAGTTCCTCTTGGTTCTTAGATAGTGAAAATATTATTATAATATGAGAAATATTCAAAATTAAGAGGATATAAATAGGTCAAACACTAGTAAGTCATCTACAATCTATACACTACCTATAAAACACCACCTACTATCTTGTGTCAAGAAGCCAAGTCTTGTGGAAATGCATAGAAAGGTTTGGGAGTATTGATGGGATATTCAGCTTGATTGAGTAATCTATAAAACCCTAACATGAACCAAAGTTAAACTCAAAGGGAAAGGAAAAGGGTTTATATTCTCATACCTTCCAAAGTGAAGACCTACAACCAACACTAAGACATGTCTTAGTTTAAGCCTATAAAAGAAACATCATAGAAATGGAAGACTTATCAATGAAGGAGAAGTTTTTTAAGGGGGTACCAAGATGAATGGGAGCCTTAGTTGAGTTTTTATATCTTAAATTTCACATTTCAATCTACTTCCAAGGTTCTCACTGGCCTAAAATTCTTACCTATAACCACCTTTATTAGCTTAGGCCTAATGTAGGAAAGGATTTGAACAAAGGGTTGCATTTTATAAGACTGTGGAGTCTTTTATAGGGAATCAAGGTTTTAATTATTCTAAGAGTCTTATTACCCACAATAATGAATAAATTTAATCCCTTAATAAGGCTTATCATATACTAACACCTACAATAATCTCGCTAAACACATATAGTCAACATACTAAGGGCAAGAAAGGTAGGTTGTAGAGGTTGAGATTCAATATCAAGGTAATTGGTGGAAGGTTAGATTATCAAAGATAACCATCAAGAAAAATATTCTCCTAAATTTAAAAAACACCCACATTGAGGATGATTCATTACCATGCTCAGTCAAGGACATAGGATATACATCTACTGTAGCATGACTTGTAGGCCTACAATCAACATGTCATAAGGTAAGGTATAAAATGTTGTAGGAACCAAAATTGAAGCCACCCTATATAATTGAAGCAAGGTTGAAGGGAAAAAAGGATAAAATATGGAATCTAAATGAGAAGGCCTAGTTTCTATCTCTAAATCTCAGACTAAAAGACACCTATAGGTTAAGTATAGCAGGCTTAGATGTGGAAGGCATTGTGTTTTAGTGGCTTAGAGGCCAAGTCAAAAGAGGATTTTGGATTTCAATTTCCATTCATGAGTAAGGTATTAGACCAAAAATGAGAGTGAATATATTAAAATATATCTTATTAAACCAAAATACCATAACCTCAATCAAATCATAGAGGAGGAAACATAGGGTTTCAAGTGCAAGATTGGTTCATTCAATGAAAGTAGATGGTCTTGATGTATAGGTTAAATTTTTTGATGAATATTGATCATGGACAAATAGAATAAAGTGTCTACATAACTTAAAGACCATATTAATTATATTATTAGGGGATAAAGTTCATATACAATTTTTCAAGTAAGGTACAGTCAACTAATCGTAAGAAGGTAGTCATATGCATTGAAAACATTAGGTCAGCTACAAATAAAGGATTAAAAAAGGTAATGATACCTAAGAGATACTGATGGGAATTTACATGGAATATAAAATAAGGAAATGATACCTAATATATCCTTAGGGGATCAATATAAAGAGTTACCGTAGAACATTGCATTCAGCCATACAATTTGCAGGTAGAATAAGGCAAACTTGAGCAAAAATGGCCATTTGAGGGCCTCATAAGCACAATCAGGCCAAGGCATTTGAGGTTGAAAATTAGAATTAATGGTAATTATGACCCATTAAAATCATACATGATGTCAATTTATCTATAAAAATAGTGGGAATACCCACTATTTTATCTCAGACCAAGGCATGTTTATCAAATCATCAGGCAAGAAAAAGGCACATTCATAGTGTAAGGTGTCTACAGAGTAGTTGGGGGAGCTAAGATGGTTGTGGATCAATTAAACATGTAAAAAAGGGTTCCCAAGGATCCTAAAAATTTTTTAACCTCAAAACTATAGCCAAATACCTTGATGATAAGCAAATACACTCAAGATCACAACCTTACACACATATCCTAGTGTTAACTTGAGACTCTTTCAAGTTATGTTAACCATTTGGATGGCCAAATTAAGATGTGGAAGGATGTGTTAGACATATGAAATCATGATGAAATTATTTAAGGTGTTATTAACTATACATGGTAATTATTATGATGTGAGATTGCATCCTTGTGGAAGAGTTCTTCAGGCTCCTCCACTCCCAGTCACAATATGGGAACAACCCTAGACTGTGGGTATCCTATAATAGGGTTAAACCTTCGAAGAAGGTTAGATTACTCTTGATTTATCATGTAAACTAATGATATTAAATTTAAAATGGTTATAAATGAGAAAATCTATCCTAAGAAGGCTAAAAGGTGATACACCAAATAAAAATAGGAAGTTCCCATAAGCTTGAACCCATACTAGATCTACAGAAGACAATGTTAACCAGGTGACCTCACAATCTAGCTTAGTACATAAGTGTTTCATGGACTAGGTTTAGGCATAACACTAATCTAGACTTACAAATAGCCTGAAAACACCTTAGAAGAACTAAGCAATGAGGATAATGGATATGTAATAATCTCCTTCACAAGGCCATCATGCACAACTCACTAAACATTGATATAAGGCAAGAGATAGGTAAAGAAATTATTTTATTACATCAAGAGGTAGTTATTATAAATGCTTGATAGGGTTTAGCCTAATAAATATGAGCATATTTTATAATATTTCAGAGAGTCCCCTACTTTTCAATATGAAAGAGTCCTTGTGGGAATCTAAAATCTGAGAGATCCCGTTATAATGTAGAAGAAAATAAGAGATATAGGAGAAAGGGGAGAGGGAGCACACCATCTAAGATCATTAAATGAACTACCACCATCTTTAAATTAATACTCTACCATATTTTGATCAAATTAGGGTTGATTCTTCATCAATAAATTAGCCTTCATTTTTTCCAATAGTCTTTAATATCTTCTCATTGGCTAAGAAATACACTAGAAGACAAGAATCTATTTTGAAGATGATGGGTCATGATCTTACCAAGAAAGGAAAATCCTTAAAGTCTCTAAGAAGAATTAAATGCTCAACTATAATCCCCAATCCCCAAATCCCCTTTCTTTTATCTTTTACACCATCTCCCACTTGCTTTCATTATGAGGAAAAAGTCTTTATGTCCATCAACTTCACTGAACCATGACTATGTTTGCTTTAGGCAACTAAATGTTTTTATTGAATTATGGATGATGTGACTATCATATTTATGCCTTGGAATTCTCTTTATTGCAACCCCTAGACACATATCTAATATATATGAAAACCAATACCATTTATTTGTTTTCATACAGTCATCATATATACTAGGGTGTATTTGCATCGCTTGAATATCCTAATAGCCCACCTTTGATCTTTATTAGACCCAAAAGACCAATTTTACATCTACAAAGCTTCAATGGCATCATTCAAACTTAAAATATCCATTTTGGTTCATCTTGGGATCATACTCAAACTCAAATTTATGCATCTATCGACCTAGGTCTAGGTAAAAAACTACCCCATCAACCTCCATAATAAATCTCCTAGGCTCAACTTTGTTCATTGGTCATCGATCATTGATTTGGGCCTATCAAATTAAGACACTTACCAGCCTTGCACCTCTTTTGAGTCTTCTTAACTTTTTGACCTCAACTCCCATTATTGATTCTATTATGTATGAATGGATATGAGCCATATATCTTCTACAAGTCTAACATGGTTGAGACACTTGTCACTTATGCATTTACTCTTAGGATCTAGTGACCTTTTGACCCATTGCTCACCACTAGATCTACTTTGTATGATTTTATGCGCTCCATTGATCTATCTAGATCCATTGATTCTATCTTTTCCCATGCACCATTGGATCTTTGTATGGGCACCTAAGATCTTTCCACTTGTCATTGATGTGTTCAATCTTAGGATACACTAACCTTTTTAGTACGAGATCACTATTTATCTTTGATACATGATCAAACATGTAGCATTAGACCTTTGGAACTCACTGACTCTTGAGATCACTACTTGTTGTTGGTTTTTGATTCAGACAACAGTGTTGTTAGATCACTACTTATTGGTTTTTGGATGTTCTTAGATGTTGGATGTTCACCCTTGGAACATATGAATTCAAACAGCTATTTTTCATAACTTTGACTTGACATCCCCATGCACATCTTACTCTGATAGTTCAACTTTGAAGACTTGTATCTTGAGGTAGAAAACTCATCAAGATACCAATTTTGTAGAGAATTTTTAAGGCATAAAAAACATCATGCTTGTGCAATCCTTTGGATTTGAGAGGCCTTTTAACCATACTTATAAAATTCACAATCAAACTAACTAATCCATTTCTTAATGATGTTTGAGATGATAGTCTGCCTCCTTTATGGTTATGCAAGTCATTTTATCATTCACTCAATCAAGAAACTACTCAACTAATCTATCTAGGCAAAATCTTAGTATGTGGGCCAAAATTGGCCAACATCTTTAGCGACTCAACTAGGAAGCATGCCTGCTATGCTTGAGAACCAAGACCATTTGTCTTGGCTATTCTATTTAGGCATGGAGTCTCCTCTCTAGTTCAACATATTGATCTGAAGTTAAAAATTGGTTTCTAACCTCTAAATAACTCTTGAAACAACAAGAACAACAAAGGCAAGTGCATGTAGGCACTTGGAGGAAAGAATAAATAGCTAAACTACTAAATAAATGTGCACATAGGAACTTATAAAAAAGCATGAAATCTACTATAATATATAAAATATTATATAGTAATTTACAATAACCTCCCTCTTGGGTCAAATGGAAAACTTTTAGTAGCATTCACTTATAACAAACCAAGATGAAAAATACCTTTCTTTAGAGGTACCAAAATTGGTGAACCAAGTAGATTGATGGCCAATCCTTTTGATATGCTCTCTAATAGATGTAATGGAACAAACATGTCTCCAATATAGACATACTAGTCCAAGTCTTCCAAGCTTGGTTCATGTTGGACTATGGGAGCACTTGCTTGATATTGCTCATCACTCTTGAGAAAGCCTTGGACGAAGACTTCATTTAAGATCTTGGGAGAAAATGCACTTGGTTTACTTGGTGGCTCAAAAATATCATGTTCTTCCACCTTATCCTTATGCAAATCAGGATTGATCATGATTAGAGCAACATGCTTTAATATTTTTGGAAGAAGGACATGTCCCTTAATCTCTTATGAATCTTTGGCCATGGCATTGAACCACTGCCATAACCATTCAAATTTTTCACTAGTATGTTCATCAAGCTACATATCTTGAGCATTTGAAATGTCTCTTTCATTAACCTCACTCAATATTATATCTTGTTATTTAACTATAAATGAGGGTTGACTTAACCATCCAAGGTTTGAAATATCACACTTATCTTACTCAAGATCTAATCTACTTTTATTTTTCCAACATATTAGGGATATCCTTAACTAACACCTCATCTTGAAGTGGACCAAGCTCAGGCACCTATTTCTGATCCTCTTCTTGATCTATGTAGAATGGACCTTCAGTAGTCCTTTTAAAGTCTACTTTATTTTCAACTTGACGATTATCCTCTTTAGGATCCATTTCATTAGTGTCAAATCAATACCTAGAAGGTTGGTTTAAACCTAATTCTTCCTCTTTTTAATGAAGTGAGATTCCTATTATGATCTCCTCATTATAGACACTTGAATTTTCCTCTTCAGGATCACTTATGACTGAAATCTCCTCCTCTATCCTTTGTAAAATAAGTTCTTTATCCAAGAGGGATATGGTGGGAGGGTGAATAAGTTTACCTTGCTTGTAGGTTAGAAGGGTATCCTTCTAGCTAGGGACTTTGAATGTCTTCTTTTGTGGCTCTTGAACTGGTGCTTGGACCTCTACAACCAACATCTCTTTCTTCTTCTTTATGCCCTTTGAATTGATTTCCATGATGGAAATGAGTATGGAACAAACACTTTTTCTTCCTTTTGAATGGTTATAAGAGAGGGTAGTCTCACAAGTGAGGGAATGACATAGCCAAGGTCAAATGTGTTGAAAAAGATCCATGATGGAATGGATTCATGGTCTTGAGTGTGAATGGGTGTAGGGGTAGGAGAGGGAAAACTGATTGGCTCAGTTTTGACATACTCTTTCTCCCACTACTCAAACACTTTTTCAATGGATAATACCCACCCTTTCAATTCTTGCTTCTCAACCTGTGGGTAGTCAAATTCCTCAATTAGTACCCACACATTCCAAAATTATTGAAATAATATCTTTATCCCATCCATGGCATGAATGGGGAATTCTTGTCCAATCTTAATCCACTCATTGATTTTCATGATTGTTCTCCCTTGGTCTAATATTGACTCTCTGAGTTTTGACAGGGATGGACTTTGACAAGGTTGACTAGGGGAATGATTAGGAACTCTTGGAGGCTGAAATTGAATCTCTTGGAGGGGAGAGGACATGTAAGATTGATCCAAATGAGCCTGTTGATATTTATAAGATATTAACACACTATGTGTATTTTGGACCAGACTTCTCATCATTGTTATGTCCTCATTTTTATAAGATGACCATTTTTCTCCCTCACAAATTGACCATCTATTCTTGACCAATATAAAAACACTCCTTATCTATTTTAGAACATGAATAGGTATGACTGGAGAAAACTCCAAACCCATAGCAATCTTCCTTATCAACATAATATAAATTTATAATGCTTACTTGACTCTTGACAATGATGTAGCAGGATAAGCCTGTTCTTGACAAGGGGAAGTAGAAGAGTGATTTGAATGAAAATGACTATGACCTTGGTCATATTTAGGTGTGGGAGGAGGGTAAAGGCCATGATAAGGCTAATAGGCTATTTGAGGGCCATTTTGGGGGGACACATAAACATTATTTGCATGATAAGTGTGATGTTGAGGTAAAGCATAAGCATATTGATAAAAAGATGGTTGATTATGCATACTAAATTATGATGATTATGTACTTAGTTAGACTACTTAAAATAGTTGATAGATGCTCAGAGCCACCCTTAATGTTTGCACACATGCCCCTAAAGGTTGATTGGATGAAGAGAATACCAAAATTCTTCACCAGTGAACAATGTAGCAAGTCCCACTAGGTGTGCTAAAAACTTTTATGATGTGAGATTGCAGCCTTATGGAAGAGTTATTTGATATTATCCACTCCCAGTAATAATATGGGAACAACCCTAAGTTGTGCATATCCTATAATAGGTTTGAACCTTTAAATAAGGCTAGTTTCCTCTTGATGGATCACCTAAACTAATGGTACTGCAGGGGAAAAGGTTAAAAAGGGTAAAAGGGATCTTGAGAAGGATAAAAGTTGATGCACCAAATAAAAATGGGAAACTATCATAGGCCTGAACCCACACTAGATCTATAAAAGACAATGCTAACTAGGTGACCTCACAATCTAGCTCAGTGCATAAGAGTTTCATGGAATAGGTTTAGGTACAACACTAATCTAGACCTATAAACATCTTGAAAATACCTTAAAAGAGGAAAAGAAGGAGGAAAATGGATATGGAATAATCTCCTTTATAAGACTATCATGCATAACTCACTAAACACTGATCCAAGGCAAGAGACATATAAATAAAGTCTGTTATTGTATAATAGGTATTTCTTACAAATGCTTGAGAGGGTTTAGACTAATCAAGATGAGAATATTTTTCAATATCTTAGAGAGTCCCTTGATATTCAAGATTAAAGAGTCATTGTGGGAATCTAAAATCCAAGAGAGCCCACTACAATATGGAAGAAAATAAAAGATATAGGAGAAATGGGAGAGAGAGGGATCACACCATCCGAGATCATTAAATGAGCTACCACCATATTTTAATGAAAGCTCCACCATCTTTTGATCAAATCAAGGTTGATCCTTCATCGATAAATTAGCCTTCATTTTCTCTAATAGTCTTCAAGCTCTTCTCATTAGCTGAGAAATACACTAGAAGATAATAATCTATTTTGAAGATGATGGGTCACGATCTTACCAAGAAAGGAAAATCTTTAAAGGCTCTGAGAAGAATTTAATGCTCAACTATACTCTCCAATCCCCAAATCACCTTATTTTGATCTTCTATGCCATCTCCCATGTGCTTTCATTATGAGGAAAAAATTCTTTATGTCCATCAACCTAACTGAACCATGACTATGTCTTCTTTAGGTGGCTGAATGTTCCTATTGATTTGTGGATGATATGACTATCATATTTATGCATTTGCATGATCTTTAATGCAACCCTAGACATATATCTACCATAGATGAAAACCAATCTCATTTATTGGTTTTCATATAGTCATCATATCTACTAGGGTGCATTTACATTAATTTAATAGCCTAGTTAACCACCTTTGATCTTTATTAGACCTAAAAGACCGATTCTGCATTTGTAGAGCTTTAATGTCATCATTCAAACTACAAATATCCATTTTGGTTCATCTTGGGATCATACTCAAACTCATCTCTATGCATTCATATACCTAGGTCTGGTTCAAAAAATACCTTGTCGACCTTCATCAAAATCTCCTAGGCTTGACTTTATTCATTGGTCATCAATCATTGATTTGGGCCTATCAAATTAAGACACTTGGGATCCTCACACCTCTTTTTGAGTCTTATTAAATTTTTGACCTTGAATCACACTGTTAATTCTATTATGTATGAATAGATTTTTGCCATATATTTTCAACTAGTTTAAGATGGTTGAGACACTTGTCACCTACACATTTGCTCTTAGGATGTACTAACCTTTTGACCCATTACTCACCATTAGATCTACTTTGTATGGTTGCATGTGTTATATTGATATATCTAGACCCACTAATATTGTATTACCCATATGACATTAGATATTTGTATGGGCACCCAAGATCTTACCACTTATCATCAACACATTCAATATTAGGATACACTGACCTTTTGACTACGAGGTCACCATTGATCTTTGATACATGATCAAACATATGACATTGGATCTTTGGGACCCACTGAATCATTAGATCACTTATCACCATTGGATATTGATTCAAACACCCAAGATCTAGACACTTATCAACTCCATGTTCAACCTTGGAACATTTCAATTCAAATAGCTTTTTTCATAGCTTTAACTTGACATCCCTACACACGTCTTACTCTTCTAGTTAAAATTTGAAGACTTGTATCTTGAGATAGAAAACTCATCAAAATATCAATTTTGCAAATAATGTTCAAGGCATGAAAAACATCAAGTTTGTATAATCCTTTGGCTCTGAGAGGCTTGTAGAGTAAATTTTACTCTATGTTGCATTTTAATTTTCAGTCAAGAACTGTAGTTTTGGTTCCCGCATACCTTGGTCATAGCGGCAGAGTTGGAGTAAAATGTGGGTTCATTTTCTATCTAAGTGTCAAAGTGAAACAGAGGCTACCAAGTGGCATAATCTAAGCATGGGTTCTCTTTCCCCTTTTGTTTCCTTCATTTCATTTTTGCCTAAGTATTGAATTCAAGCAGAAGCCACCAAGTGTCGCTTTCTGAGACACGGAGCCAACCAGCTAGCATCATCTGAGACCCTTTTCATAACTTTCAAGAAGGCCACAGAATGTGCCATGTATCCAATGGTAGCTAAGTGGAATGCACCATGTGTTAGCATCTGCATCTCATATCAGCACCCACATTTCATTCTTTTTTAGCAAAGGTCATCAACAAGCTAAGTAGCAGGGAGCAGCGGAAAGCGCCAGGTGGCAGTCATGAAAGGCCCTAGATTACCTTTTTAGAGGAAAGAAAAAGTCACCACATGTCAACTTTTGAGAGATAGTTGGTTCAATGCCAGGGTTCAATGCCTTGGTTCAATGTTCTTGGTTTAATACCTCGGTTAACGTGTAAATGGTGCACAGTGTTGAACTGTTGAACCATTGAACCATTTTGGTTCATCGAGGAGTTCAAGGGAGTGTCCCAAAAACCAAAGGGGTCAAGTACCTTTTCAGAAGGTATAAAGGCATCGTTTCATTTTGTTTAAGTGCCAAAAAGTAGCATAGGTCACCAAGTGTCACTTTTTGAGCCCCTTTTTATTCCATTCCAGAAAGAAGTGGAAGACACCACATACCCCTAGTAGGAGAAGCGGAAGATGCCACGTATCTTCCCAAGAAAAGTAGAGGCCACCACATGCCAACCTCTAAGAGATCATCTTCAAGCTTCATTAAATAAAGATTGTGGTGGGTCCCAAGTGTTATTTCAAAGGTTTACAGAAGCTGCCAAGTGTCACCATCCGTAGGAGCCTAATATTTGCTCCAAATAATTCTATAGCATAGCTAAAGAGAAGCAGAGAGAGTCGTGTGTCTTCAATAAATCAGGTGGAAAGTGCCAAGCATCATTCTCTGATGCCTTTTAAGTGACAAGGATAATTTCAAAAAATAGACTAAGTGTTCTTTCCTATTTCAACAGAATGGAAGGTCCCACATAGTCACTTTCAGCTTAGTTAAAGTTCAGTATTAGGCCTTAAATTTGGGAACACACGATCAATTTGGAGGGAAACTCCGCTGGAGTTAATTTTAGTAGATGGAACAGTTCACTGGGTAGATTTTTGGGGCTAGCAAACATTGAAAGCACCGTCTATTTGTCCCCTATGAGTTAAGGATGGAGTAGAATCGCACGAGAAAAGGAATGATGGAAAGAGATACCTGAGGTATAAAAGAAGATCAGTATCAGATAGGGGGATTCTATAGTTTTAGAATTGATAGAGTTTGTGACCAAGTAGTATCATTTGCTTTTGTCTCATTTTCTTGAGTTGTAAAGTTGATGTAACTGTGCATGTTTCTGTGCCTTTTATGTGGCTAAATGAATTAAGAAGATTGAACTATATGCCTTTGTTGATATTATCTGTGTCATATGCTAAAGTAGTCTATATTGTAGATTTTCTAGAGTTGTGATTAGGAATGTCATTTGCTTTCATCTCATTTTCTTTAGTTGGAAGGTTTACATGATTGTACACGATTTATGTGCCTCCTATGTGATTGAAAGATTCTTATAAGAAGATTGAACCCTATGCCTTTGTTGACAGTTCTGTATCTCATCAAAAGAAGCCTCCATTATGAGCCTCTATTTCTATTATTTTAATCTTTTACATTGATCATGCACTTTTCTACTCTTAAATGTAATTGAATCCTATATATAGTCTCACTGGGCTCAAGTTAGGATTAGGATTACACTCAAGCACATCGCCATAGTTAGGTTTCATTCCCTACATTTGCATTTCTATTTAATTTCATATCCCTTTTCCCCCAACACTTGATACAAAAAGAAGAGACCAGCTTCTCTAAAATCTTAAGGTTGTTTCAAGCCACAATATCCCATAGCTTGAAACTTCCCATTATTGTTGATTAGAATATAGCGCAATTTTAAGCATCAACAGTTTTTGGCATGCCTGGTGGGACCAGTCTTGAAGTTTCCTTCAAGACCACATGAACCAAAGAGCTACAAGCAATCGAAGCTATGGACCAGTCACTAGATCCTAATGTACTACAAATATAGGTATTCTTTTGCCACCTTTGGTAATTAGTCCAAGAAGAAGAGATAACTAGTTTGTACCAGTACTAAATATGGGAGCCCCTATACCCCCAAGAAATTACACAAGTTGGAACACTGGAAGCCCCTTAATCCTCCCAACACCACCAGCTATTTGGGATCCTATCTGAGTAAATGCTCTAAAAGCTTTGCCCAAATTTAGTGGGCAAGACTCAAAGATGCCTATGGAACATCTTCAAGATGTATCAAATGTCTGTGTCATAAATGTTGTCACATAGCAAAATGTGGCCATAAAGTTGTTAGTAGCTTCATTCAAAGGGAAGGCTTTATAATGGTATCGGTATTTGACCCCAAATACCATCTCTACATGGGACTAGCTTGGAGATCTATTCTTTGAAATATTTTCAGAGAAGGGTGATAAGTCTTCTTTGTTACAATAGTTAATCACCATTCAGAGGGGACCACAGGAGGACATGACTGACTTCAACACCAGATTCTAAAAAAATTGGGATGAAACCCCTGTTACGGCTAAACCACCACTAGGTATGGCCATAGTATTCTATATCAAGGCTTTAAATTCAGATATATCTATTATGATTCAGTCACTGGGAGGACACACTTTGTCAGCGGCTTATGACTATGCAGTCAGAGCTGAGAATCATTTAATAAATGTTGGAAAGTTACCTCCAAGGCCTCCCATGCCTATGTTCCTAGAGATTTCCTTGCCCTTACCTCAAGAATTTCTTAAAGCTATAAGCCCACCTGTGTCTATGTAAACTTGCCCTCAATCATCTACGAAGCAACCGGTCCCTGCTCAGTCATTTGAGATGGATGATATCAAGAATATCCTGAGGACATTTTCCAATGTGCTGATTAATATAAAGAGGCAGCAGAATACTTTTCCTAAACCTCCTTATCAAGGCTATCAATAAAATAGGTTTTCATCCCAACCAAACCAATATCAAGGTCCTCCAAGACAAACTAACCATTAGCTAGCCAATCAATTAGTTGCAGTTCCCACACCCTCACAGACCATCCCTCCCAACTCAAATAGGGAGATGGTTCCAGGTCAGAATAACTATGTGGATGATACTAATGCTTGGTGTTTCCCTTGCAATGATGCTCATACACCCAGAGATTGTCTTAGGGCTAATCTACAACAAAGGTTGGCTGAGCAGAGAAGAAATGATGGCCAGTTTGCCAATACTAGTAATAGTCAAGCCTACCAGTCTCTCAGTATGCAAAATTTAGTTCTAGTGGCTCAGATGCAAGGAATGTCCTTGAAACAAGAATAATAAATAACCCCAAAACATGCTTTGTTCTCATGGGTTGAGGATGAAGAAGTAGTTTTCTTGAACAAAGCATCTACCTCCCAAAGGCCAGTGGTGCAATCTGATTATTACACCAGATTAAAAAGGAGAATGGTGGAAAAACCCAAGAGTGTAAGTGGCCAAGTAAATAATCCTCCATCTCAAGGGCAAAGGAATGCTGTTGTTAGACAAGGAATACCTCAGCCAATGCAAGATCAAGGGATTCTTACCCAGATTTAGGAAAAAATGAGGTATCCTTATGTCCAAAAGACTTAGTCTTTGGGGCCAATCAATGTGGCAGATCAATTAAAAAAGAATCCAGCACAAGTGTCAATATGGGATATTTTGGCTATTCCTGAACAAAAGACATTGCTGCAAGAAGCTCTACAAGGGTAAGCAGTGCCCAAAGGTGTTGTTACCAAAGGACATGCTAGAAAAGAAAGGCTCAAAGATATTGTTCCTCATCAGATAATAGCCTTTGTGAACGATGCAGCACAAGTAAGTAAATCCAAGCTAGAGCCTTTCTATTTGAATCTGATAGTTGGAAAGAAACTCTTACATAATGCATTGATAGATTTAGGAGCTAGTACAACTATGATGCCTAAGCAAATAGCTGATGCTTTGAAAATAAAACATGAACCCCTTGCAAAAGGAGTTATGCAGCTAGATGGCAAAATCATGCAAACCATAGGGAGAATTAAACAACTTCCCTTGCAGTTATGCACATGTCCCAACATAATTTTCAACCAAGATATAGTCATCACAGATATACCTCCAATTTTTGGTTTATGTTTTTCCAAAGAATTTATAAAAAAAATAGGAGGGTATATGTCTCTTGACTGGTCTCACCTCATCCTAAGAACCAGATATGGTTTGAAGATGAAAATTTTATCTGAACCACTATCCAAAGACCATATCACCAATGAATCAAAAATAATATTAGAAGTAGATCATGCCATGTTAAATAAAGAAGAAAGGATTTTTTTTGAAGAGCTAGGCGACTAGACTGAACATGATCAAGAAGAAGAAAATAGCCAGTTGTTGGCTATGATGCATAGCGACCCATATGGGAACTATGACTCTACCGGTCTGGGCACGTATGTCATTTTTTATGAGGACCAGGCAATCCCAAATGTTATAAGGGAAGAGGCACCCACTACTCGAGATTTAGAGATTTGGACCTTGAACTTTGATGGAGCTAGAAGTAAACATGGTGCTGGAGCCAAAATTTGTCTTACTGCTCTAAATGGTGATAAAATTTTAAAGGCTATCCGATTCCAATTTGCTTGCACTAATAATGATGTTGAGTATGAATCTTTAGTACATGGGCTCCTATTAGCCAAAAAAGGGAATAAAGAACCTAAAAGTAAAAGGAGATTCAAAATTAGTGGTAAAGCAAATTAGGGAAAAGGCAGCAGCCAAAAATGTGAGAATGAGATCCTACAGGCATAGGATTTGGGATTTGGTAGAAGATTTCAAAGCTTTCAATATTGAGATAATCCCTAGAAGTCAAAAATCTAAGGCTGATAGGATGGCCCATATTGGCTCACAGTTTAACCTAGCAACTTGCTTATTGGTAAACAATGAGTCAGTAAAAGTTATAGTGAGGCCGACCATTCCAGACAATGATGAGAATTGGCAAGTATTTGAAAATGATGCTCAGGTAGTCTCTTTCTTACAACAATCAGATGAGTTTTTTGATTAGTTGCAAACCAAAATTGAAGAGGCATATGGTGATTAGATTATATAATTGAGGACTAATAAGCTCCCTAAGGGATTGATCACCTTAGAAAACTTGTTTGACCCAGAGGATGTAAGCTTGGAAAAGAAGAGGTTCCAGGTAGACAAAGTAGACTATTCTGAAGTAGAGGTGAGTGACGGGAAAAGGATAAAAGTTGGGAATTCTAAAACTCAAGGAGAGAAGGAAAGACTAATCGAATTATGCCAAAGATATGATAGAGTCATAGCTTGGAGCTATGGAGACCTTCATGGATATAATAGAGACATTATCTAGCACACAATAGAACTCACCGAAGGGTCTAAACCCATCAGGCAGAAATAGAGGCCAATAAATCAAAGGATTGAGCCTCTAATGGTAGATGAATTGTAGAAAATTTTAGATTCCAAAATAATATTTCTAATTAAGCACTCAACCTGGGTATCAAATCTAGTACCAGTTAGGAAAAAGAATGGAGATGTAAGACTATGTGTAGATTTCAGAGATCTAAATAGAGCATCTATGAAAGACCACTATCCCTTGCCATCCATGGAACAAATCTTACAAATTGTGGCTAGATCAGAGAGATTTTCTTTACTAGATGGTTTCTCTGGATACAATCAGATTTGGCTAGCTGAGGAAGACTAGTACAAAACTGCTTTCACTACCAAATGGGAAACATTTGCCTACGTGAAGATGTCATTCAGCCTATCAAATGCAGGAGCCACCTTCCAAAGAGCTATGGATATAGCCTTTGGGGAGCTTATAAATAAGATTATCCTGGTCTATCTGGATGACCTCACTATTTTTTCAAAAAATGCCGATGATCATTTTGATCATTTAGAATCTGTCTTCAAGAAATGTCAAGATTTTGGGATATCATTGAATCCCAAGAAATGCATCTTTGTTGTACCTCAGGGAAAACTATTAGGACATGTAGTATCTAAAGGAGTTTCTATAGATCCCAAGAGGATCACAACTATAATGAACCTACCTCTTCCAGTAAATAAAAAGGTAGTTCAGTCCTTTTTAGGGAAGATCAATTTTGTCAGTAAATTCATATCTAATTTTGCAGGCTTGGTAAGACTAATGACACTCTTGCTAAAGAAAGACCTAGTCTTTAAATGGACTACAGAAGGAAGGTAAGCCTTTGAAAAGGTCAAGAAGGCTATCTTAGCAGCCCCAGTGCTTAAAAATCTAGATTTTTTCAAGCCCTTTGTAATGTATGTCTATGGAGGAGAGTCAACTATTGTTGTTGTCTTGACTCAAAAGAATGACAAGCTGGAGGGAGAACACCCAATAGCCTTTTTCTCAATAACTCTCAGGGATTATGAGACCAAGTACAATTTTGTGGAAAGATAAGCATATGCCATGGTAAAAGCCCTCAAGAAATTTAGGCATCTGATATCAGGGAACAAAATTTTGATACTTGTAGCTCACCTAAGTGTCAGGGAATACATCATAGAGGGGGAAATTACTGAGAAAAGATCCAATTGGATCACCAAGATCCTTGAATATGATGTAGAGGTCAGACCCACCAAGCTGGTCAGAGGTAGGGGTCTGTGCCAATATATAACCCAAGAGCTTGAAAAGGTGTTATCTAAGGAAGCATATTCAGGAGGAGAGACGGAGATGGTGCTAAAATTACAAGAGGTTGATCAGGGATCTTGGGTCACAAGCAGGATTCTTTTTATGAAAAATGGGATTTATCTGAGAGAAATCCCTCAGAATAAGAGGAGATATTATAAGATACAGGGAGTTCATTTTGTTTTAATTGAACAAGTCCTTTTCAAAAAAAATTCTGATGGAAAATTGTTAAGATGTGTAGAACAGGATAAAGCTAAGAGAATACTACATGAAATGCATCATGGAATATCAGGGGGGCATTTTTATACAAAGACCACAGCCATAAAGATAAGTGAGGTAGGATATTTTTGGCCTACTTTATTTACAGATTGTTATCAGCTGGTTAGAAAATGCCAATCCTGCCAGTGTTATATGGGGATGAGGAGGAATGCAGCCATGCCCATTAGTCCTATAATTGTGGATGAACATTTTGCTCAATGGGTCTTGAATTCATTGGAATGATAAATCAAGTGTCTAATATGGGTCACAAATGGATATTAACTACCACAAACTATTTCACCAGATGGACTGAGGCAGTCCCACTTAAGGAAGCAATAGAGAGTGTGATCCTAGATTTTTTAGGGAGTATCACTACTCGCTTTAGGGCTCCTTGCACCATCATTTCAGATAATGCTAAAGCATTCTTTGGGTCTAAAGTATCCAACTTTGCCTTGAAACATGGAATATATCTGAAAACTTCATCTAACTATTACCCTCAAGGTAATGGTTTGGAAGAATCAACCAACAAGAACCTGATAAGACTCATTAAAAGAGTAGGGGCTGATCATCACAAAGAGTGGTATAAAGTGCTTAATCTAGCACTATGGGTTGATAGAATCATGCCTAAGCAGGTGATCAAAATGTCTCTATATGAATTGGTATATGTAAATTCTGTTGTGATTCCCCTAAGCTTGGAAATCCCTGCTCTCCAACTGATCAAACAAATTGAAATTGAAGAAAATGGCCCCATGTAGGTCAGACTCACAGAACTTTTGGAAGTTTAGGAAAAGAGAGATATAACCCATGATTCATTGATTAAGCATCAGGGAATTGTCAAGAACTATTTTGATAAAAGGACTTCAAATCCTAATTTTGAAGTAGGCCCAATTATTTTGAAATGGGATGCAAGGGCCGCCAAGTCGGGTTAGCATACCAAATTTGAAGCATTATGGACAGGCCCATATAAAATTCATGCGTGCAAGTAGAAGAATTCATTCGAGCTAGAGTCGATGGAAGGAGAACCTGAAGAGATTCCTATAAACAGAATCTATTTGAAGCATTTCAATTAATTTGGATCTCTAATGTATTATAGTTAAATAATTATCCTTTCTCACATTATTTTTCATTGTTCTCCTATTTTCTTTTTAAATAAGTGTTTTAAACACATGTCGACGGCTCTTTTAGAGCTGTAAGTTTCACAATTTTGATCTAGTGGAAGGTGGAGTTTTCTTTTTGATCAAGCTCAAAAGTCCTGGGGGTCACCAGTAAATGTAGAGTAAATTTTACTCTATGTTGCATTTTAATTTTCAATCAAGCACTACAGTTTTGGTTCCCGCATACCTTGGTCGTAGCGGTAGAGTTAGAGCAGAACACAGGTTCATTTTCTAAGTGTCAAAGTGTAGTGGAGGCTGCCAAGTGGCATAATTTGAGCATGGGTTCTCTTTCCCCTTTTATTTCCTTTATTTCATTTTTGCCTAAGTAGTGAATTCGAGTGGAAGCTGCCAAGTGTTGCTTTTCGAGACACAGAGCCAGCTAGCTAGCGTCGTCCGAGACCCTTTTCATAAATTTTAGGAAGACCATGAAATGTGCCACATATCCAATGGTAGCTAAGTGGAATGCACCATGTGTCAGCATCCACATCTCATATCAGCACCCATGTTTCATTCTTTTTTGGCAAAAGTCTTCAACAAGCTAAGTAGCAGGGAGCAGTAGAAAGTGCCAAGTGGCAGTTGCGGAAGGCCCTAGACTACCTTTTTAGAGGAAAGCAAAAGTCACCACATGTCAACTTCTGAGAGATAGTTGGTTCAACACTAGGGTTCAATGCCTTGGTTTAATGTTTTTGGTTCAATACCTCGGTTAATGTGTAAATGGCACGTAGTGTTGAACCATTGAACCATTTTGGTTCATCGGGCAGTTCAAGGGAGTGTCCCAAAAACCAAAGGGGTCAAGTACCTTTTTGAAAGGCAGAAAGGCATCGTTTCATTTTGTTTAAGTGTTGAAAAGTAACGGAGGTCACCAAGTGTCACTTTTTGATCCCCTTTCTACTCCATTCTCAAAAGAAGTGGAAGACGCCACATACCCCTAGTAGGAGAAGCAGAAGATGCCATGTATCTTCCCAAGAACAGTGGAGGTTGCCACGTGCCAACCTCTAAGAGATCATCTTCAAGCTTCATTGATTAAAGATTATGGTGGGTCCTAGGTGTTATTTCAAAAGTCTGTGGAAGCTGCCAAGTGTCACCATCCATAGGAGCCTAATACGTGCTCCGAATAATTCTATAGCATAGCTAAATAAAAGCAGAGAGAGCTGTGTGTCTTTGATAAATCAGGCAAAAAGTGCCAAGTGTTGTTCTCCAGTGCCTTCTAAGTGACAAGGAGAATTTCAAAAAATAGACTAAGTGTTCTTTTGTGCCTTCTAAGTGACAAGGAGAATTTCAAAAAATAGACTGTGTTCTTTCCCATTTCAACAGAACAGAGGGTCTCGCACATGCACTTTCAGCTCAGTTAAAGTTTAGTATTGGGCCATAAATTTGGGAATGCACAATCAATTTGGAGGGAAACTCGACTGGAGTTAATTTTAGTAGATGGAAAAATTCACTGGGTAGATTTTTGGGGCTGGCAAACATTGAAAGCGCCGTTTGTTTGTTCCCTGTGAGTTAAGGATAGAGTAGAATCGTGTGGGAAAAGGAATGATGGAAAGAGATACCTGAGGCTATAAAAGAAGAAGATTAGTATTAGATAGGGGGGATTCTATAGTTTTAGAATTGATAGAGTTTGTGACCAAGTATTATCATTTGCTTTTGCCTCATTTTGTTGAGTTGTAAAGTTGATGTAACTGTGCATGTTTTTGTGCCTTTTATGTGGCTGAATGAATTAAGAAGATTGAACTCTATGCCTTTGTTGATATTATCTGTGTCATTTGCTAAAGTATTCTATACTGTAGATTTTTTTGAGTTGTGATTAGGAATGTCATTTGCTTTCATCTCTTTTTCTTGAGTTGGAAGATTTACATGATTGTACGTGATTTTTGTGCCTCTTATGTGATTGAAAGATTCTTATAAGAAGACTGAACCCTATGCCTTTGTTGACATTTCTATATCTCAGCGAAAGAAGCCTCTATTATGAGCCTCTGTTTCTATTATTTCAATCTTTTACATTGATCATGCACTTGTCTGCTCTTAAATGTAATTGAATCCTATATATAGTCTCACTAGGCTCAAGTTAGGATTAGGATTACACTCAGGTGCATCGCCATAGTTAGGTTTCATTCCCTACATTTGCATTTCTATTTAACTTCCTATCCCTTTTCCCCCAACACTTGATACAAAAAGAAGAAACCAGCTTCTTTAAAATTTGGAGGTTGTTTCAAGCCACAATATCCCATATCTTGAAACTTCCCATTGTTGTTGATTAGAATCTAGCACAATTTTAAGCATCAACAAGGCCTTTTAAGCATACTTATAAAATGCACAATCGAGCTGACTAGTCCATTTATTCATGACACTTAAGATGACAATCTAGCTCTCCTATGATTGTGAAATTCATTTTATCATTCACTCACTCATGAAATTTCTCAATTGATCAATCTAGGCAAAATCTTGGTATGTGGGCCAAAATTGGCCAATAGTAACCCAAACATACAAGTTTGCAGTCAAAGCCCACTAGGCCTAGACTAGGCCTACTGCCTAATAGGGGTCTAACATCACTTCCAAACTCTAATGAGCATTAAAAATCATGGGAACATGAAAATGGGAATTAATTAGGTGTCTTAGAGTTTTTTTTTTGCAAAAAAATTCATGAAGAAGCCAATTTTTTGGCCCAAGATCAAAATAGGGTATGCAAAATGTGAAGTAAAGCTTGATAGGTCAAGTTTGGAAGCTCAAATCAGCATGGAGGTTTAGCATGGGACCTCAATTATTTAGGGGATTTTGGAGAGGGTCTTGAACTTGCATTTTGTGTAATTTGTTCATAGGTTTGATGTCACATCTTTATGAACAATCCTTAAGGGGTAAAACCACCAAAAACCCTCCTAACACCCCAATTTGGACCAGTTTGTAGAGATTGAGTTGGAAACCTCATAAAATTCCATATTTTATTCCTAAAACATATCATTATTTGTATATACTCTTAGAGTGGCTTCCATATGCAATTTTTTTGTACTGTCATTTATACAGCATGGTACAAAAACTATACTTTTTCATGATTTTGAGATAAAATAAGGGTTATGAAGAGTGTAAAAGGATGCCAATAAATGTGGGAGCTGTATAGATAATTTTTAACCTTATAAAACTCAAAAATACATTAAAAATTATCCATATATTCCTAAACCATTAAATCCTTTTCTGCCAATTAGAAAATGCCTCAAAAAGGCAAGTTTTCTTATGGCCATTTCATGGTTCTAGTACCTCCATAGTGTTCTAGACCACTAAAAGTGACATGGATATTGATGTAAGCTTGGTAAAATTAAATCAAATGGTTTTGATGAGTTCTATATGTGTTTTCTAGGCCTAAGAGGGCTAATTAGGCCTTATTTGGCTAAAAGAAGGTGCTAGAAATCATATCCACACTTTGAATTTGGCCACCAAAATTTGTGAAGAGATGTAATGGGATAGAGGGTGTCTATAAATGTGATCATATTATAATCATCACCTTCATATTATCTCATATAAGGATATTTTCTTGAAAAAAGGCTATAAGGAATTCATAAGAAATGCATGGCTTTGGTGTAGAAAGAGCTTTGTTTGAGTGATTGATGCATCAAATTACCTTGTTCTAAGTCTGGTATGCTCTTTAAAAGTCATCCATGGAAGATATATGCAAAATTTAAGAAAACTTGAGCAAAGATCCACTTTCTTCTTCTACGCCTTAGTGGAAAATGAGCATTACAAGGAGCTAGAGGATGAAATCAATGTATATAACTCCTAATAGGCCTTAGCAAGATATTACATGAAATGGTACATCACATAAAGAGTTAGGGTGAGTCATGGTTTAAATATTATTAAATTTTCAAAGGTGGAAAAGGTCTAAACTCCAAGGAAAGCATCCTTCCTCATTCCTACACCAAGATTCAAGATAAAGTCAAACTTGCCTTTGAGAAATCTTATAAGAGTCCTATCAAGTTTGAGTTACATCATGCATGAGTTTAGGAGTCAAAGAGGAATTTTTTTATGCATTTAAGACCTATGTTAAAGGGGGGAAACTTCTTCACCAAGGATATAGAGCTTTGGAACAAGTATTTAGGCACCTATGTTGGTCAAACATCATAAATCAAGGATAAGGACTTCTTCCATCTTTAAAAACTCTTGAAACATGATACACCATATTTCTTAAGGAGAGGAAAAAGGAATAATTAAAATGGTATGTACCTTGTTTGGAGAATCTATTTTTGAAAGGACATTTTCTTAGTTTTGGGGTTCTTGTCTCTTTCTCTCTATTCTCTCCTATTCTCTACATGTAAGCCAATTTTTGGAATTTCAATAGATCCTTAACCTAAGTTGTGTCAAGGGTGCTCAAAAAACATTTGTACTTACCTATTTTTATGAATAAGATATAATTCATACATCCTCAAATCTTGTTTTTAGTTTATTTTCATGGTTTGTTTATTGATGATAGTGATAGTTCATGCTTCCTCTCATCTTGTCCTTTCCTATTTACCTACTTGAAAGTGTTAGCTCATCCCTATAGTTTGAATAATGTTTTAAATCATCTTGTTTATATTGCAAGTGTAATATTTACTTAATGTATTTGAAAGACCTATGGAATAGGTGCCTTAGATCATGAATCAAGTTTGAGCCTCTATATGAAACATTGATGTTTGGAGGCTCTCATTTGAGAAGTGTAATTAAGTTCATGTTATTATTCATACTTGTAGTGCATACAACATAAATGAAGGTCACATTTTAGTGTATCACCTCAGTTAGATAGTTTTTTCTTTTAGTTTACATTTTTCCATTTTCCCTTACAAGCTAGTAGTGTAGAGTAGGGATCCTAGTTAATACATCCAGGGGAACTAGCCCTTCAAATCTAGATAGTCAATCTACTTATTAGGCCACCCATAGCCTAGGATTGTATCCATGTTACTTTAGACTGTGAAGGCCTAAAACTACCTTCACAAGGGTGCAAGTATAGTAGTCAATAATTACCAAAGCATAAATTAGAACAAAAAAAAGGTTTAAAAATCACAATCATAACAAGAAACAATACAATAAGCATAGATAAATCAATCAAATTTGCCTCTCCAAAAGTAGGCCCAATGTTCAATATGGTATGGGTTTGGTCAAAAATATCTACAACATAATGATTATCATGGTCAAGGTTTAGGAAAATAGGTCCAAGGCGTCACTTCTCCTATTCTCTAAATTGATAATATTAGTCAAAAAGGTTTGGGGTTTATTGAAAATCATAAGGCACATCAATCAAAGATACAGTTTATCAAGGTAAAAAATCTAGATACATAGGACATGTTACAAAAAGAGCAAGATCTTAAGTTACAAAGTCAAAGTCATGCTCAACAAACAAGCATTATCAAAATGGGTTTTCTAGTAAAAGATCCTCCATAACACCATGTGTCTACAATAAGAATAGTTTCAAAGCAAAAAATCACAATCAATATGCCAAAGCACAATTTAGAAAGGTCAACTCCACTTTATGTAGTAATTCCTTCTAGCACACCAGGTTAATATGGTTCTAATCTAGAACAATATTATGATTTTGATGAGGAACAATACTTAGATTCTTACTACAATATTTAATTACAACATAGCAATCACACTACATGAGATATTATAAGTCCTATATTCAAAACATGCCATAGTGATAGTGAGTCTCCCATGAGACTCATTGGTTAGTATGGTTCTTACCCTTGTACATACTTCCTTCTCTCCCTTGTTCCTTGTCTATAGTTTATTTTCATTTGCTTGTATATATATATTATACTCAGAAAACACAAAAACACTATAACATGTCAAAATACAAAAACATTCAAATATTTCAAAAATCAATTTTTTTTTTAGATTGTATGCATTAAATTGTTTACATTTCTACTACTTTCAAGATATTGCATTTTGCTAGCTATCCTAGTGTAGTTGGTTTTATCATACATTTATGCTTCACTTGTTCTTGTCAGGTGCTTATAGATTCTAGATAGGACTTTGGTCCACTACACCAATCTAGACTAGATATCATCTACCTATTGGGGGTATTTACAATGATCTAGGTATATACATTGCTACATCTTCCCACTTGGGGGCATCTCCTACATAGTTGTTATAACCAGGTTCTATCTTACATACTATACATTCAAGTTACACATTGATTTATATTGATATTGATCATTGTTATTCATTACTCAGATTTTTTTGTTGAATTTTATCGGTTAGCTTCAGTATATATGCACCTTAACATCTACATAGATGTATATTACATAGTAATTCATGTTTTCATTTCTAGTACCTAGATTAGAATTTATTGTGTTAGTATGCTTTTTACATGTTCAAAGGCATTTGAATATGCCATTGTTCCTTGAATTCTATGCCACTTATCTATTTATATGCATTGGACATCTACCCATGTCCCTTATGTGTGTTATTTCATGTTTCTATATGTGGAAATTTAAATATGTCCTTCTCTGTAGCTCTACACTAAATTTTTTAATGTTTACATATGTGGACATTTGAACATGTCTTTGTATGTTTTCATTCTCAAATTTAGTGACATGTGCCCATGTCAATTATATTATGGCCCCTTGGCCTACATTTTGCATGCCTCATGTAATTTTATGTTTACTTCTTTTATATGCTTCTACACCATGACACTTGTATTTACTTATTACACACACACACACACACACACACACACACACACACACACACACACACACACACACACACACACACACACACACACACACACACCAGTGTTTGATGCCATGAGAACTCTCATACATCTACCTATCCTAATTGGGAGCCTTGATGGACATCATGCCCCATCTCCCTAGGTAGGAACTTAAATTTCACTACTATTATACATTACTTACATCTATATTGACACCCTTTTCTAATTCTAGATTACAACATACATCTTACATTTCATACTATTGCTTAGGTAAATTTACATTTTGATGTAATGTTTGTACATTATATTGGAATATCATGCTTCAACTAACACATTTTATAGAGCTACTTATTTAGAGGGTAATTCTTCCATATATTTCACAAATACCCTCAAAAGAGGGGGAATTTAAAGGGGTTGTCAAAGAGATTAGGCTCTTATTTTTATTTTCATAGATACATTTCAGCACACATGCTCATTTATAAAGATCAGACTTCAGGCAGACACAAAACATAATATAGGTTCAATAGTCAGTTTAAACCACATAGAGCTCAAACCAAGTAGACATTAGCACCCAATTTGGGACATTATCACCATAGGGAACTATTGTCTAATAAACCCAACTTCATGATAATCTAGATCATTCAGACCAATATACTAGGTACAATATACATTTGTATAGATATAGTCACAGGTTTGGCGGTTATATTCAAATTTAGCCCAGGTTCAGTCATTTTAATTTGGATTCATACTAATTATGTAGATTTGGGGGAATAATGCACAACATGATCACTCATACATTTAGATCAGTACACAGATTCAATTATTACATACTCAATTTATATTATGTATACTCAAATACCATATTATGGGCATGTGTGTGACACATAGTTTCTATATACTCAACTTCAAATAGGTTGACCAGATAGAATGAAAAACTCTATGCTATTCTCTATGTTGAATACACTTGATATCACATTCCATGTTGTCACTATATTCATGCCTTACTCCATCTATAGTGGTTGGCATTCTAGAGTGGCCCAAAGCTTCCTAATATACCCGAATGGCCACAGAGTTGAATACATAGTTAGATAATTTCAACACTTTACATAGTATAATTACAGATGAATTTACTTCACATAATGGGTATCACTAGAGTCATGGCCTAATTGAGTTATTGAGCCACCTACATGAGGGAGTTAGACACACATATAGTCTTATCCAAGCTATTCACAGAGATCAGGATCCAACAAGCAGGGGTGGGCAATGATAGAGTCAATACTACATTGATTTCTTGAGTCACCCGTATGAGGATTGAGCAAGCTATCAGCTCAGTTCAAGTTATTCAATGATATAATCATTGTGCACTTTCACACACATAGGTTATCACTAGGTTCATGCATTGGTTCACATACCCAATGAGGTGTATTCATTTATTTCATCTCTCTTTACTCAGTTATTTCATTTCAGCATAGACTTTTGATTTTGATTATCTCATTAGTAAGGATTGATTTTTTTATGTTTTATTATATGATCCAGGCATCAATTTAGGTGACAATTCGGGTGACAGTTCCACCCCAATTGATGACAGAACTTCCGGGAGCCATAACTTTTGCACCGTAGCTCCAATTGACTCGCCGTTTGAATCGTTGGAAAACTAAGAACGAGGGGAACATCGTGAAATGGCATTGAGCTCTGCTCAATGAAGTTTGACCCCAAAAAACCCAATGGAAGTGCCTCAAATTTCAATTTTAATAGTGCTGTCTAAAAATAGTAAGTTTCTAAAAATAGTAATTTCTTGAATTATGTATTGTTTTAAATATTGGAAGTCGTACCACTTCATCTACCTCGAGATTGGTGACCTTCCACATCCTTCCCATGCTTTCAAATTGTGTATAAAAGAAGAGGTAACCCGAAATGTGAGGACAGACATCTCTTCCCAGAGATAAGCATATTTCTGTATTGCGATTTTGAGTAATACTACATCTCTTCTCAGAGAATTCATTGTTATTGTGTTATTTCTATATTATTGTGATATTTATCAACCAAAACTTCTGAGTTTTGGATCATTATAAGACATTGATTTAGATCATGTTTCACATACACAGACCCATATTCATATATTCAAACTTAGTTACATGGGCTTCACTTCTAAGGTAAGTCCAGGTATGCTTCTTTTTTATTTATATTGGTCATTTCACTTTGCTACATTACTATCATAAATGGAGGGCAAATGTAATCACCTAAAAGTGGTAATTGGATGTTAAGAGTGTCACTTGAGTTACCCTATCCCTAGGCTTGCCATAGACCTATTCTAAAGCCTTAGACTTGCATTTCTAGCCATTCACCGAACCTTGTTCACTTACATCCATTCAAAACATAGTCCCTAAAGTATCACATCTGACCCTAATCCAACTTTCCCAAAAGTCTGCCAAAAGGACATTAATGCCATATTTGGGACACTACAACTACATGGTACTAGTGTCCCCAACTAGGCACTAATGTCCTTAGCCCTAACTCTTCACAAAGAATACTTTTTCAAATGTGTGCCTTTCCTAAGGTTGGCTTAAACTCATTTTCTTATCCACACAAATCACAAAACCCTATAAATACAAGTCTAATCCACCGCTATTGACTAGATGGAAAATAAATGCAAAAGCTATTCAAACCAAAGACAAAGTTATGTAAAATCAAGGCATTTGATCCCTATGCTGCGTTACTTTTTGTATACTACCATCTACAACAATCCTAAGCCTAGTTTTCAAGCATTCCAAAGCTCAAGCACATTCAAGGCATCAAAGGCCACTCTCATTCTAGCATTCACTTGCACATACATCAAATGCTAGGTGGGAGAACTACCACAGACTTGATCCCTCTTCAGAGTATTGGTATGTAGGCAACTCTCTACACAACAGGGTATTGATGATGTCTAGTCCATCCTACTAACACAGTGAAATCTTGCTCATATCACACTTACAAAGAGAACTAGGGTTTGCACATAAAATCAAGCTTCCTCGATCTCAGAGGAATAGAACACATAGACATAGGTGTAGGTACTCAAAAATAGAAACAGTCGTGTAAAGAGGACATTAACACTACATCTTGGACACTACACATGAATGGTGTTACTGTTTAAATTGGGCACTACTATCTAGTGAATAGATGAATATTGGAATCATGTTTGTGACACTCAGAGCTACTCATATCTCTAATTTCAGAACCTAGATCATCTGCGATAGTTTGTTTTCAACTAAGTATATATTTATCCCTATTTATTGTTATTATTTAAAAATTAATCAAGATCAAATTTATTTACAAATCAATAAGTTAATTATTGTAATTTATTTAATTGATTTAAATATCTCAACCCTTTCACCAAACATAAATAATTACACTTGTAAAATTCTAAAAAATTAAATGAATTATATTGAAATATTTTTATAACAAAATCCCATAAAATTTTTAAGATAAAAAATAAAAATTATATATACCACCAAATCTCTAGGATAAATGTTTTATCTCTAAATTTTATGGTAAAGTTTAATGGAATAATCTTAATTAATCATGATAAAGTTAACTTTGACTTTGATTTTCAAAATAACTATAGTTAGAGAATAGTTTTGTCTATTTGGCAAAAGCCAAGTAAAATTTTGACCGAATTCACATATTTAATACAAATAAAAATTATAATTTACAAAGCGCTCATTTTTATATGCTTAAAATTGAAAGAAAGGGAGGTTAATTATTTTGAAAAGAAAGCTTAACTATAATCCATCACTTTGTCCATACATTTCATTTAAATGCACGTTTTCATTAGATGTAAGCAAGTGCATTTATGGCTTCAAATGATGACCACTACATAGACATAGTTGACCACTCGAAATACTTATTATATTCATGTAATAATGTCTCTCCCACTTTCGTTACAAACAAAAAGCAAGCATAAATTATTAGCTACCAAATATAAATTATATTAAATGAATTGAATCCCAATAAATGTGTTGGGTGGGTTGACAATCAGGAAGGTCTTATTCATTCCACTAAGGAAGGTCTTTTTCTTTATAATCCCAAATCATATGACTTGGCTAACCCCGCTTGCTTTCTAATCTTAAATGATACACCCAACCCACTTGTTGCAATACTCGATATTTATAATTTATAATTTACCTCTTTAAGAGAGGGACATAAATAATGTACCTCTTTATGATTTGATTGTAATAAAGAGCCTCCTCATTTGTAACACAAATATGAAGTTACGATAACATTTTTAAAACGTTGTCCTAAAAATAGTCACTAATTAATAAGATAATTATCCATTATTATTTCAAATTAAATAGTATTAGTATGTTTTTTTTTTTTTTGGATTTATAATAGATAGTTCTGGATCCTCTTTTTTATTTTTTGTAAGTTTTTATTGTTCTTCTTCTTTTTTAATTTATTGTTTCAAAGATTTTGTTTAGAGAAATCTTAATGTTCTTAGATCTATTCGAAGTGTGTTAAGTGCTTCTAAGCCTTTTCTTTTTATTTCCGTAAAATCAGATTGCTTTAGCCTCTTGAGTCATTCCCTTTTCACCTTCTAGTCATTGGATGTTTGTTTCCTCGTCAATATAATACTCATTTGAATTCAATTTTCTATAAATACATAAGTATTAAAGTTCATTGATAACAATAAATTATATTATAGTAGAGTGGTTTTACATCCATTACACTACACCTAACCATAAACAATTTGTAATTCAAATCTAAACAACTTTACTTTGAAAATATATAAAAAAATAAAATAAAATAAATAAATAAATTTAATTGAATAAAAGAATAATGCAGAATAATTGAAAAATAAAAAACTCTGGTTTTAAAAATAATATTGAATTGTCATAAATTTGTAAACTATCATAAACTAAAATTAGTTTCAAACAATCCAAGAACTATGTCAAACATGGACCAAAAATTTCAAAGAGAATTGACAACTTAAAAAATTTATTGAGGACCATACCATTCCTATCTTAACATGACCAAGATTATACCACTATGTTCTTTGTCACTATATAATTATTCATAATACATTTGAAAACTATGATCCTTTGCTCTTATGCTATAAAAGACTTTATCACTTTTCCATAATACATTGTGGATCTTTGATAAATTTATTTCCTTTCTTAAAATCCTAATCAACTCAAAATACCTTACAAAATCTTAAAAAATGGATTAATCATTTAGGCACATGTCTCAATCAGATCCCTATTCTTAGATAACTTGAAAACTAACACTCAATTTAGTTCATCAATAAATCATGGATGTAATCATTAATTCTTATATGACTTTTCACAAGCATGATAAAAATAAAAATGTTGCAATATGAAGACTCTAAATCAAATTATTTGAATTTCTACTCTTCAATAAAATATAAAAAAATTATTATCACTCTTGACCTTTTCTTTGAACTCTCATCACATTCTCTCTTGTATCTTCATTGCTTATATGTACTAAAGTACTTGTGAAATTATAGACTTCTCAAATTCAAGTTAGGACCCAATTGCCATGTAAGTTGACAAACAAAGAGAGATAAAATCAAAAAAAGAAGTGTAGAACCTCGAAGAAAAAAAGGTAAGAGCCAAAGGGACCCACAAGAAAAAGAGGATCATGACCATAATGGTATGGTATTGGATAACCAAAACTATAGTGCCACGGTCCAAGTCAACCATGATCATATTGCTATGGTGCTAGTAAAAATTATAAAGAGACAAAAAAATTGAAAGAAAGAGGAAACCAGAGAAGAGAGAAAAAAAAGAGGATAAGGAAGAAATATGGCCCAACACAAAGAAAAAATGCATCAATAAGAGCCTAATATGAAATGATAATTGATAAACACATAAGAACCTTAGAACTATGCAAACTAACATATAAAATAACCCACATGCCAAAAGTTGGTGTCTACATAGTGTTCCACTTTGATGTGTGTGTATGTGTACATATAAAAGTAAAAATAAAAGTGTATTTATGAATGATCGTAGAAAATTTTGTGCTCAAAACATGTCATATTTCTTGAAGCCAATATAGGAATAATAATTATTTAAAACTCAAAAGGAAAGAGAGGTTGCCTTATTACCACCATAAAATAACCATGGAGATCCTAGAAAAAACATCCATGCTTTTGTGTATAGAATGTGAAAACATATGTACTTGTAACATATATGAAACATGTATGAGTGAATTAATTTCTATAAAATTATAAAATCAAGAATAATTGCAATGAAAAGAGGTAATATAAGAATGAATAGTGCTAGTTGTGTATAAACTATGAATCCACCTTTATGAAATCCATAACTTAGAATTTGTGTTGACTCTAAGTATATACACATATGGTTAAGGAGACTAAGTTAAGTACATTATGCACTTCCATGTGATTTCTTTCATATACAAGAGAAAAGATAATATGTTGTGTATCATCATGTGACTAAAATATTGGGGAGGAAAAATAAGTAGTTCACATACCCCCATTTGAGGTGTGGGATGAACCTATGAATCACATATCTCAAAAGAAATGTATTACACGTACTATGCATAAAATAAAAATAAAGGGCCCCTTATATATAATCATAATAAGATGTCATCATGATAGCATAAAAATAATAAGTAATTTGACCCGTATGTGTTTGAATCTAAGTCATACAAGTAAGATATCATCATGATAAAACATTACTAAGGTTGTTAGTGCATGTGTGTCTAAGCACTATGTTCAAAATGATAATAAATTTCCCCTTAATGGGAGATATATAGTCCATTTAAACACAATAATGTTATGCCTCAATATAGATAATTTATAGTCAATATAAGTGCAACAATATCATTACCCTTGATGCAAAATATATCCTCATTAAATCATTATTTTAATATATGGTATTGAGTGGGCATGATATAATCAATCTAGAGGAGAAAATAAGGGTCCTTTTCCCAAATATATGGATGATATAAATCATAGAAATGTAGTCAAGAACATAAAACACTTGCATGATATGAATCATGGTGAATAATAGACACTAAGACGTGTAGATAGGATGACAAAATAAAATTATATGAAAGACAATAGGGAAAATACATACAAGGTTGAAAAGGAAAAAATATAGCCAAATGGAAAATGCATTCTATGTGTAGATGCCTACATATGGATTTATATGTTAAACTAATCTTGTATACTTGAAGAATATTACTCAAGGCTCTAACCTTCAATTTTATACCTTCCTTATAGTTGATAGGCTCACCTTCACCATCCCATTGGGACTAAATACTTTATATTATAGTCAGACCTTGATATTCTAATTACCTTGATCACATGTAGCCCATAATATGCTTGAATTATTTCATAAAACCCTACTTTGCATTAATTCCTATTTTTTGTGCATTAAATTTGGGGTTGCATACTTCTAATTTTCTAATTTTATTTAAACAACATAGCTAAATAAAATCAATTTTACATTAGGGTTTAAATTTACATCTAATTTAAATTGTTGCAAATAAACCTACATCAAAAAAACCTAACCCTAGACAACACACATTAGGGTTACAATTTCTTGTTTTTCTATTTTTATGTGCATAATCTAGCCCATCTCATCATGATTATAATGACATAAGAAATAGATTACTTTTTTTTGCGGAGTCTCATACTTTCCTTTGCATTCTTTTCCCTTTAGTTCAAAATAAAATAGGAAAAGACATATAAATATGCATACATGATATTTTAAATCAACTAAATTATCTTTTGTGTTTCATTCTTTCCATAGCATGTTATCTTTCTTCTATGTGCAATACATATAAGACATTAATATTTTACCTCATAAACATATGCATACATGATGCTTCAAATCAACTAAAATATCTTTCATGTTGCATTCTTTCCATATCATGTTATCTCTCTTCTATGTGCAATACATATAAGACATTATTATTATATCACATATACATATGCATACATGATGTTTCAAATCAACTAAAATATCTTTCATGTTGCATTATTTCCATAACATGTTATCTTTCTTCTATGTGCAATACATATAAGAAATTATTCTTTTATCACATAGACATATGCATACATGATGTTTCAAATCAACTAAAATATATTTTATGTTACATTCTTTCCACAGCATGTTATCTTACTTCTATGTGTAATAACTTTAAGATAATATTCTATCCACACATAGATAACTTGGTAAATCAAATATTAGTTATGTTCCTTAAAATCACTCAAAGCTCCCTAGATGCATTTTGTTCTTTGGTTCATTCCTTATACATAATAATTCCTATACATATAGGGGAATAATTAGTCTTTCTTATCCCTCCTTATTCTTGATCACAAACATCTAACTCACATCCTACATCTGCTTGTAGATCTTCACTCTTGTTAGACCCTACAATTTAGGTTATGATGTCCACATGTGATCCTAAAGTTTGACAGGTTTTCCATAGCTATGATTATAGCTTTACAGATCAGAGCAATGATTCTTTGAGTAGATATCCATTTTAAATATCTTACAACACTTTGACACATACAAAGATATTTTTTATGTGGCACTTCAAGATACTCAGGTACTATGAACATTCTAAGCCTGCCTATGTGTTTTTTATTATCAACACTATAAAATAAAATAAAAGAGCACATTTATTTTGAAGATAAGATCTTACATCAAAACATATCATTGAGCTACACCTACCTCTCTATATTAATTTATGAATTAACAAGGTAGGTGTCAAATGATTTTTAGTTGATAATGGATCCAAGTTGAACATCTGAAACATTTTTTTCCTACATCGTCTTAACATCCATGCTATAGATTTAGATCCTTTTGATATGAGAATCCAAAGGTTTGACAATATTTGACAAAGAGTTTTGGTTCAAATCACATTAAACCTTACCCTCAGATCCCACACACTACCTAAACATGCCAATTCATGCCAAATGATCTTAGCTATAGTCTCTTACTTGGTAGACCATGGATCCATGTTATGTATGTAGTTACATCAATGCTACATGCATGCTTGAAATTTAGTTACATAGGCCATATATACACATGCCCAATGGATAAATAACCATTTAAGTAATTTTAACATATCGAGCCTTCACATAAATACATTACACACATGTATTTTAATACTCCATAACCACAATCTATAATTCAAAAGACACATACAACTCCACCAGCTATTTCTAATACATAGGGTAATAAGTTTACTTCACCTTTCATAGTATGATACTTTTAGAATATGGGTTACATAGGTCAGGGACATGAAAAACATGAACAAGGAATTCTAAATCCTATTGAAGCATATGATCAATAGGGCAAGAAAAGACTTGGCTATAGAAATGATACATCTAATGTCAGATCTTCTCAAAATGCCTCTCAACGCATCACATTTTATCCATCTATCCCATGAGTATTTGATACAGTGAATCACATTTATACACTTTTATTTATATACCCCAACCTCATTGATGATACAACTTCACCAAATATACCAATTATCGATGAGTTTTCTAACAATGAATCTCTCTTAGAATTCCTAGGTGCCTATGAGGATATCCCTTCTTCCTATCATAAGAATAGGTTTCCTCATTCCAAAAGCACTCATACATACTTTGGTGAGCATTCAAATGATTTGGATCATAGGTTACTTGATACATATGATACAATCCACACAACACCATATAATTTAGATAATGTCACTTCTTTCAAGAATAGAATAGTGAAAACATTATGTGCCAAATACAAGATCCAACATACATTATCCACACCATACTACCTAAAAGATAATGGTTAGACAAAGGCAACGAATAAGATAATCAATAAAATTTTCAATAAAATCATCATCAAGTTTGGTGATGATTGGCACAATCAACTCGTATATGCACTTTGGGATTACCACACTATTATATGTACACCAATAAGAGCTACTCCCTTTTCACTTATATATGGCACAAAATCTATTATTCCCTAGGAATTAAAAATCCCATCTTTATAGGTCTCTTTAAAAGGACTCATTATAAATGAAAAATATAGAGAGTGGCATCTCCATGAACTAGAATAATTGGATCATACATGTATCCAAGTTGTAGGGCATCTCAGATCTTATTAGAAGTGAATCTAGGAGACATACAATAACAAAGTTCATAACCAAGAATTTGAAATCAATGATCTAGTATTAAAATAAAATCTCATAAATGTTAATGTCAAAGAAGAAAACAAAGGAAAAATTAAACCCAATTGTCTTGGACCATACATACTAACCCAAAATATTATCTTGAAATTATATCATCTAGCTTCACTCAATGAAAAGGCAATAAAAAATACACTAAACATTATGCATCTAAGGAAATTTTACATATAAAAATATGAACTTTTCATTTTCAATTGGATTATACATACTTCCTTCTCACTCTTTCTTCTTGTACATAATTTAATTTTGTAAGATTTTACATAAATTATACTAATAAAACATAAAAACAATATGATATGCCAAAATACAAAAATATTCAAATACTTCAAAAATCCAAAAAAATTATAGATTGTATGCATTGCTTTGTTTACATTTCTACTACTTTCTAGTTATTGCATATTGCTAGCTATCCTATTGTAGTTGGTTTTATCATACACATATGTGTCACTTGTTTTTGTCAAGTGTTTAAATATTCCATACATGATTTCAATACATTACATTGATCCAGACCATATATCATCTACCCATTGCGGGCATCTCCTATACAGTTTATATAACTAGGTTTTATCTTTACATACTATACATTCTAGTTACACATTGATTTATCTTGATACTTTTCATTGCTATTCATTGCTCAAATTTTGATTACTATCAATAGTTAGATTTAGTATATATGCACCCTGTAATTTACTAGATTTTTGTTACACAATTATACATACTTTCATTTCTAGTTCCTAGATTATACTTCATTATGTCACTGTGATTCTTACATCTTTGAGGGCATGTGAATATGCCATTATTCCTTAGCTTCTATGCCACTTATCTATTTATATGCCTTGGACATGCTCCCATGTCTCTTGTGTGATCTCTTTCATGATTCTATATACATACATTTGAACATGTACTTCTCTATTGATCTATACCAAATTGCTTGTTGTTTATGTATTTGGAAATTTGAACATGTCATTTTATGTTTTCATTCTTATATTTAGTGACATGTTCTCATATCCCTTGTATTATGTGTCTTTATCATACCTTTTACGTGCCTCCTTTATATGTATGTTTGATTCTTTTGTATGATTCTAAATCATGGCACTTATATTTTCTTATTACACACACACACACACACACACACACACACACACACACACACACACACACACACACACACACACACACACACACACACACACACACACACACACACACACACACACACACACACACACACACACACACACACACACACACACACACATGCATGCATGCACATGCACACACATGCACATGCATTCACGTGCACATGCATGCACGTGCACACACACACACACACATGCACATACAAAAACACACACATACACACACACACACACACACAAATTTTCAATGCCATGAGAGATCTCATACATCTACCTATCCTACTTAGGAACCTTGATGGACATCATGCCCCATCCCCTAAGTAGTTGCTCAGATTTGAATGTTGCTATACATTGCTTACATCTATATTGACACCCTTGTATAATGTTATATTACAAAATACATCTTACATTTCCTAATATTGTTAAGATACATTTACATTATGATGTTATGTTTGTAAATTATATTGGAATATTGTGCTTTGACTAACTCATTTTGTAGAGTTACTTCTTTAGAGGGAATTTCTTCCATAGATTTCATAACTACACTCAAAATAGGTGGCATTTATAAGGGGTTTCACATAGATTAGGTTGATATTTTGCTTTTCATAGATACATTTCAGCAAATATGCTCAGTTACAAAGATTAGACTCAGGGCAGACATAGAACATAACAAAGGTTCAACAGTCAATTTAGAACACATAGAGATCAAAATAGGTAGACATTAGCACCCAAATTGGGACACTAACACCATAGGGCATTATTGTCCACTAAAGGGCACTACTATTTAATATCCCTATCTTAAGGATAGTCTAGATCATTTAGACTAGTACACTAGGTACATTAAAGATTTTCATAACTATAGTCATACGTTTGGTAGTTATGTTTAGATTTATCTCATATTCAATCATTTTAATTTAGATTCATACCAATTATTTAGATTTGGGGTAATCATGTGTGTGGCATGATCACTCATACATTTATATAAGTACACATATCTAACTATTACATACTTGATTCAATTTTAGTATACTCAGATAATAGATTAGGGGCATGTGCAAAAAACATAGCTTTAATAGACTCAGTTTTAGATAGGTTGATTAAATGGGATGGAAAATTCCATGTCATTCTCTAATTTTTCTACACTTTATATCACATTCTAGGTTATCATTAGATTCATTCCTTACTCTATATGTAGTGGTTGGCACTCTCGAGTGGCCAAGAGCTGCCTAATATACCTGAGTGGTCATAGATTTAAATACATAGTTAGATACTTGACCAAATTTGACCCTATAAGTCAAATTGGGACCCTTATAGGTAAAAAATTGATTTTTAGATGGTTTAGGGGTCTAATATTTTGTCTATGATTTATCAAAGTTCTACTCCAGGATATTTTGATAGTGTTTCCCAACATAGTCAAATCTGTAGGTTGAAAGATAAAGATATGTTGGCACTTTTATAATGCCATATCTTGCACATAATAAGGCTTCAGGACTAAATGGATATATGGATCAAATATCTTATGAAAGAGGAATAGATGTGTCAATTTGTAGGTAATGTGACTAAGTGCAACAAGAGTGATGCAGGTGAAAAGTTATCCTTCTAGGCAAAATGAATGGTCTCCATACTTAGATAAAATCTACACAAGGTCATAAAATGTTGTCATGATTTTACAAAGATCATCTATGGAGATTTGTAAGAGAAATAATTAGTAGATATGTTATGGGTTTTTCATGATCATTCTAGAGATATGATCCATAGGTTCAATTAAGAAGGAATGAGCTCAAAATTGATTTATATTTGCTATCAGAATAAATAGGGTTTCTTAAAACACTAAGTGTTTAAGTCATGGCATCAACAATCACTTTCTATTTTAATGGTGACTGGCTATAGCTTGGACCCGATAGATTAATTTATAACTTAAGCCTTTGTCATTATTACAAAACCAACCCCTTGACCTAATAATTATCAGCTTGAGAAATGATTAAAGGACTTTATATCTTCCTAAGTATAATATTTAATATATGTCCCAACTTGATCAAGAAATGTCAATTCATCATATGCAAATGATCCAAAGAATCAAATCAAAGTCAAATTATCAAAGGGACCACCAAGTTAATTTGTAAGTGATAAGTATCACATTCACAGAGCTTGTCAGACATAGACCTAATGAGCATAAGCTTGTCAGAGTTAATGCTCAAGCTAGTTGGAAGATCAATGGTTAGAAATTAATCAAACATTGGAGATCTAATGGAGTGAATGGACTTAAATTCTATAAAGTGATCAACGCTTATCAATACAATGATGAATTAAAGACCAAGAAAGTATGAGAAGATCGATAGAGTGAAAGTGATCTAAAGACATAGGAAGCAATGAGATGAGGTCAAAGTGTCAAATTTTAATGACCAAGTAATGCAAGTTCAAATATATAACAACATATAGGAGTTAGGATTTGGAGATCTAATAGTGTGAGATGATTCAAACAGTCAGAGAGCTCAAGGGGTCAACACATGACATAAATGCATGAAGATACAGTTTGATACTAAGATCCTATGGATTAATGTGAATTTGCTAAGTGGAACCAATAGGGACAAGGTTAATAATTCAAAGGTATATCTAAGGGCTCATGTTTGCTCGTATCTAGAAGATATGATAGAGAAAATGAGAGTCAATGTGTCAATGAGCCAAGTCATATTTTGATGGCTAATTAGGGCAAAGGTGAGCCTAGGGTTTTTGACAAGGGTCAAGAATCCATTTTAGACCATGGAAAGTAGGGCCTTGTAGGGTTTTCTTGATACTATTAAAGGTCATTCAAATTCCATGGAGAAGTCTAATTGATACAATCAAGCACATGGAACATAAGGGAGTGTCATTGGATCTTATATTGATCTATGGTTTGATAACTTCGAGCTTACAAGGTTCTTTCTTATGATTAGTTTGCTAAGTTAAAGATGGATCTATGTATAATGAATTTTGGTCTTCATAGAGATATAATAGGTTTGTTTGAACCTATTATAATATAGAAGGTGCTAAAGGATACATGGGTCTATTTTACTATAAATTATATAGGAAAACTAATGTCCTTAGATTGGTTTTTTGATTATAAGTGGGACCTATGATCTAAATCTAGAAAAGGAATGAATATGAAATTAATGCAAGGGTTCCCATTATAAACAAAGTAGGTACTCCAACACCTAAGACATGGCATGATTATCAGTATCAGGACTCAAAGATTTGATCCTCATAAGCACATCAAGTGGACATAAGGTCCCAAGGTGGTGAGATGGTATTTGTAGAGGAAGAAGTGTAGAGAGGATAAACTACTATCAAAGAGTGTCAAACATAGATATATATATATAGACATAGAGATAGAGTAACAGGGGTTAATGATGAAGGTAGTTTTCTGAGCCAATAAGAAGAATTTCATGCCACTTTTCAAGAGTTTCATGACTTGGGGTGACATTTGTGCTTCCTAAATTTGCATGATTAGTTTCACATTCCTTTTTCATGCACAAGTAACTCATTTTCTCTACTTGAAAAGTGTCCTTGTGACCTTTAGAATTCTTTATTCTCCTCTCTCTCTCTCTCTCTCTCTCTCTCTCTCTCTCTCAAGTTTTTAAATAATTATCCATTTTGGCCTTTGTAAATAATGGTCTAAATAAGTATGGAGAAGCCCTGCTCATTTTCATACCATGGATCAATAAAGACTAATTATTTTTACCTCTTCCATAACTATTTATAGTGTGTTCACTTGAATGATTAATCTTGATTATGTGATGACTGTTGTTTCCTTAGCATTGTTGTCTCATTCTCTCACCTATTTACAATTGGAATAATTCTTATTGTATATCATGTGAAGTGTTTAATGATGTTTCAAGGTTGAGTGAGTTATTTTATTCAAATAGTGCCATTATAGGCCTCTTGTCTAGTCTTCCTAGCCTAAACATTCATCACAACCTCATAATGAAATATTGATGTGAGAAGATGTAGATTAGAGAAGTGTATGTTTGGTTAGTCCCTTGTTCTCATTTTTAAAATTTAGTTGGTTGGTAGTCATCAACTAATTTGGTGTATCACCTCTTTTAGGATAGTTTACTTTCAATTTTCTCTCCCTTTTCCCTCAGAAGCATAGTTTTAGTAGTGATCTAGAAGTGGTACATCAAGGGAGCTAACCCTATCTATAGATTAACCTCATTCTTAGGCTATCAACAACATAGGCATGTTTCAATTATGCCACTTAGATGAGGAGAGTGAAGACATCTCCTCAAAGGGTGAAAATCCAAGTGACAATAGTTATTGGCACACCTAGTGGGACTAGGTCTAAAAGAAGAGGAATATTTTTGGTGTGTCTTTCCTCTATAAAATTTTGGAAGCAAGCACATTAGAACCAATGGTAACTCCAAATCAAGATTCTAGTTATGAGTAGACTAGGTATGTCTCAATGAAATTTCTAATCATTTTTTGCATCTCATTTGATATATGAGGTCAATATTAAAAGATATGGTGGTTACTCCTATTATCCACCCCCTTATCAGTATCCCTAATATGATCTTCATGATCCATATGAGTCTTATCAGCCCTACCATAAGCCCTATCAAAGCTATGAGGAGATTTATTAGGTTTTTCATGATATTTATCATTATGGATATCTCCATGATCCTTTAATTAGATAGTAAGCCCATCATAATATTGCTTCTCATCAACCCTATCATGACCCATCTATACCAACACTTAAGCTTACATTGATAAGCCTTGATAAGTATGCACTAGAGTTGATATCATCGAGATGTACCTACTCACCTGATTCATCATGTGAGAGAGTCTTTACAGTGAATAAAAAATAATGGAAACCTATTTAGAGAGAGAATTGGAACAATCTCACAGATGACATGATGAATGTAGGGGGTTACATTTAGAGCATTAAGGACAAGATAAAAGGCCTTGAGGAATAATAGGTATAACCTCATCAACCTTTTGTGCCTACATATAAACCACCTCAACCTTCTTATATGCCATCTATTTCTCCTCAAGAGACCATTCTAAGTGATCCTTTGAATGTTCCAAGTTATTCATATGTTCCTTAGACTGTTATTTCTTGGAAATCTATCCAAGAAAGCTATCAAATAAATACGGAGCTTGTTGTAGAACAACCTGTTGTTTGGGTCCAAGACTCCATCCTTCATTAAGAACCCATTATGAAGTCTGTTAAGGTTACAATATGGAATGAATTGGTGAAGTCATGGGGTGGGCAAACAAAAAAAAATCTATATTTGTAGGCCCACTATAAAAGAGGATCTACAACTCTATAAATCTCTCTCATCCCTCCTCAAGAATCTTCTTGTGGTTCCTGTCTTCATGAAGCTACTGACCACCTTAAAGAGAAGATATTCTAAGAGAAAATTGATAAGAAAATCAAAGAGATCCATTTAAGGAGATGAAGACAAGGAAAGAGGAGGAGAATTAGAATCAAAATATCAAAGGAGGACTTTAGTCTTTCCCATCTTGGAACCAAGTCATGCAGTCAAGAAAATCCAAGGTCATTCAAACTCCACTCCTTACCCCTCAAAATCCTAGAGACTTTCTTTCATGGAAAGTCATTCAAGGGGCAAAGAATTAGGAAAAGGAGGTGAAAGTAATCTAATAAGAGCAATTTCATGAGTAAAATCAAGTACCTGTGGTATCTTCTTTTGACCTTTCTCACCTTGTTGAGTATTTTCAAGGATATACTATGCCACTTTTTGATAAAGAGCCTCTCCTCTATGAGGAAAACCAAGAAGATGCATCCAAAGAAGAAGAAAATGAAGGTGACTTGAGTTATCAGGAAGAATAAATCATGATTTGGACAACTCTTTGGAAGGACAAGCATGCTTTAGTTTTCCATGATGATGTAAAGATGTAACAAGTACAAAAGAAAGATAAGGTAGAGGCTAAAAAAGTGCATGAAGAAGAAGTTACTGATGTACTAGAGAAAGATGTCCCAATTGGATAAGTTGATGTTTTCCATGAGGTCCTTGATAACACAAAACCTTCCATTTATCATGAAGAACAAGAACTTGTAGGTGAAGGGCAAATTAAAATTGAGAGCATTCTCAATCATTAGCTTGACATTGAAAAAGTAGTATTGATTAATCAATTTGAGATGTCAAAATAAGGCTTGCAACCTCATGTTTGCGTTCAATAAATTGATATGCTTGCTACTGACCTTTAGTTTGAAAAGGCTCGAATTGAATTGTAGCTTCATGAGAACAAATCTTCTAATTTTTTTGATATATTTCATTTAGGTTTTTCTTTACTTTAATGGGGTCTATTGAAAAATAATAAGATTACTATCATCAAGCAAGAGACGGTTGTTCTCTCAAGAGATGACATGTTTGAACTTTTCAAACATGGTTATCAACTTTTCTCTCCAACTTCAAACATCTCTCTACTCTTGGAAAATGAGAGTGAGCTCAAATGGCCTCAAGAAGTCACAAGATTAGGTCCATCCTACTTAGAGATCTAACTTATATGTCTGTTAAAGGAAACACATTAAGCTAGTCTATATGTTCATGATCAACAATTTAGGAATGAGGAAGAACTGAAGTTGTTCTTGTAAAGTCCATAAATTTATAAGGATTATGATTAGGTCTTGGAATCATATCTACAATACATGCACCTAAAATTGGTAGTAGAAGAACCAATTTCTTCCATAAGAAGACATGAGCATCTAATTACTCATAGTTATATAAGAGATTTGTCAAAAAAAAGAAAGTATGCTTTAAAGATCCAAGGTCCATAAAATACTTTCCCATTTGACTCAGGTGGAAAATACTTGTAGATTATATCCATGTACATGTTAGAGTAATTTCCATGCATTTCTCTAAGTGTTATTTCTAGCACATTTGTTTGTTATCCCTATTATAGGTTAGTTTCCTTTTCAATAAGTTATTTGGGCACTTTGTTCTATTTTGGTCCTTGTAGTTGTTTCAAAGAGGTCAGAGTAGGATTGCCAATCAATATGTTAGATCCAAGTATATACTCCATACCCAATGGAATGATAAGGCTACTCCTCTAGTTAGCATAATAGGTATTCCACCCCTATGAGTCACTAGTTTATTAACTAAATTTGACCCTATAAGTAAAATTGGGACCTCTATAGGTAAAAAATTTATTTTTAGATGTTTTGGGGGTCTAATATTTTCTCTATTCTTTATCAAAGTTGTGCTCTAGGACATTTTGATAGTGTTTTCCAACAAAATCAAATCTATAAGTTGAAATATAAAGATAAGTAGGCACTTTTATAATGCCATATCTTGTACATAATAAGGCTTCAAGACCAAATGAATATATGGATCTAATCTCCTATGAAAGAGGAATTAATGTGTCAATTTGTAGGTCATAAGACTAAGTGAAACAAGAGTTATGTATGTATAAAGTTATACTTCCAAGCAAAATTAATGATCTCCATACTTAGACAAAATATGAACAAGGTCATGCAAAGTTTTCATGCTTTTACAAAGATAATCTATGGAAATTTTCAAGATAAATAGATAGTAAATCTATTTTAGGTTTTTCATGAGCATTCTAGAGATATGATCCATAGGTTTAATTGAGAAGGAATGAGCTCAAAATTTATTTATCTTTGCTCCCAAACTAGATAGGGTTTCTTAATAAAACCCTAAGGGTTTAAGTCATGGAATCAATAGGCACTTTCTATTTTGATAGTGATTGGCTATATCATAAACTTGGTAGCTTAAGTTATAACTTAATCTTTTATCATCATTGTGAAACTAGCCCCTCGACCTAGCAATTACCAGCTCAAATAATGATCAAGAGACTTTATATTTTCCTAAGTATAAGACTTAATATATGTCCCAACTTGATTAATAGTTATTGATTCATTATATGTAAATGATCCAATGAAGTGAAGCAAAGTCAAATTGTCAAAGGGACCTCTAAGTTAACATGTAAGTGATAGATGTCACATTCATAAAACTTGTCAGATAGAGACCCAATGAGTATAATATTATTAGAGTTAATGTTTGAGTTAGTTAGAAGATATTATCAAATTTTCTCATGAAGAAGTGAGATGAATTCAAAGTGTCAAAGTTTAATGACCAAGTTAAGGTAAAGTTCATGTAAGTTCAAATATCTAAAAACATGTAGGAGCTAGGATTTGAAGATCCAATAACATGAGATAAGTCAAATAGTCAGAGAGCTCAAGGAGTGAACACATGGCACAAGAACGTGAAGCTATAGATTTATAGCAAGATCATGTGGATTAATGTGCATTTTCCAAGTGGCACTAGTAGGTATAAGGTTGATAATTCAAAGTTAGATCCAAGGTCTCACATTTATTCGCATCTGGAAGATGTGATAGAGTGAATGAGAGTCAATGTGTCAATGAGCCAATTTTGATAGCCAAATAAAGTGAAGGTGAGCCTAGGGTTTTTGATATGGGTTGAGAATCCATTTTTAATTATGAAAATTAGGGTTTTATAGGGTTTTATTGATGCCATTAAATCTCATTCAAATGTTATGGAGAAGTCTAGCTGATACATTCAAGCATGGGGAACATAAGGAAGTGCCATTGGAGCTTATATTTATCTCTAATTTGATAAGTTAAAGATTATAGGGTTATTTATTATGATTGGTTTGCCAAGTTAAAGAAAGATCCATGTATAATAAATTCTTGATCCCCAAAAAGATATAAAAGGTTTATTTGAACCTATTATAATATAGAAGGTGCTAAATGATCCATGGGTCTATTTTACTATAAAGACTATATGAAAACCAATGTAATTAGATTAGTTTTCTAACTATAGGTGGGACCTATGATCCAAATATAGAAAAGGAATGAATATGAAATTAATGTAAGGGTGCCCATCATCAACAAAGTAGGTACTCCACCACCTAAGAAATGGCATGATTGTCAATATTAGGACTCAAAGATTTGATCCTCATAAGCATGGAAAGTGGACTTAGGGTCCTGAGGTGGTGAGTTATTATTTTCAAAGGTAGAAGTTTAGAGAGGATGAGCTATTTTCAAAGAGTGTCAAACATAGATATATATAGACATAGAGACAGAGTAACATAGGTGAATGATGAAGGCAATTTTTTGAGCCAATAAGAAGAATTTCATGCCTCTTTTTAAGAGTTTCATGACTTGAGGTGAGAATTTTACTTCTTGAATTTACATGATTAGTTTCACATTCCTTTTTCATGCAATAGTAACTCATTTTTTTAGCTTAACAAGTGTCCTTATGACCTTTGGAATTATTTCTTCTCCTCTCTCTCTCAAGTTCTATAAGAACTAGCCATTTTGGCCTTTGTAAAGAATGTTCCACCTGAGTATGGTGAAGCCCTGCTCATTTCCATACCATGGATCAATAAAGACTATTGATTTTTACCTCGTCTATGACTGTTCATAGTGTGTTCACTTGAATTATTGATCTTGCTTATGTGATGATTGTTGTTTTTTTTAGAATTTTTGTCTCATTCTCTCAGCTATTTGTAGTTAGAAAACTTATTATTGTATGCCATGTGAAGTATTTAATGATGTGTCAACGTTTATTGAGTTAGTATACTCAAATAGTGCCATTCTAGGTCTATTGTCTAGTCCTTTTAGCCTAAACAAACATCAAAACCTCATAATGAAATATTGATGTGAGAAGATGTAGATTGGAGAAGTGTATTTTTGGTTAGTCCCTTGTTCTCATGTGTAACATGTAGCTAATTAGTAGTCATCAACTAATTTGGTGTATTACCTCCTTTAGGATAGTTTACTTTCAGTTTTCTCTCCCTTTTACCTCACAAGCATAGGTGTAGTAGTGATCTATAAGTGGTACATCAAGGGACCTAGACCTATCTAGAGATTCACCTAATTATTAGGCTACCCATAGCCTATAGGTGTTTCAATTGTGCCACTCGGATGAGGAGAGATGAGACATCTCCTCAAATGGTGAAAATCCAAATGACAATAATACTTTTAGCACTTGATGCATTATAGTTATAGATGCATCTAATTCACATAGGAGGAAATTATGGATTCATGGCCTACTTAAGTTATTAAGCCACCTACATGAGAGGGTTCTACACATATATATTCTTATCCAAGTTATTCATAGAGATCAAGATCTTCCACGTAGGGGTGGGTAATGATGGAATCAAAATTAGATTGAGTTCTTGAGCCAACCATATGAGGATTAAGCAAGCCATCACACCAGTTCAAGTTTCTCAATGATATAATCACTATGCACTTTCACACATGTAGGTGATCACTAGGTTCATGCATTAGTTAACATACCCAATGAGTAGTATTCATTCCTTTCCTCTTATTTAGTTATTTCATTTTAGCATAATCTTTTGATTCTCTCATTAATAAGGATTGGTTTTTGCATTTTTCATTGTAGGACATTTCTTTGGATAATGTTTCACATATGTAGACCCAAATTATCCTATTCAAACTTATCTATATGGGCTTCTCTTCCAAGGTAAGTCTAGGTACATTTATTTTTCATTTATACTAGTCATTTTACTTTTTTGCATTACTAGCATAAATAGAGGGTAAATGTAATCACCTAAAAGTGGTAATTGGATGATAAGAGTGTCACTTGAGTTACCATAGCCTTAGGATTTACATAGGCCTATTCAAGAGCCTTAGACTTTAATTTTCATTCATTCAATAGACCTTATTCATTTACATCTAGTCAAGACATAGTCCCTAAACTATCACCTCTAATCCCAATCGAAATTTCCTAGAATTATTCTAAAAGGACATTATCACCACATTTAGGACACTAAAACCATATGGCACTAGTGTCCCCAATTGGCCACTACTATCCTTAGCCCTAAATCTTTCCAATGGATACTTTTTCAAACATGTGCCCCTCTTGAGGTTAGCCTAATCTCATTTTATTATCTGCACAAACCACAAAACCCTATAAATGCATGTCTAATCCACCTCTATTGACTAGATGGAAAAAAGATGAAAAAGATATTCAAACCAAAGATAATGTTGTGCAAAATCAAGGTAAATTATCCCTATTCTACTCTACTTTCTAGATACTACCATCTATAACAACCCTAAGCTTAGTTTTAAATAATTCCAAAGCTCAAGAATATTCAAGGAATCTAAGGACACTCTCATTCTAGCATTTACTTTCACATACATCAAGCACTAGGTGGGATAATTATATCAAACTTGATCCCTTTTCAGAGTATTGGTATATAGACAACTCTCTACATAGTGGGGTGTTGAGCATGTCCAATCTATCCCACTGACACACTCAAATATTACTCATGTCACACTTTCAAATATAAATAGGGTTTGTACACAAAATCAAGCTTTTTGAGTATAATACATAGCTATAGGATTCGATCTCAGATGAATAAAAAACATAGAGAGAGGCATAGGTACCCCACAAAAATAGGAATTATCCTACAAAGAAGACATTAGTGCCACATCTTAGACACTACACAAAGATGAAACTACTATCCAAACTAGGTGCTACTATCCAATGAGGAGATGAATATTAGAATCCTCCTTGTGACACTTAAAACTACTTAGATCTCAAGTTTCAAAACCTAGATCATCTACAATAGTCTATTTTTAGCTAAGTATCTATTTAACCTTATTTATTACTATTATTATAAAGTCAAAATTTATAATAAATTAGTAAGTTAATTAATGTAATTTATTTCATTGATTTAGACATGTCGACCCTTTAACCAAACATAGGTAATTACACTTGTAAAACCCTAAAAGGTTAAATTAGTTTATTAACCCTTTAGTGGGAATATTTTCAAAATGTGTGGTATAAATAAAAATTAAATATAACTCATTATATCTCTATAAAATACCTATTCAATCTCATTAAATCAATCACACATGTATGTTATACAACCCTATTCTTCCATATTTCTATATTACTTACAAGAGAATTCATATTACAAGTATAAATCATTCAAAGAACAACACATGAGTATTATTTGTCAAATAACAAGATAGATCATTTGTGTGAACTTGCATATAGTATATTTCATCCTTGTGCATACACAATCTAACTTATAGAGGATAACTACATATGGCTAAGGCCCTATTTAGAGTATTGGCTATGCAGGAAACTCTCATTAACAGAGGGGTCCTTATGTTTAGATCAAATTCATCAAATCATTAAACCATTTTTGGCAAGTGATAAGACCTGAAAGGAGGATCTAGGGTTTGAATAATATTAAGATATTGAAAGATTGTGCACATGATGTAAACACATAATATAAAAGGTGATAAAAAATAGAAAGACCCAAGTATAAGTTTTAGTCAGCATTCAATATTATGTATATGACATATTATTTAAGTACATACAATAGCATTGACACAAGTGTCCATAGGGAAACACAAGTTCAATGCTAGCAAAAATATATTTTTTAGAATATGACAACTAGATTACAATATTTAGACAATTGGTTTCTACACCTGCCTTACTTATATCCATCTATGCATTAGTGTATAAGCTAAGTATAACTTCTCCTTCACATTTTTATTATTATAATATTGAATTTTATAATTTTAATATTTATCACATGCTTAGATTGAATATTTATTATCAAAATATCCATAGAATCTAAATTCATTAATTGGCATCATTTTAAAGAGTATCTTACATCTTTTTTGATTAGGCTACTCTCTTATTTATTCTTTATTTATAAAAATGGTTAAACATTTGGTGAACCCAACCTCTGATTCTTATCATGCAACTACTAGCTTGTTCAAGGGTTTTAGCCAACTAGGGTGTCTATTTTCAGTAATTTTTAGATACAATTTTTTAACTACTTATGGCATCTTTGATTTTATTTAAAAAATATGCAAAATGTTTTAAAAGATAATTTTGAGATTTAAAAAAAAAACCAAAATACAAATTAATAATCAAATAATGCATTCTTACATGTTACACAAGAAGAGATAAATAACCATGCTAAGGCTAGTGCATCCATTTCTAATAATGAGAAGCCTTTAGATAGTAAAAATCTTGCTACATACTCCATTAGAGAAATCAATACTTCAAATCAATTGCTTATTTAAATGCATAGATAAACAGAAGTGGTGTGTTCATCCCCTTGAGTGACTCTTAGATTTTTAAATCAAAATCTTAGTGGGTTTACTATGCACACTCTTTTACAATTTATGAAAGCTTTGGAAGCTAAGGTTACCAACATTGAGAAAAATTATATGAAATTTACTCATGATATTGATTCACAACATGTCTTACATAATCCTCTATCACTTGACATATATTTACACCCCTTACCAACTGGTATTATTGCACCCAAGTTCACACTTTATGATGACAAGGGTGATCTTGAACAACATCTTTAATCTTGCTAAGAAGAATTACTTGATTATGATTCAAATGATAAAATTTTGACCAAATAATTTTAATTAAGTCTAAAGGACTATGCTTTGATATGGTATCATTATTTACTAATACAATTTGTAAGAGCATTCAAGTCTTTGGTGGCTCATTTTTTAGCACATTTTTCAATCAATATTACTGAAAGGATGTAATATACACAAATTTACAAGTTAAAATAAGGACCAATGATCCTATTAATAAATATGTTATTGAGGTAAACATACCCCCATTTTTGAAAATTGGGACCCTTGAGATACTTTGAACTTAACATTGAAAACTCGATATGATTGGATCATTATCATAATTTGAAGATCATCTACTTTGATAAGAATGGCCTATTTACCTGTAATTCTAGTTTGAGTTTGGCTAATGTTACTAATAATTGGTCCTCATGTATTAAAGTGGTAGGTTTCATGGAAATTTTTCTAATGTATCATGATTAAAGTTTACATATTTATTCTATTTAGGCTTTCACTTGCCTTTGGTTTGTGGAAACTCAAACCTGGATTCATGTTCTAAAGATCTTACTTCAAAAAACCCTAACATAAACCCTTGGTTCAAATTTACATATGAAAAGAATTAATTTGGTGGGAATACTTCAAAATTTGACTTAAGTCTAATTTTATGCTAAGGATTATTCATGTTTTTCAACATGATCAAACCCTAGCCTGAAATCATGATTGGTCCCTTTTCATTATTTTCCCCTATTTTCTTTCCTTTATTTCTAGCCAAGTATAAATTTTATATTGGTAGGTTCCTTTTAATTTTTTTATATCATGGTCCCCTTTGTTACCTATTTATTTTAAATTCTTAATTCTAAGTCCCCATTCATGTTTATCAACATGAAAGAGACATTAGTTTTAACACTTTAGCCTAAGTTCTTATTTAATCCCAAGTCCTGACTATAACACTTTTGCCTTTTGCAAACACCCCTTTATCAGATGGAGCAAAGGAAGCCTAAAGATCCTAAATTATTCACCCTTCATAGAAATCTCACATCATCACAAATATCATGATCTATGGCCCATGCAAATCAAAGATTCGATGGTGAGAGATCACCCAAGGTTAAATGGGCCCCATTATTAAACATAAGCTTAAACCTAAGTTTTTGCATAAGGCCTCATTGTGGTTTTTAATAAAATAAGACCTTAGGTTAAAACTTAGGTTTTGAATTTAATTATTTGAAGGAGCCAATCATGTATAAGTGTCTAGATCAAGATCAATGGTTTACAACTACTGACCTAAAATGGATCTAATAGAGCAAAGACAACATTGAAATATCAAAGGCCAAAGGAGTCCTGCAAGGATGACAAGTATCATCATCTTAGGGAATTGAATAGAGATCAATGACTTGTGGGTCCTCCCCAGGTTTAATAGGGTCAAAGCTTAGGAACCCTACAAAGCTACCATGTGGTACTCCCACATTTGAAGCTTAATGTTAATAGAACCCCAAACCTATGACATGTACTCAATCAGATCTTGATCAGATGGCTCTCACTTCATCATAGATCTTGATTAGAAGAAGTGAATTGAATTCAATATCTATGGAATATAGAAATTTGATGATCTCAAAATTAGCATTCTCACAACCATCATTTGATTCTTGCGAAGCCATCATTGACATCCATGAGACCAAAAAGTTTAAGCCCATCATACCTAAAGAGCTTCATGAGATTAAATTTGATGTTTTCATGAATGTCATTTGACATCCATGAGGCCACTATTTATATTTTTGAGGTTCTCAAATTTAATCTCATCTAACATTTTATCTAGACAAATAGATGTGTTTCTATCATTCGAAGGGGCCACTTTCATATGTCACCCTTAAATTTATCATAAAATATATTATCCTAAGTCTATGTCATGTTTATTGACATGAAATAAACTTATCTTTAAATATTTTAGCCTATGTTACTTTCTATAACCATGCACTAATTAAAGTTCATGCATCTTGTAAGATCAATGGATCACACTTCATTAAGCCTGGATGATCCAACAACATGAAATCACCAAATACTATTCAAAAGATCTCTAAGAGCCTGCAATCTTGACATGTGGTAGATGCACATTCAATATACAACTTGTGTAGGATACAGAGCTTATAAAATCCATGGAGATGCCAAGTGGCACAACCATGAGGCTCGATACAAAGATGGCCAATGACATGTGAAATCCTAGATCATGATTAATGACCCATGTCAATACCTAGGTAATGATCCAATGATGTAAAGTAAAGGGGATATTTTAAATAAAAATGGTTAGTGCTTTGAAGGAATTTATGAAAAATGACATGAAAATTTCCAAATAGATGCCAAATAAGCACCATGCAAGCACAAAATGACAATGATGAAGATATTGTGTTCTCAAGAAGGAACACGTATAAAGGCGAAGGTCAAAATCAAATTTGAGGCTTGAATGATCCTAAGTTTGAGTAATCCATCACTATTAAAGGTTTAAGAGAGCCCCAAAATTGCATAAAATACCCTAATTTGAATTTATATTGATCATAGTCAAGCTAAAAATAGTCCAATTATAATTTGATCACAAAATAATTAACCTTGAGACTATTTACAATATAATGGTAGATAATTTGCAAAGTTTGGAAGCCATAGAAACTCAGAGGCAACAACATAAGGATGAGATAGAGTTGTATCTATCTACAGATAATGAAGGAAGGGTCTTCAAGGACATAAACATGGATACTACAATATTGATCACATCTAATAAGAACTGGCCCAAACTCTTTCAAACCATTGAAGAGATGAAACCCATCATGAAGGAGGAATAAAATATTCCCACTGTAAATAGAAGATACTATAAACTAGGTGCATTCCAAACGGCTAGTCTCCAACATGCTACCACCAAACCTAAGGTAATCCACTGCATTAACATCCTTGCTCCCATTTTTAATGACTATAAAATTGAACAATGTTGGATTATTCATGAAAAGACCTTTAAGATAATTGAATACATTTCCCCATTGGCCTTCGATAGTTACTACACACTTCAGAATCCCCGAGTAGACTTTTCCACCATCAAAGAATGGACTGACAAGAATGAATTAGATACCATCCTTATGGCATGGTTACTCCAAGGGAACCATGTGATTTGAGACCCTGTTGGAAATATTGAAATTACCTAATTTAGAGAGTGGGTTAGGATAATTATGACTCTATTGAATATAATATCTAGATCCTCTTCAACAACTTATGTCAATAAGATTTGGGTGTCTTACATCTACTTTATGATAGAGAAAGAGCTCACTCCCCTAATTGGAGAGATAATCAACATCTATCTAGAATTACAATTCATAGACATCAAGAAGAAGACCAATACACAATTCTTCATGATGTATTATCTATTATATTCCTTATGAGCCTCCATCAAGATCCCCTATATCAAAAATTGGCCACCTAAGGGAAGATTCATAGTTTCCCATCACTATTTAAAGCTACATATATTCAAATATAGGCAAAACATCTAATTGATTTGTGTCTATGTATATTCAGCCTTGGTAGATGCCATCACAAGGATCCCCATGCCTAGGGTTAACCCTCTAGTCAATAAATATGTGGAGCTAATGGGAGACATTTGGTTATAACCAAAATGTATAGTGATCTAGATTGAAGGGATTCTGAACCAACCTTATAAGGTACCCATGTATGTTCCCATCAAGTTGGCAGAGCAAGAAATTACATACCAACTTCTTCATGGTGTGGATAGAGTGTGCAAAGATAAGAGGAAAGTATTCCTCCACCCCTTTCCTTTGACAATTTTTATAACTATACTATAAAATTAGGATCAGGTAAATACTGTATCTAGGCATAGGGAATCTTTCAACTTGTAGCTTGATGAGCTGAAGAAGTGGGACCCTAATGGTATGGTTTCCAAACATTTGAAATCTAAGTAATTGCCCAACCCAGTATATGAGCACCATCTCAATGGTCATGACACATTATACATCAAATCAAACCATTTTGAAGAAATATTGGCTAGACTTAAGGGACATAACATTAGACTTGAGCATAGATTGGCTAGTGATTAGAAACCCCTTGGAGATATATGGAAAATGGGTCCCTTGTAGTACCATTTATTAATTGGCCCTTCAAGGTCCCCACAAGATCAACCTCAAATGGAAGGGAAATAACCTCAAGCATATATTACACAAGGTCCTAACAAGGAAAAGATTGAAGAAATCCCTAGTGAGGGACCTTCATCCTCAACCATACCTCAAATACTAGCATCCCCCATTGAATTTATAGACATGATTGCCTCAGAGCCTGATGAGATAGTAGAAGATGACCTCAAGGTCCTTGTTGATGCATATGGGTGTAATTAAGGAGAGAAACATGTTGAATAAGCACAAGCCTAAATAGAGGAAGTTAAGAAAGCAAGAGGGAAAGAGATTGCCTTGGATGTAGTCCCAGTGACACCATTAAGGAAGAGAAAGGTATAATTGGCAATAGTCTTAGTTAGGAAAAAGAAGTCCAAGTTAAATTTCACTTACCCTAAAAGTGAAATCAACTTATTTAGTGATTAATACCCCATTCATGGACCAATCATCCCTAATTGGTTCATCTATGGGAAAATATAGAAGATCCCCTCTTTATCCCACTCATGGGCCTTGACCTAAACTATCAATATTAATGTGCATGATGATATCAAGGCATGGATAAGGGATTTGATGAAGGATGAGGAAGAGAGAAGAATAGTGGCCACTATAAGGTTAGATTACAAGCAAATAGAGACTCTAGGATCCTCAAACAACACCCAGATAGAGGATCCTAAACCTCTACATTACACAAAACCAACTACCATTATATAATTCAATCATAAGATATAAGGCTTAGAAAGAGTGACAACCAAAAAGACCATGGTGGGGACTAAATAATTCACCTTTCAAAAGGTCAAACCATTTATAGGCTTAACTCTAGTTGGGGGATAATAACCTGGTGAACTCCCCATCTATGAGGAAGATGTAGAAATCCTAGATAAGGCTCATTCATCTCAGGTCAGAGAAATAATTAGGGGTATGAATCAAAGAATATATAACCTAGAGAAGGAAAAGGAAAATCTATAGACCCAAGTAGTGTCATTAGTCCCAGAGGCAATGGTCAAAATGCTAGATGAATCCTTCTATGACATGTTTGATGCATTGAAAACAATGAAGCTAAGGAAAAGCACATTGGAAAAATATAATATAGTGTCTAAGGGTTTAATAACCCAATGGCAAGCTTTAGAGGATAAAATAACAAGACTAATCAACATGTGGGTTGAAGGGCAAATTCTTAGGTACAAAACAATTAGTTTGGGACATCTGAATGCAATTCTTAGAATAGTTGTTGACAAGGTCCAAATTTTGAATGCTTAGTCCAAAGATATAGAGAGACTCCTGAAGGATGATGAGGAGCTAATAGAAAGGATTGAATAGCTAATTGGGACTATGCTCATTGAACCTGCACAACCCACTATTCTAGGCATCATGAAAGATGATGAGTTCAAACATAGGGTTACTTTGGTAACATAAGAAATAAGAAGTAAAGGTCAAGGCCAATCTAGGGTGGAAAATAGTAGGATCTTGGACATGATCTTTAATGCAGGAGAAAGGATAGTTAAGGCTAAGAACATCAAAGAATCCATGGCTATAAATGATAGGGAATTGAATTAGCTAACTGACAAAGAAGAAGAGTATCTCCTAAAACTAGTGTTAGACTTGGAGCTAGTCAATGAGCAACACCAAAAGGCCATGAACATACTTCAATAGTAGTGACCAAGTTATCAGGTGTAGGACCCACCAACTAGTTGAATAATATTCCATTTTGTAAAAATTTGTAACATTTTGAAAGAGGATTATTTTTTGTAAAGGTATATGCTAGTTTGTTAGCCTATTTGATTCTAGGTCTATTCATTGGAAAAGAAAATGTATTCTAGAATTGTAAACAAGGACAACTATCCTTATATTTATACATTTGTATCTTGTAACTGATTGATATACTGCCTTGTCCTTCTATAAAAGCTAGTACTACTATTTTATAGAAAGAAGAATTTTGAGCAAAAATTTGTATACTTTGAGAAATTAATACAATCAAAAAATTCTAAAAAGATTGTTTAAATTTATTGTGTCGATTGATAATGTAGTTTTTCTCTTATTTTTTGCTTCTAAATCTTGAATTTGAATGGATTTTATGAATTCTAAACTCACATATGTGATATAGGGTTGCTAATTTGTGGTTATGCTATATTAGTTGAAGGATATTGAATTTGATTCGTATCATTTGTTTTGTATTTAGATGTACTGATGCTATTTGAATTTGGTAGCAAATATTTAAATTAAATCTAGTTCTTACTTGTATGCTTTCATATTATCCTTAAAAGTTTGCCTAGTGTATGTTGAAATATGAGCTTATGCTATTTTGCATTGTATACTAGATAAATGCATATTTGATTAAAATTGAAGCCTTGTCATGATGTTTGAGACAAAAACTAGTAATCACACACTTATTTTCTACCTTACCCTTTCCTTTTGCTTCTTTTTGACTAGATCACTCTAGTTTAGATCTCACTATAAATGTTCATCTAGATTAGTCTTTAGCATAAAACTTTGATCATAACTCACTAAGATCAACATAGACACTTCAAAATTCACAAGGACCACGATGGCTCCTAATCACCAAGTAATATAAATTTGTGGAATAATTTAATTTTCTCTACCTCTATTTTACCATAGATAATAAGATTATCACAACATGCAACTCATGAATTGGATTTTAGTGTTAGAAGGAGGGCATCTTGGTGAAATTGATCAATCTGTGTTAATCTTAGTTTTTTTTGGTCAAAGATTGGTGTTATGTTTGCAATTTTGTATAATTATTTGCTTATAAGCATAAATATAATTGATATTTATGGTATTTGACTCCTCTTTTTGCTTCTTATAGACAAAGATAAAATATCTTTGAAGTTAGATGCTCGATTCTGGTAAAGATAGCTTAAGATCTGAAAATCCATAGTATTTGATGTTAGAATAGCTTATTTTGACAAAAGATTGGTATATATTTCATAAATCTAGGTTCATTTAAGATTAGAGATTGTAAATATTAATTATATTTTTGTAATTGGACATTTAGTTTATTTGACTTAGTGAAAATTTGATGCCCTTTGTTTTTCTTTGCATACATCTTTGCAAAATTAGCTTAATGTTCAAATTTCTCAAGCTATAACTACCAATTTCTCAAGCTATAACTACCAAGAATTCGAATTAGATCACACTTTAAGACAAGAGAACCTCTACTTGAGTTGGAAGTCCATAGAAGAACCAAAAGAGATAAAGGTAGATGCATGCATTCAAAATCTTTACTAGCTTTACCACTCTAAGGTACTCTTGAATTCAACCTTAATACATGTATAGCTTGGTTTGGAAGTTATCTTATCAATGTATAAGGTGAAATTCATGACCTCCCTCACAACCCTAAAAAGTATTTTCCAATTTTAAATCCTAGTGGTTTGTGACAACAAAAGAACATGTTAAATCATTTAAGGCTATACTGAGATTGTTAAATGTAACTCATGAAGATGTAACATGTAGGTTGTTCCTTTTTAAATTTATATATACTACATAATAATGGTTATTAAACTTTTTTTATGACTACATTACTACCTATGATGAGTTTAATAATACTTCATTGACTAATTTGGTAAGATAATCAACCCATGCGTCCTGTACTAAAAATTTACCATACTCAAAAGGGATGCCAATGAATCCATAAGAGATTTCAATGCTAGGTTTTAAAATATGTATAGTAGAACCATAGACTCTTATAAACCTGATCAGGCCTCAGATTTCAAAATCTATAAAGATGCTCTTGATCTTATGAGCTCAGTGTTCATCAAGAGCAATGTAGCTTCAATGAACACACTATCTTTAACTTATACTGAGGTTGTGGTCATTAATGACTAGATGAAACCTCAAGATTAGATGGATTATTTTTTTCCCAATGTCAACCCACACATGCCTAATTTTAATGCCTTACCTAATAATAACCAAAATGTGCCTACTCTTAACTAGCTCCCAAATCTGAACCAATTACCTCTAAATCATGCTGCTCTTAACCAAAATTTGAGGTTCCTGAACCACCCTACTAATAATGTATTTAATTGAATTAATCAAAGGATCTTGGTACTAGCCATAGGTACCAATGACAACCAAGTTCATAATATAGAGGCCCCCCAACATGAGAATGAGTCCATTCTAAAAATGGTCCAAAAGTTGAGCACTGACTTCCTTTAGTTTTAAAAGCAAGTTAGTAATACTAGAGAAATTTTTGGAAGGAATTTCTCTTTCCAAATATTCAATAGACCCAACAATAGGTTCAATAATGATAGATTCTACAAAAATAATAATAATGAACCCTCTTCTAAAAATAAGACCATGGATATTAATCTCATTAACATTACTTTTCCTAATTATTGTAGAGTCCATTGTACTGCTAAGCATGGTGAGATTGATTGCATTGAATTTTGTAAACATTTTGAGGCATTTCAAGAAGATTTGGAAATCTTTTAAATAGTGCCTAACAAAGATAATGGTGTAGGTACTTTAGGATCCAATCTTGTTGACCAGACCTTCATGGTGGAGATGTTTTATTTCCCCTTCCAAGAAGACAATAAGCTAGATGATGTCCCTAAAAAGGTTCATGCCTTTTAGTAGTTCTTGAAGAAGACATATCCTCTAAGAAATAGAGAATAAATGCAGCCTTTTATTACTTCTACTCCTCCAAACAACTTTGGTACTCCTTTGAATACCACTTTAGAAAATAATCCAAAGCCTCTAAAGGGAAGTACTTCTAAACCTAGTGATAATGCTTCCAATTCTTCTAATAAGACTAGTTATAACATTGTATAGGACATGAAGAAAATCAAAGCTAACATCACCTTGCATGAATTGACATAAATCACATAAAAAAGAGATATATTTCCAGATTCTTTGTCCAAGAAATCCAATAAGATATTCCAGATTGATATTGCTAATGTGGCCATATGTAAAGCTAAAATAGAGTTTCCACCCTTTTTACTTAGAGTCAGAATGTTTGGCAAGAACTTGCATAACCTTTTGTTGGATTTTGGTGCCTTTACAAATATCATGCCTGTAGGTGTTTGTACGCAACTTGGATTGATCCCCATTATGTCTAATAGGGTTTTCACCCAATTAGATAAGTCTAGGGTCAAGTTTGTTGGATAATTGCTAAATGTCCACATGTAATTGGCTTCTGAGCCAAGAGTCTAACAATTTATTGATATCCAAGTGGTAGATATCCTTGATGCATATGGACTGATATTAAGCTAAGAATGAAAAATGTCTCTAAATGGATATATGTCCACTAGTTTTTCACACCTATGACTACCTTAGAAGGGAATTCCCAACCAAATCATATTTGAAAGGGAGCCAAGAATGAAGCACATGATCACTGAGTATAATGCTATCAATGAAAAGGTCAACATAATTGATTTATATTTATGGGTTTTCACCCTAAAAACTTCCAATGTTTGTGATCTAAAAGCTTCTTATTTTATACCTAGCTTATGGAAGCTACATTATGATGGGGCTAGGTGTAAGGAAGGATCTAGGATAGGCATTATTCTAATGACCATATTGGTGATAAATACCATGCTTCTTATAGACTCCAATTCCCATGCACCAATAGCCTTACTGAGATGAATCCCTCATTTTAGGATTACAATATTCCATAAAGAACAAGGTCAAGGAACTATTAGCTTATGGTGACTCAGAATTAGTATTAAATCAAGTGAGAAGCAAGTATCAATGCAAGCTATCATACCTTAAGAGGTATAAATTTATAGTCTAGGATCTTGTGGAATATTTTGATGCCTTCAATATTTTTTTTGATCCTAGGGAAGAAATAAAGTTGTTGATGAGCTTATCTCTATTGTAGCTAATCTCATGTCTGATCAAGATTCCTCCAACTTTAGTATTGAGACATAACTTACCCTTTTATCCCTAACAATGTAAACCATTTATAGGTCTTTAGTGATGACCAATAAGTCTTAAACTTCATGACTAGTTTAGGAGCATTTGAGGCTTAGATCATTGATGCGGTTGATGAGAATGCATTTAGAGAAGGCAAATTTGATGGTAGAGTAATTCAACTGAATGACAACAAGATCCTTAATGGGATGATTACGTTATAGAGGTTGTTTGATCAAGATACGCTAGCTAGAGCTTTGAAGGTTCCTAAAGTAAGTGGAAAAGACTACAATGCTATTGATCTTGGGACTCAAGATTAACCTCAGTTGGTTAACATTAGAAAATCTTGTACTAGTGATGAAAATAAGAGAGCCAAAGAGTTGTTGACAAAATACAAAGATGTCATAGCTTGGTCTTATGATGACTTAAATATATTTTATCCAAGAGTCATCACCCACACTATACCTCTTAAAGAAAGTTGTAAACCCTTTAGGCATAAACAAAGGCATATGAACCCTATTTTAGAATCCATGATCTTTAAGGAAGTCAAGAGATTACTAGATGTTAGAATTATGTTTCCCATCAGGCACTCTACTTGGGTGGCTAATTTGGTGATAGTCAAAAATAAGAATGGTGAAATTAGACTATGTGTTTACTATATAAATTTTAATAAATCATATAAAAAGGATAATTATCTTCATCTCTTTCTTAACCAGGTAATACAAATTGTTTCATGTTTAGCCATGATGTCTTTTCTTGATGGTTTTTCAAGATACAACTAAGTGCTAGTTGACAAGGAAAACATAATGAAGACAACATTCACAACCAAGTGGGGCACCTTTTCATACAAGAGAATGACTTTTGGATTGATAAACATAGGATCCACCTTTTAAAGGGCCATGGACCATGCCTTCTAAGGCCTGATTGGTAAGTGTATCATAATTTACATGGATGATCTAACTATTTTTTCCAAAAATAGGGAAGACCATTTCATGTATTTATAATAGGTGTTTGAAAGGTGTAGAAGGTATGGAATCTCTCTAACCCTAAGAACAACATGTTTTGTGTTACTGAAGGTAAACTATTGGACCATGTCATCACTAAGGATGAAATTTCCATAGACCTTGAAAGAATGGAAGCTATATCCAAAATAGAGCCTCCCAATAGTAAAAAGGAATTAAAGTCATTTTTGGCAAGATAAACTTTGTGATGAAGTTAATTTATGGCTTTGTAGAGATTTTAAAATCATTGAATGACATGTTGAAGAAGGATGCCAAAGTATTATGGAATGAGGAATCCAAGAAGGCCTTTGAGGACATCAAAAGTGTAATTAACTAGGCTCTAGTCTTGATAAGTCTTAAATTTTTAAAGGATTTTTATCTCTACTCTTTCTCCTCTGATCATAGTATTGATATTATTTTAAATCAAAAAATATAGGGATCTAACCATCTAATTAATTTTATGAGTACTAATCTAAAAATGTTAAGTTAAACTATCCCATGATAGACAAACAAGCCTTTGCATTACTTAAAGTTGTCAAGAAATTTAGGCACTACATTCTTAGGAACAAGGTGAATGTTATTCTACTACATCTAGATACTACGCTAATGCTAAGCCTATGTGAAATTGAATAATGAAGAGGTAAATTGATGTTTGTTCTTAAAGCGTATGACATAGAAATAAATACTACAAAATTGGTAAGGTGTCAAGGTCCAATATAAATGATTGCTAACATGAACACTAAGCTAAGTATTATGCAAGTTAATCAGCAAAACTTCAAAGCTAGTGTGTGGTATAATTCCATCATTCATTTAATAATCAATGGAACCTATCTTGTAAGACTAACCAAGGAGTAGATAAGAGCTTTGAGGCTCTAGGTAGCTTACTACCTCATCAAGAATGGGATCTTGTACCAAAAAAACCTTGAAGGTATGTACTTAAGATGTGTCTCTAAAGAATAAGCCATTAAAATAATGAGCACTTTCCATGAGAAGTTAGGAAGTGGACATCGATATGGGAGAACCATATCTCACAATACTCTCAGGGCTGGTTAATATTGGCCCACTATCTTCAAAGGTGCCCACAAACATGTGAGGTAATGCCATTCATGTCAGATATTCAATAAAAAAGAGCCTAAGGTAGTTATGCCTTTCCAACTAGTCATGATTGACAAACCTTTTACCCAATGGGGGATGGAATTTGTAGGAGTAATAAACACCAACTGATCAGAAGGTCACAAGTATGTTCTTATAGCTATTGACTATTTCACAAGGTAGACTAAGGTAGTAGCCACCAGATAATGTAAAACATAAGAAGTGATCAAGTTTTTAGAAGAAAACATATGTGCTCGATTTGGGACTATAATCTCTTTGGTATGTGATAATGGGTCAACATTCATATACATAGAGATGAAATAATGGGCATATGATAACAATATAATCCTCAAGTTCTCATCCAACCATTACCCTCAAGGTAATGGAGTGTATAAATCAACAAACAAAAACTTGATGAAATCCATTAAGAAGTCTGCTATAGATAAACCTAGAATATGGCATAAGATTCTCAAGTATGCCCTTTGGGCTGATAGAATAAGAGTCAAGTAGGATCTTAAACCATCCCCATTTTTGATGGTATATGTCCAAGAACCTATATTCCCCATCACACTTAAGCTACCAACTTACAAGTTTATGCTGGAGTACATTGAGGAAGACAAAGAATTTACAAACTCAAGGCTATTAGAAATTGTCCAAATGGAAGGTGCATGAGAAAAGACTTTTAATAATTTTAGTAGACATTAGACCATAGTAAAGAGGTGGTTTTATAAGAGATCGAAGATCAAGGTGTTCAGACAAGGATATTTGGTTCTTCTTTGGGACAAAGCATTTGAGCCTAAGGGTAAGCATGACAAGTTCACACCTCTATGGATTGGCTCCTATTATATTTTAAACATGATTGGAGACAACACCTTTAGACTCAAATAATTACAAGGATAAGATTTAAAACTACCCACCAATGGTTAGTACCTAAAGCATTAATTCTCTACTGCTCTTCCTAAGGTCTTCATGGAGTAAATTAGTAAGATGGTTAGACTTAGTGTAGATAGGCTAGTTATTTTCTTTCAATTATTTCTTTCTTGTCCCTTATTTGTACATATTTGTTTGCTTCTCTTTTGCCTTCTAATTTTCTTCTTTTGTTGTGTGTTTGCATTTTTTGCTTTTTCCTTGCTTCCAATAAGTCCTTTTGGACAACCCTTAGCTCAAAGTTTATTTTGTTTGCTCAAAAATCCTAAATTTAGAAATGTGGGTATGAACCTAATACATATGTTGACCATGGGTATGAAATATGAGCCTAATGTTTTGATTTAAATAAATTGGTAAAGACTAATAGAAGAGGCCAACTATTCCATGAGAGCTTAAACATTGTCTTGACCTAAATTTGGTTTTAAGAAGATTTGCACTTGTAGGATGAAAACTTAATCTATTAAGGCAAAATCATGGTTGCACTTAAAAATATCCTTGATTGGGACACTGGTTATAGCAATAGGTGATTTTTTGAGGATCAAACACTTGAAAAAATCCTTAAACCTAACTACCTTGGTTTCTAACCTTGCTAAAAGCATAAAAGATCTAAAAATACAAAAATAAGAATTCAATGCAAAATCAAAAGCTTTCCAAGCATAGGTGATTTTGGTAATCTCCATTGGGGATATGGATACCTAGTTGGTAGTGGAGCAGGGATTTGAGAGGATCCAAAGGCATCTCTATCAGGGTTATATATGCCTAGATGATAGTAGAGTAATGCCCAAGCCTTCCCTAAACTAGAAGCATGGTTCTTCATAAATATCTAAACATGCACCAAGTTAGTGTTAATGATTAAAGACATGAAACCTAGAAAATTTTCTCTAAATACTATGGAAAATAGTAAGTGGAATCAAATAACACACACAACATGGCTATGTATTAATGTTTGACCCCAATTTTACAAGTTTAAATCTTGTTTCAACCATTAACTGATCTTAGTGACGACATAGATCAAGTGAAATAGGTGACCTAGTTATTTGTCTGGACTACAGTCTTTATGTTGTAACATATTGATATGTTTCCCATAGAAGTCACCATTTTTGAGGTCAACATACCCATATTTTTTAAAATTAGGACCCTTGAGATACATTGAACCTTAACACTAAAAACTTGATATGATTAGATCATTATCAGAATTTGAAGATCATCCACTTTGATAAGAATGGTCTATTTACTTATAATTCTACTTTGAGCTTGCCTAATGTTACTAATAACTGGTCCTCATGTATTAAAGTTATAGGCTTCATGGAAATCTTGTTGATGGATCATACTTAAAGTTTACGAATTGAATCTATTCAGGATTTCACTAGCCTTTGTTTTGTGAAAACTTAAACTTGGATTCATGTTCTAAAGACATTTCTTCAAAAAACCCTAGCATAAACCCTTGGTTCAAATTTACATTTGAAAAGAATGCATTTGGTGGGAATACTTAAAATTTTGACTTAAGCCTAATTTTATGCTAAGGCTTAGTCATGTTTTATGACACAACCAAACCCTATACTAAAATCATGCTTGGTCCCTTTTCACTATTTTGCCCCGCTTTATTTACTTTATTTATAACCAAGTCTAACTTTTATATTGGTAGGGTCCATTAATTTTTTCTAGCATGGTCCCCTTTGTTACCTATTTAGCCTAAAGTCTTAATTCTAAGGCCCCATTCATGTTTATCAACATGAATGAGACCTTAGTCTTAATACTTTTGCCTAAGTTCTTATTTCATCCTAGGTCATGACTTAGATGCTTTTGCCTTTTTTAGATCCAATAGCTCTCACTTTATTACACCCCTTGATCAAATGGAGTGAAGGAATCCTAAAGATCCTAAATTCTTCACCCTTCATACCAAGCCTACAACATCACAAACATCCCATGCTTAAGTATAACTAAAAATTGGATGGTGCAAGATCGCTTAATGTTAAATGGGCCCGATTATTAAACATAATATTAAGCCTACATTTTTATGTAAGGCCTCATTGTATTTTTTAATAAAACACAACCTTAGGTTAAAACTTAAGTTTTGAATTTAATTATTCAAAGGAGCCAATCATGTACAAGTGTCCAGATTAAGATCAATGATTCATAGCCACTCACCCAAAATGGATCCAAAAAAATGAAGATAATGTTGAAATATCAAAGGCTAAAGGAGTCCTAAAAGGATGACAAGTGTCATCATCTTAGGGACTTAGATAGAGATCAATGACCCATGGGTCCTCCTTAGGGTCAACATGGTCAAATCTCAAGATCCCCACAAATCCACCATGTAGCTCTCCTATATTCCAATCTTAATGTTAATAGAACCTTGAAATAATGGTGTGAACTCACTCAAATATTGATTGGATGACTCTTGCTTCATCATGGATAGTGATCAGATGAGGTAAAGTGAATCCAAGATCTATGGAATACAAGATTTTGATAATCTTAAAATTGATATTCTCATGACTATCATTTGATGCCCATGAGGCCATTATTTTTGTTCATGATATTATCAACTTTAAGCCCACCAAACCTAAAGAACTTCATGAGATTAAATTTGACATTCTCATGAATGTCATTTGATAGCTGTGAGGCCATCAAATTCAAGCTCATCTAACATTTTGTCTATAAAAATGGATGTGTTTCTATCATTTGAAGGGGCCACTTTCATATTTTTCCCTAAAACATAACATAAAATATTTTAGCCTAAATTTAAGCATGTTTATTGAAATGAAATAAACTTAGCATAAAATATTTTAGCCTAAGTTCCTTTATATGACCATGTAATGATTAAAGTTCATGCATATTATAGGATTAACATAGCATGCTTCATCAAGCCTAGATGATTCAATGACACAAAATCATTGAAAACTACTAAACAGAGCTCTCAGATCCCAAAGACTTGACATGTGGTAGACACATGTTCAATATACGACTGGTGTAGGATACATATCTCATAAAACCCATGGAAATTGTAAATGGCACAAACATGAGTCTTGATGCAAATATGGCCAATGACATGCAAAATCTTGGATCATGTTCAATGGCCCCTGTTAATCCCTAGGCAATGATTCCATGGTACAAATAAAAGGGCAAATTTTAAATAACAATGGCTAGTGCTTTGAAGGAATTTATGAAAAATGCCATGAAAGTTACCAAATATACACCAAATAAGAGCCATGCAAGCAAAAAATGAAAAAGATGAAGATCTTGTGTGATCTAAAAGGCAAATGTATAAAGTCAAAGTCAAAATCAAATTTGAGGCATGAATGAGCCTAAGTCTGAGTAATCCATCACCATTAAAGCTTTAGGAGAGCCCTAAACTTATGTAAAATACCCTAATTTTAACTTGGATTGATCATAGTCAAGATAAAAAGAGTATAATTACAATTTGAGCATGAAATAATTAACCTAAAGACCATTTATAACATAGTGGTAGACAATTTGCAAAGTTTAGAAGCCATGGTAGCTCAGAGGCAATAGCATAAGGACAAGATATATTTGTATCTATCTACAGACAATGAAATAAGGGTCTTCAAGGACACATACCTAGTCACTATAACATTGATCATGGGTAATAGGAACTAGTCTGAACTCTTTTGGACCATTGAGGAGATACAACCCATCATGAAGGAGGAAAAAAATATTTCCACCATAAATAAAAGATACTATGACCTACTTACAATCCAAATGGCTAGTCTCCACCATGTTATCACCAAACCTAAGGTAATCCACTATATTGACATCCTTGATCCCATTTTTAAGGATTGTAAAATTGAACAAGGTTGGATTATTCATGAAAGGACCTTTGGGAAAATTGCATACATTTCCCCATTGGCCTTCTAGAGTTACTAAAAACTTCAAAATCCCCAAGTAGACTTGACTACCATCAAGGAATGGATTGGAAAGAGTGACTTAGACACCATACTTAGGCCATGGTTTCTCCAAGATAACTATGTGATCCATGACCCTACTGGAAATATCCCATTTTCCTAATTTAGGGAGGGGGTTAGGGTAATTATGACTTTGTTGAATAGAATATCTGGAGCCCCTTCAACCACTTATGTCCATAAGAGTTGGTTTTCCCACATCTACCTTAAGGTATAGATAAAGAGATCACTCCCCTAATTAGAGATATGATAAACATATATCTAGAACAAAAATTCATAGCCATCAAGAAGAAGATTAATACATAATTCTTCATGATGTCTTATCTATTGGATTCCTTATTAGATGCCACCAAGATCCCCTATATCAAAAAATGGTCATATAAGGGTAAATTCATAGTTTCCCATCACTATTCAAAGATACACATATTCAAATATAGGCAAAATTGCTAAGTAATCTATGACTATGTATATTCAACCTTAGTAGAACCCATCATAAGGATCCCCATGCCTAGGGTCAACCCTCTAGTCAAGAAATATGTGGAGCTAATGGGAGACATTTGGTTATAACTAGACTATATAGTGATCTAGATTTAAGGTATTTTGAACCAACCTTACAAGTTTCCCATCTATGTTACCATCAAAGAGGAAGAGAAAAGAATTACATACTAACTTCTTCATGGTGTGGACAGAGTGTATAAGGATAAGAGGAAAGGCCTACTCCATCCATTTCCTTTGACCATTGGTATAACTATGTTATATAATTTGGATTAGGTAAATACTATTTCCAAACACAAGTAATATTTCAACTTGCAACATGATGAGATGAAGCAATGGGACCTTAATGACATAATATCCAAACATTTGAAATCTAAGTAATTTCCCAAGCTAGTATATAAGCACCATCTCAGTAACCATGACACCTTATAGATCAAAACAATTTTTTTTGAAGAAATATTGGTTAGGATTAAGGGACAACATTAGACTTGATCATATATTAGCCAATGATCAGAAACCCCTTGGAGATATATGGCAAATGGGGCCCCTATAATACCATTTATTGCCTAGCCCTTTAAGTCCCTCTGAAGAACAACCACAAATGGAAGGGAACCAACCCAGATCATAGATTACATAAGGTCTTAGCAAGGAAAATCTATAAGAAAGGCTTGGTGAGCGACCCTCATCCTCAACTCTACCTCAAAGACTAACATCCACTATTGAATTCCTAGACATGATTGCCCTAGAGCTTGATGAGATAGTGGAAGATGCCCTTAAAGTCCTTAATAAGGCATATGGTTATAATTAAGAAGAGGAAAATGTTGAATAAACATAATCCCGAATAGAGGAGGTTGATAAATAAAAAGGGAAAGAGCCTACCTTAGATCTAGTCCCAATAAAACCACTAAGGAAGAGAAAGGTAGAATTGGCAATAGTCCCAGTTCGGTAAAAGAAGCCCATGTTGACTTTCACTCACTCTAAAAGTGAAATCAACTTATTAAATGATGAATACCCCATTCATAGACCAATCATCCCTAATTGGTTCATATCTATGGGAAAATGTAGAAGATCCCCTCCTTATCCCACTCATGGGCCTTGACTAAAACTATCAATTTTGATTTACATGATGATATCAAGCCATGGATAAGGTATTTGATGAAGAAGGAGGAAGAGAGAAGAATAGTGGTCATTACAAGGTTAGATAGCAAGAAAATAAAGACTCTATGAGCCTTAAGTAACACCCAAATAGAGGCTCCTAAACCTACAAAGTACATAAAACCAACTACCACTATACAATTCAATCCTAAGACAATAGGGTTAAAAAGAGTGTAAACTAGAAAGGCCATAGTGGGTATTGAATAATTAACCTTTTAAAAGGTTGATCCCTTTTTAGGCTTAACTCTAGTTGGGGGACAATAGCCTGGTGAACCCCGAATCCATGAGAAATATGTAGAAATCCTAGCTAAGGCTCATTTAGCTCAGGTTAAAGTAGGCATCAGGGGCATGGAAAAAAGGATATATAGCTTAGAGAAGGAAAATGAAAATATAGAGACCCAAGCAGTGCTATCAGTCCTAGAGGCAATGGCTAAAATGCTAAATGAATCCTTTTATGACATGTTTGATGCATCAAAGATAATGAAGCTAAGGAAAAGTGCATTAGCACAATAGAATATAGTGGCTAAGGCTATAATATCCCAATGGAAATATTTAGAGGATAACATAATAGGGATAATCAACATGTGATTGGGTTTAAAATAATTAGTTTGGTAAATTTGATAACAATTCTTGTAATAGTTATTGACAAGGTCTAAATTTGAATGCTTGGTTTAAAGATCTAGAGAGACTCTTAAAGGATGATGGGGATTTAATAAAAAGGATTGAACAACTCCCTGGTACTATGCTCACTAAACCTACACAACCCATTGTCCTAGTCATCATGAGAGATGATGAGTTCAAACATAGGGCTACTTTGGTGACATAAAAAATAAGAAGTAAAGGTCAATGCCAATTTGATGTGGATAATATTAGGATATTGGACATGTCTTTAATGTAAGAGAAAGGATAACTGAGGCCAAGAGCATAAAAGATCCATGACCATAAATGATAATGAATTGAATGAGTTAGTTGATAAAGAAGAAGAGTGTCTCCTAAAACTAACTGTGGACTTGTATCTAGCCAATGAGTGACACCAAAAGGCCATGAACATCCTTTAGTAATAACAACTAAGTTCTCAGGGGTAGGGCCCACCAACCAACTAAATAATATTCCATTTTATAAAAATTTATAAAATTTTAAAAGAGGAATATGCTTTTATAAAGAAATATGCTATTTTTTAAATGTATTTGCCTCTGGGTCAGTCCATTTAGAAAAACAAATGTATTATATAATTTTAAAGATAATTATCCTTATCTTTGTACATTTTTATCTTGTAACTGACTAGTATAATGCCTTGTCCTTCTATGAAAGGTAGTACTACCATTTTGTAGAAGGGATAATTTTGAGAATTTTTTTTTATACTTTGAGAAATTAATACAATCAAGGAATTCTGAAAAGATTATCCAAATTTGTTGTGTTGATTGTTAATGCGCTTTTCTCTCAATTATTGGTTCCAAATCTTAAATTTGAATGGATTTTATGAATTTTGAACTTGCATCTTTGATACAAGGTTGCTAATTTGTGCTTATGATAGATTAATTGAAGGATCTTAAATTTGATCATTTCATTTGTTCTATATTCAAATGTGCTAATGCTATTTAAATTTGGTAGCAAATATTTACAATAAATCTAGTTCTTACTTGTATGCTTTCATATTATCCTTAGAACTTTACCTAGTGTATGGTGAAATATGAGCTTACACTATTTTGCATTGTATACTAGTTAAATGTATATTTGGTTGAAATTTAAGCCTTGTCATGATTTTTGAGACAAAGACCAACAATCAAACACTTCTTTCTTGCCCTACCCTTTCCTTTTTATTCTTTTTGACCATATCACTCTAGTTTAGATCCCACTATAAATATTCATCTATATTAGTCTTTAGTATATAAATTTTATCATAAATCACTAAGATCAACATAGACACTTCAAAATTCATAAGGACCATGGTGGATTCCAACCACCAAGTAATATAGATTTGTGGAACAGTTTAATTTTTTCTACCTCTATTTCTCTATAGATAACAAGATTATCACAAACTAAAACTCATGCATTGGAATCTTAAGAATTCATAAATGAGAAGTGTTTATTAAACACTAAGGGCACCTATGATACACTTGGAGGCATAAACATATGTCTTGAGGTATAAACAATGTTGTCCAAAATGACAAATGCCATGATAGATAAATAACTTCATGATATATGTAAACTAAGTTTGCTTGCTCTTTTGCATGAGTTTATTATTTTTAATAAGTTCAAATATTTATATGACTTATGTCATATTTTTTGAGATATATAAATGGAACTTATTACATTGAAATAGATAAGTATGTAGGAAACACATCATATACATCTGGTACCAAGTTTCACATCAAACCAAGCTATAAGGTCAAACCTACTGAGGCTAAAAAATAAACAACCACCATGGTTAATACAATGTCACAACCACCTAATTAGATTATCTTATCCAATGCACCTAATATATAATTATATGATTACCTACATCTCTAGCTTGACTACTTCTAAACCTTCTGGATTGTCATCTCATATCTCTCCCTCCTCCTATGGTTGTTGATACAAGTTAACCTCTACCAAAATGATATGATGCCAATTATTATTGTGATCATCACTAATGTGTAGGGAATTCTATGACCATATGTTTTAAATTTAAGAAAAAATGTAAGACCTTATTGATATGTAAAACTTAACCTTTGATTATTTTTCAAATGATTCATGGTCACAAACTAATTATCCTCAAAATCAAAATATATTCAAAAATAGATTACAAGATCATTTTAATGAAACACCAAAAGTGAAAATGTCATTCATGCACATCTTCCAACACATTATGAGCACTCATTAGATTGGATTATTGGTTCAATTACATGCAATATACCTCATATGATTCAAAGGCCTTATATTGCATTCAATGATAATGAGAATATGGATGATGATTCAGATCTTCATTATTTATTTATCAAGGCACATAGTGATCATCAACCTATACACAATGTTATGGTTGATAATGGTTCTAGTGAGCATTTATGTAACATGAAATTACTCAAATATTTGGGATACACATGGGATGATTAATTTCCTTTGATTAAAATGGTAGGATCATTTAATGGAAAGATGTAATAATTTTTTGGTGAGATTGATTTAACTTTAGAGGTTGGTCTAATACATGTGATCATAACATTTTTAGTTATACCACACAAAAGAGTATTTGATATGTTAGTGAGATGAAATTGGATTCATAATCTCTATGAATTACCTTCTACAGTGCATGGGTGTCTTAAGTATATTAATTCTAGTAGGGTAATTATAATTTTAAAGATTGAATATGAATATCCTTTACAACAGGAATTTTTTTTTCCATGATAGCTAAGTATACAACCTACTAAGGTTAATCATATATGAAAGGGTAAGAAAAATTCAATCCTATTTATTAGGTGACCAATAAAATTGAGAGGTAATTTCATCATATATCTATAGTGGACTCTTTGAGATCCTCATTTACACCTTTGTGGCCTAGACAATTATTGATAATAGAGCACCATGTTTTAGAATAGTTACAAAGACCCAATATTACACAAAATAAATCATAGAGAATAAAAAAATGGGTTCAAATAATGAATACACCTTTTTCTACTACATCACAATCACATAATACTATGATGCATACATAAAGTATTACAAATTATCTAGTTCCATATTTGGCACATATACATGATCTGTGGTAGTACGAAAAATGTATTATACCATATGCACAATATATATCACATTATGATCATACCTTAGTTGGGATCATTGGATAGGACTCTATTTTCAAAACATGTTTAAAAAACAAAAAAATCAAATATTCAATAAAGTATAAAAATATTTAGCTTTTCACATGTGTACTAGATTTATGCATATGTTGTTTACTTTATTTTAGTAGATATAATATCACTTATTTACACACATATGTTTCATAGGTACTTGAGTGTGATATAGGTATACATTATATATATGATACATACACATGCAAATGTTGGGCCTTCATATTCCTACATGACACACTATGTTGGGGGCATCTTGCTTCTACATGATCATGATTGACACAAGTTTTATTATTTTACGATCATTTCCATTTGAGATTATATATTGACATTCACACATGATTATTATAGTCATGTTACTATCTTACATAGTGTACTTTGGTATTATATTCTACATGACATTTTTAAATAACACATATATATGTATGCATATGACATGCTTATCCTAGTTTCTTCTATTTCATTTACTTCATCTCTTCACATGGATTACTTAAGTTTACTTCTTGTTTGATTCTTTGTATTTCTTGTGAAACATTTGAATATGTTCCTTGATTTTTAGACATAGTGTTCTGAATGTTTCTTCTTTTTTTTGGTGTGTGTAAACTTTCATACGTCCTCATCTTGAGTGTGTATAATTTTAACATGCACCTAGTTTATGGTCTCCTTAGACCCCTCTTTACATGAAATTTGAGTACTCTTATATGTGTGATTAATTTTTTATTTATATTTTTATCTTCTAAATGTTTCCATGATCCACACCATGAATCTTAGGGATTGTTATGTATGCATAATGAAATATTCATTGATATATCTAATTTGACATGATACTAATATATGCTTATTTACCACATGGTTCACATAAATACAAAATAGTCATCACATCCTTTTGAGATAAGGTGACTATAAATTTTCCATTCCCATCACCTCAAAGGGGGAGGGGTATAATTAGGGCATGTCATATAGATAAAAATTCACATAATTATAGTTGATAAATTTTATAGAATTTGATTTAGTTTTCATGATTTATATATCCATATGGGATAAAATTCCATGTATTTGGCATAGATTTGGGATAGAGTTTTTTAGATTTGTGAAATATTATACACATTATATAGAGAAGAGGTTAAATTTTGATAAAAAATTCATCTTGAGACACTTTTGAGATGCATATTCCATGAAAATGTATCAAATTATAGATACATTATTTGTATTATACCAATATTCATGAACTTACTCTATCAAGATGCATCATCTAAGATTTTATCAACTTTTGAAATTGGATTATTTTATTATTATAATTGACATTTTTCACTCTCGATGGAATTGGATCTAATTTTATTATGGTGGGCTTATATGGTTATACCATTTGACTCAGGCAAGATTATCTAGATTATGTTACATTTGAGTTATACGATTGAGATTTTGAACTCTCAATGGACTTGGCATAACTCACCCTTATATTATATTGGTGGCATAATCACCCTCTAATTCCCCTCTTCAAATTTCTATTATTTAAATATATCCAATTATTTATTAAGGAAGAATCATTACCAAAGTAAATTATCAAGGGGAAACATGTTTACATTGACACACATGTATACTCCTTCCTTGTTATATTTTATTTCAAGTAGTTTAAACTATTCATTTTCATATTATATGCAAAAATTAAATATGTAGCATGCTCTTGGTTTCAGGTCATACACATATATAAAATTCAAATGGGGCTCACACAAATAAAGTTATGTTTTAAACACCATGGTATACATTTTATTTCCTTTAAACTAGTAATTTCATCCTTTTGCATTAATAGATTGGGGGGAGGGGGTGGCAAATGTTAGTGTAGGATTTTTACACCTAGTGGTTTTACCTACACATCTTTTTAGCCTACTTAGGTTAGTTAATTAAGTCATTAGGGTTCATTTATCTTTAAGTGGGTTCTAATTGTGGGTTAGGGTTTTACCTTTTTGGTGACCTAATCTCACCCTATATGTATTTTATTTTTTCCTAAAGTGGCTAATAAAAACATTTCCTTTATGAAATTTTCTTATATTCGAAGCTCTCATTCTACCTCTATAGGAATTCAAAATTTATCGCGTGGCTGCTATTTAGATATCTTAGAAAAATATATCATGGTACCAGAGATTTCTTGATAGCCTCATGCATTTGTCTCCTTTGTTAAGATCCTCCTACATTCACCTTCTTGTTTTTTCATATTGTACGACCACCATTTTTGACCTTGGAGGTATTTTTTAAAAACTACCTTGAAACTCATGTCAAAAGGCCTTTGATGAAAAATCCATTTGCATCTATTTTATGGGGTTTTTGAGATCTAAAATAGGTTTTTCTTAGTTTTCTAAGAAAGTTCATGGATTTTCCAAAAAAATTGATTTACTTTATTTGGTCATCATTCTTACGATCGAAGTAATCCACCATGCAAACCTTGATTTACTCTTCATAGACCAAATTAGGTTTCTGAAGTGCTTATACTTGCTCGTAGACCAAATTGGGTTTCTCAAATGCTTCTACTTATAAGTAATCGGGCTTCTCCAAGGTGACATCTTATAAGTAATCAGGTTTCTCAACCCCAATTACTTGTTCACTAGACCCATTTGAGTTTTCTAGGGTTGATTAATTATTACTTGTTTCATAAGTTGTGTTTGTTTAAAACTCTGAAGTAAAGTAGCTCAAAGAACCTGAAATACATTGTTAAGAAGTAATTGAGTTTTCTAGGGTTAAATACTTATAAATTTTTATAAGTTGAATTAGTTTGAGAACCTAAAGTTGAATTTGATTGGAACCCTAAGCAAGTAAGTGTGTGATGTTCCAAAAACTATAAATTTTAGGTGAAAGGTAATGAAGAAATAGGCTTAAGTTTTTTTATTTTTTGTATTTTTGGTGATTTTAGGTTTTTAGTTTTGGAAAGGGTCAAGGAATATGTTGAAGTAAAAACTTGTAAGTGCTATAAATTTTGATTGGTAACTCTTTTTTGAGTGTCATTTTATTCAAAAGTGCTTGTTTTTTATGCTTTACACATTGGACCTATCATTGGGCCTTCCACAGCCATAATTTTTTTTCATAATTTTTATACACTCTTGAATGCATTATCTATTGTATTGGATATTCCTCTTGTGCATTGTACTTATGCACCTACTACTTAAGATGTATTTTTGATTGAATCTAATGTCTATATGAGTGTGCTTATATTTGAGACATTCAGGGAGGGTCATTGCTTGATAGTCCTAAGGGAGTACTTGTGTGTTTGTTGTGCATTTAGTTTTTATTTTTTTGCGTCACTTATTTACTTAATACAGTAATACTTACTTATACACTATAGATTGATTCTAAATAAGTCCACTTACACCACTTAATTATCATGAATAGAAACCTAGAATGGAAATTATCTTATAATCCAAGGGTTAACCTCATATTATAATGGGCACAGAGATTGAACCGACTAATGCTAGAGTGAAAATCAAATGGTTTAACCATTATGATAGATTTTGTGGACTACTATGTTTTTCCATCTCCCCAGATCTACTCTTTCACATTGAATCTACCAAAACACCTATTGAAGTGTGAGCCCAACTCACCAAGCTCTTTGGAGAGTAGAATGTGATGAGAGGACATGAGATGGAATATGAGCTTATTCTATTGGGCCTAGATGAATTTGACACTCTTCAAGTCTTATTTACCAAGTTTAACATTTTGAGATTATAGATAAAAGTATGTGGAATTGATAAGAAAGATGAACAACTTGTTCTATCAATACTCTCTAAACTAAGTCATGAATATTCTATATTTATGTCCACTTTTCATGCCACTAAGAGTGCTCTTAACACTACATGGAAGATGCCTTCTTTAGATACCTTTGTTGCTGACTTGATTCAAGAGCAAAATAAGTTCATATATATGGGCATAGTGAAGTCATCTAAATCTCATGCATTGGTTACTAAGAAATATAAGGCTTCTAATAGTAGAGAGAGAAAGTAGTTCAAGAAAAAGGATGAGAAGGGTAAAAATATTTCCACCTCCAAATTAAACAATGTGACCTCTTCGTCCAGTCATAAGCCTAAGAAAGATTGGATCAAATGTGGGCATTACTTAGGTAATCATGATGAGAGTAAATGTTTGAAGAAAAAAATTGGCCACCTTACTAGCCTTCTTATTCAAAATAACATAGGTGTTCTAGATTCTATCAAACCATATTCACTAACCCATGAATCCACTAAGGCAAATGAATCTAGTAAAGAAAAGGCAAAAGATAATAACAAGGGGAAACAAAAATGAAAAACCTTAGTTTTAGTTTTGCCTCCAACTCCTCTTACATGGATCATTGATTCTAGTTCTTCACATCACATGGCCTCTTCATAGATTGAGTTTAGGTCCTTGGAACCATGTGACATGTCCTTTATACAATTGGGTGACAACACTTCTAAAAAGGTTCTTAGGAGAGGGTCTATTGAAGTGAGTTGTGGAACATTCAATAATGTTCTAAGTGTGCCCTCACTCTCAACTAATCTCTTGTCAATATACCAGATCACTCACCTTGGTTTGGGCATGCGAGTTGATTTCACTCTAGATTTATGATACATTAGAGAGTTGCATAGTGATACAATTTTGGCTATGGGAATGGTTGATCATCAGACTCAACTATATAGCTTCTCACACTTTTTTATTAACTCTCCTTTAGATTCCTCTTTGAACTTACTTATACCTATTAACACTTTTGAGCTTGAGATTATTTTTGATATTGACAACTCTTCTTCTACAAATGACTACAATAATGAAGTGGAGACACTTCCACCATCTCCTTATCACCTTCCAAATATTTAAAAGTTAGTTCTTGATCCACCTACCTCTAGGATACTTCTGACATTATAGGGAAATGGTCTACAAATCCAAGACACATCAAACATTATGAAGTCTATTCTATAATTATAGAGGATTTTATAGACCTCTTTCACCTCTAATTCCATTACACCATCTTGGCATAGAGTAGTTGGGCCACCTACCTCATAGTATGTGGATAATTCCTTTCATAGGAATTACACCTTGGTTGAAGATCCATTAGGCACTTGATGGATAAACTCATTATTCTAAGGTAATCCACTCTTCACTACATCTATTTTTGATTCATAGTCACTTTCAAGCATTTATATTGGGGACATCGAATGGATATAGTCAATTGTAAACCTTAGTGGGGATTTTTAGCCCTCTTCTCTTCTTTGCTCTCTTTTTAGGGAGGATTTTTATTCCTATGGGTTTTCTCTTTTACCCCAATTTATGGGAGTTAAATTGTACTTGGGTACCTTATTAGGCCTCATTTCTGGGACCCAATTCTTCTACCCACATAAGCTACACTTTAGGAGGTATCAATGTACGCTTTTTCCACCTAGTGGTTTTACCTACACATCTTTTTAGCTTATTTAGGTTAGTTAATTAAGTCATTAGGGGTCATTTACCTTTAAGTGGGTTCTAATTGTGAGTTAGGATTTTACCTTTTTGGTGACCTAATCTCACCCTATATGTACTTTCCTTTTTTCCTAAAGTGGCTAATGCAAACATTTCCTTTGTGGAATTTTCTTATTTTAGGAGCTCTCATTATGCCTATCTAAGAATTCAACATTCATCACGTGGCCACTATTCATAGATCTTGGTGAAATATATTATCAACTTTAGATTCATAAATCTATATTTATATGTTAAACTAGTATTATATAGTTGACAAATATCACTTAAGGCTATACCCATTAGTTCTAGACCTTTCTTGTAGTGGATAGGCTCACCTTCACCATCCCACTAGGCATAAATGCTTTATATTCTAGTCTAATTTTTATATTATGATTACCTAGATCATCTGTACCCATAATACTCTTTATTTATGATATATATCCTTCATTATCAATTACAAATCTCTAATAAACTTCCATATCCTAGAAAATTACATTTAGAATTAGACAATAGCGTCGATGTTATTGTCCTAGATCTAACACAAGTGTATTTTCCTTTTAAACCTTTAAATTTTCAAATATTTGGATATTTACAGGTCAGCCTAATAAATTTTATTAACCATTTTATGGGATTATTTTAAAAAGGTTTTGTATGAATACAAATTAAACCCAACATTATATATATATATATAGTAAATACTAATCAAGCACCTATTCAAGATCATTCAATAAATGTCACAAATAAGTTATAATTCTTAATTCTTACCTATTTATTTATCAATAATAGGATCAATCATATTATAGGTCTAAGACATTAAAAGAACAGTCCATAAGAAATATTTGTCAAGTTATAAACTAGATCATTTATATGGACTTGACTATAGTATATTGCACTATTGCACACATACAAGCCAACACATAGGGGATAACTACATATGTCTAAGGCCCTCTTTGGAGTATTGGATATGTAAATAGTTCTCATCAATAGATGGATATTTGAGGTCATCTCAACTTTGTGATATCACTAACCCATATTTGGTAAGGTGACAAGACCTAAAAGAAGGATCTAGGGTTTGAAATATATTCTGATATCAAAAGTTTATGCATGTGATTTGAATGCATAATCTAAAATGTGATAAGAAAACCAAATATACATAGATGGAATCTTTAGTCAATAGTTAATATTATGTATATGAAAAGTGCATTGAATCATATATAGTAGTGTCCACATGGTTACGCAAGTGTTCATGCTAGCAAAAAACTAATTTTTAGAATTTGACAATTGGATCAGAATCTTCAGATAGTTTATTTCTACACGTACATTGCTAAAATCTACCTACACATCAGTGTATAAGATAAGTATAATTTATCCTTCACATTAATATTAATATATTATTTAATATTGTACTTTATATATTTGGCACATGCTTAGATTCATTATTTCTTATCAAAATATTTGTAGAATCTAAATTCATTAATTGGCCTACTTTTAAAGAGCATCTTACTCCTTATTTGATTAGGCTACTCTATTATTTAATCCTTATTTCCTAAAAGGTTTAAACATTGTGAAAACCATTAAGCCCTAAATTGACCAATAAATATATAATAAAAAATCAAGAGTTATAAAATTAATAAACGTTAAAAATCAAGTATAAATTCATCTAGAATGCATGATATTAATTGTATTTTTCATAGTTTTTTATTTTAATGTAGATAGGTATTATGCCCCTATAAATTTTTTAACAATGATAAAAAAGGATCCAAACTAATCAAGCATTTTTTTTTCTTTTCCTTATTTGCATTTACATTTTATTTTATTAATTTTTAATATCTTAGCAACCAAATTTAATTATATTCATTTGATATTATTAGAATACACTTATTTGAGGTGAATATGATAAACTCTCAAGTGCTCAATATCATGAATAAGTGTCTCATATAACATTTCTAATTGATGTAATTTGTTTTCTATATATTTTTTGTCAATATACATTTTGGTGACACTCTAAGTGAGGGAATATCAAGTTCCAAGGGCAATAATACTTAGACACCATAGACTAATGAATAGGGGATTTACCTCATGGTTGTCCTTACATTTTTTATATAAGACCATAAAGTGAATTGTATCTAATTCTACTAATATTATCTATGCTTATTCACTATCTTATATAGATTATTAAAAATAGTTCTATAAGGTGATTCAACTTGGCTATTCATTTGTGGATAATAAGTGTTTGAAATAGTATGTTTGATCTTATATCCACCAAAATATTCTTGATTGTATTATTCATGAAAGAGGAACCATTATCACTATAATAGAGTATGGTATGTAAAATCTTGAAATAATGTGTCATGAGAAATATATAAATATATTCACCTATGGTGGATTATAAGGGTGCAACTTTAATGCACTTTGTAAAACTATTTAATTTTTATGATGATACAATTATAAACTTTTGATGATGGTTGGCTAATCTCTAAAACTAAGTCAAACCCTGATATGAAAAATGATCATGGTGGTATATTAGGTTGTAATTATTGAGATGGAACATGAAGAATATTACTGTGTCTTTGACATTATTCACATATTCATGGAAATCATGTTTTGTTATAGGCCAATAATAGATCATTCTATGAAATTTATATGTGTTGACACTAAATCTAAATTATATATCACCTTAGTCTTGTATACTTAGAAATTAATTCTCATGGTTATACCATTTAGTTTTGAGACCTTCCTATTGCCAAAAGTCTTGCATCTGTAATCTCTTATGCCTATTTCTTATCTCTTAGTCTAACCATATGTTTTAGATTAAGGTAAGAACAGGTTTTGAAGGGGCCCCGAAACCCTTTACATCAGATAAGATATAAACCTTAAGCACACCCAAGAAATGAAATAACTTGGAACCTACAAAAGCTAAACCAGATTAACCAGGAATCTGAAAACAACAGACAAGAGCTAGACAAACAATAACTATTTATTATTATTTTTTTTACAAGACCAAAGTTTCATATCTAGAGGAGGGACTAGAGGCTTAGATTTTTTCCTCTTAACAGTAGTCCAGCCATCCTCTACCTTAGCTGCCTCAGCAACCCAGTCCTCAGAAGGCCAAGAATCATGAAGCCCAGAGGGTGACAAAACCTCAGCAAAAACCTTGAGAGAACCAGCCAACAACTGGCTCCTAGGAGAATCCTTCAAAATAGGTGGAGGAACCAACACCTCCTCAGTAATTGGTTCAAGAAGATTACATAATCCAATCTCCACCAAACCTTCAACAGGAACAGTCTCCAACTGAGACTCCTGATCCATCGAAGCAGATTGGATACTCTTTTCATTCTCATTCTCAGAATCAGTCGAGGCTTCCTCAGGTTGTTCTACAATATAGTGATCATGATCAGCTTCAACCCACCAAGAAGGTGATCTTCTGGATCTGGATTTCCTTGCAGTGCACTGGGTAGCAATATGCCCTGTCAGGTGACACTTTCTACATCGAAAAGGTAACCCTTCAAAATCTAACAATTGCGTCCAAGATCCCCTAGGGGAATCCAGACAAATCACCTTAGGAAGGCCCTTAGAAACATCCACCTCAACCATAAGGTGAGCATAGGTCAATCTGAAATACCTCTTGGTTTCTATGTCCACGAATAAAAATTCCCCTATAGCATTTAGTCTAACCATATGTTATTTTAATGACTAATAATTATATAATACTTAGAATTTTATAAACCTACTTGTTATTATAGACATTATTTATGAATTATGTAACACCATAGTCTTGTACACTTGGGAAATAAATTTCATCAATTTACCTTCAATTTCTAGACCTTTACCCTACCAAAAAGATCGCAAACACTATTTATTTATGCCTAATTATTTATATCTTAATCTAATATATGTTATTTTGATGACTTAGGCCTTATATCATTCCTAAAATTTTATAAAACTAATTATCTTCCATTTTTACAAGTTCTAAACCTACACCTATTTTCTAACTACTCAAACACTTGTTTTCCAATCAGATGTGTATGTCGACACATGTGTCATATCCCAATGCAATTGTTTAGCATCCTCAAGTAATATAATTTTCAAATGAAACATAACACTATGGTTGGATTGAGTGATTTAATTCAAGAGATTCTCTAAAGGGATTGGTATAAATACAAGATCAATCCTCATTCATTTTGCACCTAGAAAAGACGTAAATAGACCAAGGAAACTTACCAAAAGCATTTTATCAAGAACTCAAGTAAGCAAAACTTTCATATTTTTTCTTATTTATATATTAGCCATAGGAATGCCATATATATAAATTTGAATTACTGAAGGAACATCCCAAGATACACATTTTTTATGTTAAATGCTACGTCATTGTTGTACTTGCTTATCACACATTGCATGATTCACACACAAGCCAAAAGGTATGGGATAACTACATAAGTCTAAGGTTCTATTTAGAGTATTGGATATGTAGGTAATTATAATTGACAAAGGGGTATTTGGGGTAGATCAACATTATGTTCTTGATAACCCATTTTTCACATAACCAATATGAAGATAAAGAATTAGGGTTTTTCTATTTATTAAGAAGTGAAACTCCATGACCCAGATTTGAATGCACCAACTTAAAGGTGACACATAACTCAAAAGCATCAAAGTGGTATCATATAATTTCAATTGGTATTTCAAACTTGAAACCTATGTCCAAGTTAGATAATAACATCGATGAAACTATCCTAGGTCAATGTATGTTTCCACACTTATAGAAGCACAATTTATAAAATCAAGAAACCATAATAATAACCATATTTAGTCCACTTTATTTTTGTCCTAGATCCATATCTATATTATCATCAAAATAAAATAAGTATATTATTTTCTTTTTCATATTAATATCTAGCATAGCTATATTTTTCATCTTTTAACATATCTTAGCATAATAAGTTTAATCTATGTTTATCTAAGTTTTAAAAATAATTAGACTTCTTTAGAGATAGTCTACCATCCTTGTGCTCTAGGCTATCTCTGACCCCTTTAATCTTGAATTACCTATATATATATATACTATCTCTTACCCCTTTAATCTTGAATTGCCTATATGTATATATAGGCATATATTTTAGGGTTAAACATTTAATGAACCTAATATTTGAACATATTTTTTGCATAAGCATACCATCTATGATGTTTATTACCTATCTTGTCCTAACATTTGTATTATTTATCTCCCTTATCATGTATGACATTGATTGATTTGATGAATATGATAATGAGACTCTCTAACTTTCTATCAAATAAGGGGTAAAAATTGAATACTATTGTATTATTCTAAATGCTAAAGCATCTAAGCTTAAATATTTTAATTTTGGTAGCTATCATACCTCTAATCATGTACATGATCCCACCATTTCGAGAGATGAGGTGATCAATATTAAGGAAGATAAGGAGACTTTAATATTTCTTCCTACACCACCATCATATGATTTTAGCCTTTTATAATTTAGAAAATATGGATACAAAGGAAAAGCGTTGGGAAAACACGAGTAAGGTCTAACCGACCCTTTATCTCTAAAATATAATACATATCAACAAGGTTTAGGATTTTCAGAAAAATACATGAGGCACCAATAATGTAATTCATATAATCATTCCCTTCTTGCACATTTTACAAAAAAAGTGGGTACATATGACCAAGATGTTCCTTCATATGATCATAAAAAGTTTTGATAAATACATACAAAAATTATGACTGATTTACAAATTACTTATAAGGGTGATATTACTTCAAATGAATTAGTTCAAACCCCCCATAATTTTAACATTTAAAATTAATGTCCCCCTTATCAAGGGTGATTATTCTCTTTTCCCTTCACTTGGCATTGAAAATTTTCACAAAGTTAATGAATAAATCATGGTATTTTTACCAAGTATCTTTAAGGCACCAAGAAGTTGGAAAATTTGTAAAACTAAAGTGTGAAATGCTCTTAATGTTTCAAATATTCTAACTAAGGTCTTTAAACCAAGTGATCTTTATCTACCAATATATTCATTCATGTAAAAGGTTTATACCAAGATGCTTGTGACGCTGCTTTTGCTGTCTATAAGGTTGTACAAATGGCCGATAGCCAAATGGGGCTATTTCTTGGAAGACAGGGGCAATTTGTGAGGCTTGATGCTTGGTGAGTTTCTGGATGGACTTTATCTCAGAGACTAAGCACATGGCTTACTGCTTAGAAAAATCAATCACATCTGAGAGAGAGAGAGATCTTCAATTGTCAATCCCTTAAGATCAATTTATGAAATAAATCGATCAATTAGGTTATATGGTAGAGCATGTAAACATTTGATCTTAATCTCAGTGGATGAGAAACTCTTGCTTTCATATGCCAATTCTCTGAATTGCTTGGCAAAGGCATCAAATTGCTTCAAATCACAGAGCTCCATTTTGAGTAGCCATTTCTTGGATTCCAATTCTCTATTACCAACTGGAGGTGCAAACTCATTGATCAACAAATTAAATAATGTGGCTAAATAATAAGGCTGATTATGTACACGTTCATATTGTTTAGCTTCAGACATTGAGCTCCACCACTGATTAATAATACCCCAGAAAAATTGAGGCAAAACAAGTAGTTCCATCTTGATCTAAATGGGCATTGATAGTGAAAAATCTCATGGAGTTGCAGCAAGCAGTGATCTCATTCAATGGATTGAGGAGATCATCAATATTGAGATACCAAGGCTACAACTGGACATGTGTTCTTTGCATCATTGTGGTGTTAGACTGATTTTTTCTAGTCTTGAAATTAGAGCCAAAAGAGATTGAACAATTGGGCTTCTTAGTAGAAGAGTCTACTTGCTGATCCTATTTTGAAAACCAAACTAAACTATCATCTAAAGCATCCAATTTAGAATCAATAGAAGACACTTTTTGTTGTATCTTCTCTATATTATCTTTTATATACAAAACATCTCGACAGAGATCATCAAAATTCTCTGTGAAGTGAGAATTGAATTGGGATGTATAATTTATTTGTTTGAGCTCATTTGAGGGTTCAACATCTCCTTGATAAGTAGCTGAAAAATACTGTACAGTTCCTGGTGGCTACTTGTATATTCCTTTATGAGGTGGCCATCTTCCACCTTTATACAGAGTAACTTTGTTCTCTGTATAGAATTCCAGACTATCTTCTCTGGGAAGATTCATCATTGTACAGGGTAATTGATCCTTTGGATCATTACCTTGATTAAATTCTTCATCTTTTATTAGAATGTGTCCTATTTTTACTATTCTACGAGAAGAAGAAGTTGAAGGTCTAGATGGAGATAGATGAGAAGAATTGACAGACAAAGATCTAAGAAGTATATTTACAGTTCTACCATCACTTTTATGTACTGTGGCTTGACCTTTCATTCTAGGAGAAACATTTTTCAACTAGTCAAGTTTCCAATCAGAAGGGATTTCTATGGATTCTATATGACCTTTTTGTAATTGAACAGTACTACTAAGCCATCTGACATAAGGCAAATTTTCTAAGATATTTGGATGATTAGCATTTGTCATACTATAAACAACACAAATATTTATAGACGCATATTTAAATTCACCGAACATGTCAAGGCCAAAAAGGGAGGTGAACAATCCCCAACAATCTAAAGATCCATTTTTTACTTCTTTACAACCTTTATTGTGGACTACGACAGAGAGGTTAGGAAAAAACTCAAAACAAATAACTTCATCGTTCAAGTGACCAAGACTAGATATTTGACAGGAATGCTTGAAACTAACTTGACGATGATCACACAAAGCAAGATATATAACAGGCTTAATATTACCGAGAATCAAAGGAGTTATATGGATTCGAATAAGACCAAAGTGAACAAATTTCACATCTTGATGTGACCTGATATAATTTATCTCTGGTTCAAGTAACAAAGATAGAAAATTGGTTTGAAAACTCTTCTTTGGCTTATAACTAAGGGTTAACTCAACAGATTTGATTCAGGGTTTTACAAAAGACATATATGTAGAATTATAAACAAAGATTGGCATCAGAGCCATTATTAGCTATTGTAAGGATCATTTGATTTTGTAAGAATTCTTAGCTCTGACTTTTTGAGTTCTCTGCTTTGAAAAGTTTCTTGGGAAATTTTATATGCATCGAGTCTTCAGCCATTTTTAAATTGTTATAGGTCTCTTTTCTCTGTAGTTTTTTGTTTCCCTTGCCAGAATTTTTCTCGCTTACCAGACCTCAAATCTCTCTGCCATGGAATTTAGAAAAGCCCAAACCTCCTCTACAGTCAAACTAGTTAATGAATCTGAATTAGAAGGAACCTATGAACTCCCCTCCTTCATTCCTGAACAAATATCTGACTGTCCAGATATTGAAATCACTGAAGAAAACCTTGAAAAGGAAAATAGCCTGTACAAACCCCTGGCTATTAAAGCTTCACATGTCTATAAAAAATTTGAATTTTTAAAATCCAAGTTTGTTTATAATTCTACATATATGTCTTTTGTAAAACCCCGAATCAAATCTATTGAGTTAACCCTTAGTTATAAGCCAAAGAAGAGTTTTCAAACCAATTTGCTATCTTTGTTACCTGAACCAGAGATAAATTATATCAGGTCACATGAAGATGTGAAATTTGTTCACTTTGGTCTTATTCAAATCCATATAACTCCTTTGATTCTCGGTAATATTAAGCCTGTTATATATCTTGCTTTATGAGATCGTCGTCAAGTTAGTTTCAAGCATTCCTGTCAAATATCCAATCTTGGTCACTTGAACAATGAAGTTATTTGTTTTGAGTTTTTTCCTAACCTCTCTGTTGCAGTCCGCGATAAAGGTTGTAAAGAAGTAAAAAATGGATCTTTAGATTCCTGGGGATTGTTCACCTCCCTTTTTGGCCTTGACATGTTCGGTGAATTTAAATATGCGTCTATAAATATTTTTGTTGTTTATAGTATGACAAATACTAATCATCCAAAGATCTTAGAAAATATGCCTTATGCCAGATGACTTAGAGGTACTGTCCAATTATAGAAAGGTCATATAGAATCCATAGAAATCCCTTCTGATTGGAAATTTGACTGGTTGAAAAATGTTTCTCCTAGAATGAAAGGTCAAGCCACAGTAGACTCTTATAGTAGATCACCTCATACTTATCCTAAAGTATATTCTTAAAAATCAAAAATAAACCTCTCTATCATAACCACTTAGGCCTTTTCAAGATCTATTTGTAATTTGGCCATTATTAACTATGTTGTATCTCTCTCTACTTCTGTCAAATCCCAATCTAGTATCACATAGTCTCTCTAAGCAATAACCTATGCCTAGACCTGTAATACAAAATCTCACTCAAATCTAGTATAATCCCTCTACAAGTTAATTTTTACTTGTATATCATGCATCCTACTCAGCTTTTCTATTATTTTATATATCTCTATTTGATTTACACTAATATAACTATGAGGTATAGATAACTACTATAATTGATGATCCAACTATGATTATAGCCTTATGAACTTAGTATCCATAGAATTAATCTCTTATCTCAATCTTTCAATCATATCCTAATCCTTAGAAGATAATACTAATGTAGATAGGATATCTTACCCATCATCCCCTATCATTTGTATACCCTAAAGTACACCTACCACATCTACCTCTACCATCTCCTTATTTGTGCCAATATCTACCTCATATACCTCATATATATTCACTCCCTCATCCTCTTCACTCTCATCCTCTACTTTGATATCTATTTCACTCAATATAGGAATAGGTCGATGAACAAGTAATGAAACTTATTTATGATAAGCTCCTTGAACCTATCCCTCATCCTCACCTACTAGATTAGTCAATATCAAGGGTTGATGCTATGCCCACCATGTTAAATATGCCTATATCACCCATAAATATAATGGTCCACCTACATAAACCTAAAACACCTAGGGAACTAACTTGAAACTAACTCCTATCTTAGCCTATCAGGTTCTAGTCCCCACTATCATGTCTCTTTAATTGAATGAGCAAATTGGTGAGGTCCCACTAGTATATATTATTGTAAACTAAATTGATTTTGTGTCATGTGTGGCCTATAATTCATAATGGCATAATCCTATCAACCAATAATGTTTCATATAGTGGTCATATAAATCATGTACTCTATATCCTCTAACAACTAAAACTAAATATCTAAGAATGGCCTTCATGACAAATCTATATTTGTCATCTCATCTATATATTTTATATAGTATCTAAGATCTCATATGTTCCTCCTATTCCCAATACCCACCTAATACCATCCATATTCCATTAGGTTTTCTAGCCTTCTCTACTATCATCTACCCATAGTTCACTCAATAAATATATCCTTCCATGACCAAACCTGGAGTCATGTCATTGGATCAATATTGTGTCCTCCTTAGTTAAAACATAATTTAGATCATGATATAACTAGGATAATATATTTGGTCCCCATGAAAAACCATTGTATATTTCAACATATCTCTCACCATGCCTCCCAAACCTATGTGGAAGAATTGATCGCTTTTCTCAAGTAATAGAATGTTGTTGACAATAGCCAAAAGGAATATCACTAATCTATCAAAAAATTGGTAGTGGAACATCCACCTCCATATCTATATCTCATGGTATATCTATAAATATCTCAATATTATCAATGTCCACATGTACACCCCTATACCATATCAATATCCAAGTGTCCTATCAAATCCTCTAGAGTAGCTTGTCTATCAGTCAATGTAAGACAATATACTAGATAGCCTCCTATCAGTACTTGTAAAATATTCCAAACATCCTCTAAGGTGATAGTAACCTCCCTTGTTAGTAACCAAAAGGTAAAAGTATATAATTTACATCACTGTACTAGGGCATTAATCAATACTTGATATGCTTGAATAACAAGCATACTCACTACATGCAAGAGGCCAATAGTCTTGAAGAACCCAATCATGTCACCTATCTATACTAATGACTATAAAATAATGTGTGAGCACCACTAAAGAGCTATCAACACATCTACTCACTCCTACAATCTAGTGAAAGTCACTAAGATTAGTTCTTTATCACTAATTCTAATCACATTTATACTTATTCATCACATCTGTTTCTCTAACATAATCATTTAATCTATTCTTGTTTTGTTTTAATGATCATTTTTTCTCTTTCTTTGTTCAATTTCCTTTCCTCTATGAAATTAAGACATTTTCACCATTTAGCAGGCCTATTTCACCATTTATATGTCAAATTAACTTTAAATATGTTCTAGACCATTTCACCATTTTCATGATGATTTTGATGATTCTCTAGTCCATTTCATTGTTCCCTAAACCATTTCACTATTTATAACATCCATTTCACCGATTAGTGAATTAAATTTCCTCTACTCAATTTTGCTATTATGATAGACCTGTTCATTAGATTCTTGGCCAAATCAATCTTTTCCAATTTAGTTTCATCATTTAGATGGAATCTAAATTCTTTCAACATTTTATCCATTTTGATGATGAATTCACCTTTTAGACATGCCAATTCACCATTTTGAGTAGACCAAATCATCATTTACACAAATTTCCTTTGGACCATTTTGATGTTTTATAATTTTACCATTTTTTAGGTCTAATTCACCAATAATTTTGGTCAATTTTTTAATCTCTTGACCAATTCACCATTTTCGTAAATGGATTCACCATTTTCATTGTTGAATTCATCATTCTAAAAATGGTGTTTTTATCAATTTTCCTACTTATACATGTAATAAAGGCAATTAAATTCAAAATTAATGAATAAAATATTGTACTTACTAGTCGTTTAATGCCTTATGGTCATTTGTGCTATTGAATGTGATCTAGAACCACACGTGATCATGGTCTATGATTCATATTCTCTATGTTACTTTAGCAAAAAATTTGAGTGGTGAATTTTGAAATGAGAGGGTAAAAATGAACCAAAAATCTACCCCAAGGTGAATCTATAACCTTTTATTTTGAAACATTTCACCACATGCATTGTTATTCTTCTCTTAAGGCTTATTTTAGCCCTGTTATCTATTTTCCCCTCATTTTCACCTATCTCTTTCATTTTTTCTCCCTTTATATCATTTCTATGACATTTTTTTATCATTTCAAGGGTTCAATCATCCATAATTTATTGAGTTTCCACTCAAGGGGGCATCTAGGGATTATTAATCATCACTTTAAGACATGTCAAACTTATTTTTTGGTATATTTAACAAATTCATCAAAACTAACATCTGTTAATTTTATTCTACAATATTTTTAATAAATTTTTCATTTTTTAAAAGATATTGCATCATATACATCTCACCACACCTTCTAAAATAGGGGAAAATGTAAACACTCCATTTTATCACTTCCATGTCAAAATTAAAAAATGGAATCATTCCAATCAATTGAACACAATCTAGTCTAAAATATTTTGTTCATCTAATGCACATGTTTGAGTTCACCTTGGGGAATATCTAGGTAGGATAATTGACCATACTATATCTATTCAACTTCTCTACTTAATTATCAATCTAGTCAATTTCTTTAGTAAGTTATTCTATTTTTGTCAATTCACTAATTCTCCTTCATTGATAAATTAATGAAATTAATTCCCTCTTCTATAAATATTTATTTTAAATTATATTTTTATTACAAATAGAATTATAATTTCATTTCTTTTAATTAATTTTTTTTTACTCCAAGGGGGCATCTTAATTCAAGAAAGGATCTTGAGACTATTTGGAATATGATTTTTTGAGATAACTTAATTTGATAAAGTGAATTGATATACATGATTATTCTCCACCCTTCATTTTGGAGATAAGATGAAGGACCCTTAATGAATCTTGTGGGATATTTTAGGAGTATTCTCAACCATTCATCTTGGAAACAAGATGAAGGGTCCACATGGGTCATCCATATTCCTTATTGGGAATGACTCTCCTCCATTAATCTTGGAAATAAGATGAAGGGTCTATATAGACTCTCATAAAGGTATTAGAAGTAAATTTATCCACCCTTCATCTTGGAAACAAGATTAAGGGATTATATTAATCCTTATTTTATATTTTAAAAGATCATCTTCCACCTTTCATCTTGATTAAGATGAAATTCTCACATCAGTGATCCATGCGCTGATCCATGTGCACTATTGAGGACTATTTTATAACCATTCATATTTATTTCAATATGAAAGGTCCTCATTAATCCAAGTTCATTACAAATATACTTCATTACATTACAATTAGAATTCTTAAGATATACTATGAAGCGCTGAAAATTTCTCAAGTCTCCTTGTGCATCACCTTTTCAAATTCATAATCAAATTAAAATGGTCCATATCTTCAATAGAGATGTATCAACACATTTGGAATTGATAAAGTTAATTTGATATTATATCAAATCTAAACCCTATACAAATATGTTTCTAATTAAGGTTTTCATGTTTTCAATTTGAATCTTATACATTATTAGTTAATCTTTGTATGCTCACGAGGTCTTAGGCTCTAGATTATGAATATTAATAAAGACACACCAAACACCACCATTCCAATGGATTATTTTATTTCTATTATGATCACTATTGGGCATATTCAAAAATAGGTTTCTATACTTCAAATGCAAATAGATTTCCATAATACTAATGCAAATGTTACCTCATACAAAAATCAACCTATTAGAGAATATATAATTTAATACATTTACACACAATATTTTCAACTACCAAATTTACCTTTATTTATGAGTCATGAGAACCCATTATATCACATGATTAATTGTGTACATTATTTTGGTAAATGGGCAAAATATGAAAATATATTACTAAAAGTATACCATATGAGAATTTATAATGAGGTTCATAATTGGTTATGTAGCCTAATAAAAGGTTACCTAAAAAAATTTCACATTAGAATATGCATTATATTTTGGCCAACATACCCCTTTTCTTTAAAATGGGAGACCCCTTTAAAAAATCTCAGGAATCAAAGCTTTAGGGTCTTTTATTTTATTGTTGTGAGTTTCACCTAAAATAAAATCCTTAGAATATTATGTCACCCTAATTTCCCCAAGTCTTAGCAAGACTTATTTGATATTATGACTAAGTTAGACTTGTTATTTTTTAGATTAGGGTTCTAATATTATAGGTCCACTTTTGATGGAAATTCCCATAGTTTCATTCCTTTCCTAGGGCAATAGATCCATCACCCTTCACAAAAAAAAAAAAATATTAGTAAAAGATGAGTAAGTATTAAATGCATTACATATATTTTCACTTATTACTTAGTGTTTTTGTTTGATTTTAGGGGAACATAGAGCCCAACCTAACTAGAAGGTGTTATGTCATTGAGTTATTAGCGTGGCTAGTCCCTTAACCTATGAAATATGTCATAGCATGGGAGAGCCTAATGTAATTAGAAGGCACCATGTCATCAATTTTTTATAGTGTCTAATCCCAAGAACTATTAGATATGTTAGAGCCAAAAATATCCCAACCTAATAAAAAGGCACCACATAGTTGAGTTGTCAAAGTGGCCAATACCTAGACCTATCAAAGCCCAAGAGAGCTTGATATAATCAGAAGGCACCATGTCACCAATTTTATAGAGTAGCTAGACTTGTACCTATTAGAGATGTTATATTCTAGGAGAGATTATCTTAAATATAAGGTGACACATTTTTGATTTGTCAGAGCATCCAATCCCCAAACCTATTAGAGATGTTAAAGCCCAGGAGAGCCTAACCTAGTCAAAATATGCCACATTGATAAGTTATCTAAGCAAACAATACTTAGAATTTTTAGATATGTTACAGTTTGGGAGAGCCAAACCTAATAAGAAGGTTCCATGTACCCAAGTTGTTATATTAGTTAGTCTCTAGACCTATAAGAGATGTCAGAGCTTGAGAGAGCCTGACCTAATCAGAAGGTACCACATCATCAAGTTATTAGAGCATCAAATCCCTAAACTTATTAGAGATGTTAAATCTTGGGATAGGCCAACCTAATTATAAGGTTCCATGTCATTAATTTATCATATAGGCTAGTCCCCAAACATGTCATATATGTTAGAACCAAGGAGAGCCTAGCCTAATTAGAAAGTGCCACATCATCAAGCTGTTAGAATAACTATTGACTAAATTTGACCCTAGGCTAAATTTGGTCAAAAAACCTTGCATATTAAACTTGTCAGGAGATAATTCTAGTCATAAAATGATCACGTGGTCTTTAGTGAGGTCACATAATATGTTTTACATTGGTCATATTTGTCATTTTGTCCTAATGTCCCTTTTAGGGCACCTTTTGGATCATTTTTATGAATTGTATGGTTTATAGCAAAAATTCAAAGGGTTCAATAAGGAATATAATTTAAAATATGTCAAGGAGTGTTATAAAACTAATTAAAACTAATAATTTGATAGGTTCAATGTGGAAAGAAAGAAATCATTGCAAAAAGGGGAATTTCAGGAAATTATACAACTTGAATGACACACTTGGCACATGGGAATGCTTTAGGGAGGTATATTTAGATCCCAACATGTACTTTAAATTATCAATAAGATTTAATAGGTCTAAAAATATCAAAAATATATGCATCTCTTTGGTCACTCTCTTGGGTATGTCAACAAGGTCAACCAGTTTACACTTGGTACAAATAAGACGAGAAAAGTTCAAGTGAGTGAACTTGGTAGGTGATATTAATCTATTTTTGATTCTATTTCATGGAAATGGTTTTTATGTTTATGGTTTGTTCTTCATGATTATTAGCACCTCCAATTTGCCTACATATCCCCAACACCTCAATTGTCCTTCTCTATTTGCATTGAACTAAGTAAACAAGTGGTGTATGTAGTCTTTTAGATTATGACCATCCTTATCACATGGTTTTAAGTCTAGTTTGTACATGTGGATGTGAATTGATAGGTATAAATATCCTCATTCTGATAGGAATGAGCAATGTGGTCTATACAACAATTATTTTTAGTTACAAAGTTTCATCTTCTTGTAAGTGTATTCATATCAAAAGCAATGCACTTGTTTTACCTCCTCTTAGATCATGGTTATGGCTTAATTAAAGTTTAATTAAATAATTGGCATCTCAATATTTGAAACCAAATGAGGTTGAATGTTGAAATCACATACAAGTATATAGTGACCACAATACTATGACTATGTATTCAATGGAAGCAGAATGATAGAAGATATTGAGAGAAGTTCAAGGTTGATGATGTAACATAATAGACATATTTTGATATAGGGTTGAAATCATAGGACATCATGAATAATAGTAATAGATATAATATAAAATTTAACTTGTATACATAGTCACTAAGCCTACATGAATACCACAGTGGTCTAAAATTCAATACAAAGGAGGTATAGTAATGTTGAAATTGATTTAGACATGTTTGGACCCATTTAAGACATTAAAGTAGGTCTGAGAACATAGAGAATATCACAGTGATAATGATGAGGTCATTTCATATAATCAAACTTATATCCTTGATTCATAGAATTAGAAACTTTTTCAAGGGGATAACTTACCTTAATTTCTCTAAAAAGGAATCCTTCTTTATACAATTTCACCTATTAGTGAAAGTTCATGAAGTCTAAGTAAGCCTAGTGGATTCATTATTGTAGGCTAGGCCTAGAAGAAACATTATAATTTTTGAAATAAAAAGGTTGAGATATTGATGGTGGAATGGTTTTCAAATTATTCAAGTTATTTATGAAAACACTTAGACAATTATAGTTACATTTGAACTAAAATGAACATATACCTTAAAGTAACATAATGTGTTAATGGTGAGAGATGATAATATATCCCTAAGGTAGGTATGAGTTTAACCAAGTGTGTAATGGTATAAATGACCTCAAGAGGAACTTAGGGTATGAATCATAGTGTTAAAATATCTATCAAAACCTAAAATAATCCTTTGAATTCTTCTTGATTGCCACCTACAAGTGACATAGTCAACACAATCTATAAATTCATCTAAGCAAAAGGAGAGTGTAGGTTTGAGAAGGTAAGTAGATGTATATTATGGATGGAATATATTAAAAACATTATCATAGTGGTAATGACACATTAATAAGTGTTTTAAATAAGTAAGTACCTTAACCTATAATCATAATTCAAGGTTCTCAGGCCCAACCAAAATTCTTTGCACAATCATTAGACCCAAATCTAGTCTAGAGGATTTGAGGTGTTGAGAATTTTTTAGATATAATAAAATATTGAAAATTTTCATAGACGGTCCCCATGAAATAAAAAATACCCCTATGGATTCCTTTAGAATAAACAAATAGGGGAAGTGCCCTCTATTTTATCTCAAATAAAGGGCACTCCATGAGTAAGATAACCTATAGGCATAGTATGTGAATGAAGAAAGGATGAAGGGAATAACTTTGAATGATTTTTGGAGTATGTATAGAGTTATAATTAAGATAAAAAATGGTTTAGAATAAATCATATTAAATGAAAACATCTATAGGTGGTCATACACATAAGCACATAGTCTACGTCTATTAGGCCTAAACCCTCATGGCCTCCAACTTGAGTCATATGATTATGAGAACCTTAAAAAAACTTTTAAATATCTCATGGGAAATTATAAGGCTTTTAGGAACCATTTCTTTTATGGAGTAACCCAAATTGGTCATTTTTGGCCTCAATTCCTATCAGGGGTACTTAGAAATGCCTAATATGAGTTTGAGAGCCATGTTATTTAACTCACATTTGTATGGATGGTGTGCATTGTGAATTAATCACTTGGGGAGAGTTAAGGGGGTTACTATACTCCAACTTAGTGTGACTGGTTCAAAGGTTGAAATGTCTAAACTTTATGAATCATCACTAATAATTTGAACATCCAAAAACACTCTTAAAGCCCTTGTATGAACATGATGGAGAAAATATATTGGAGATGCATCCATAAGTGGAAAATTGGCCTTGTGAAATGAATTAGACATGATTACCAACCTCTTAGGCTCTTTACCATCCACCTTTTCCATACCATCACTTATACAAACATGCCTAATTCTAGGTCTTTTACAATATTTGAGGTGTCTAACAAGTAAAGATTGAAATTGATGAAATAATATCATTAAGGGAGGTAAGTAGGGATGTAATATAAATCTTAATATTAATATCTCACATTATTTAAGAATGAAAACCCCTCGTATATAAATTTCATTGTAGGCAGTCTTGATTAGCACAATGAGAAGAGAACGACTGCCTAAATGTGATTGTGAGAAGTATGTTTTGAGTTTTATGAAGGTATATTTGATAGACAATATGATAAAAGGTATTAAATAAGTTTATAATATATATGTAATGAACTTTATTGGAAAAATTAAAGACATCATAGTGACAAGTGTACGAACTAGGCCTAAAAGGATAATGAATGGTTACAAATAATGAATGACAAGTGAAAAATAGGAAGCTATCAATTAAAGGGTGTAGAGGAATATCATATATCATATCATTAATTATTAATTTTAGATAATATATGTCAATGCCTTATAAAGAAGCTCAATACAGATGGACTACTCATCATCATGAGGGCAGTTTCAAAGAAGAACATAAAGAGGCTCTACAATAACTTGAGGACTATGTCATATTTCAGATTGACACTTGTTCATGAAACTTCATAACCTCTTTTCCACTTCATTATATAGTATTTTACCTAGTTTAAAAGTCTTGACACTTGGCCTTGTGACCTTTCTAATTTTCTTTTTCTCTTTCCTCTCATATTCTCTATATATGCATGCCTTTTAGGATTTTTAATGGATCCACACATGGTATGGTGAAGCCCTGATGGTTTGAATACTATATTTGACTTTTAAATAAATATTTATAACTAGTTTTTATTTCATAACTTCTTGTCTAAGTATGTGAAGTAGTGCATAGTGGAATGACAAGTGATAGCTATCTATCCTTATGTTCTCTTTACTCTTTCATGTTTTTTATAAGTAGTTATCTCTCTAAAGGTCACATGAAGTTTAGTTATTATGTTTGTCTATCTCTAGGTGTAATGAGTATCATTAATGTCTAAAAATAGACCTTTTATTCATTCACCTTGAGAATTGAAATGCATATCACCTCCATGTTTGAAACACTTATGTTATAGAAATCTAGGATATTGTGACTAGTATTATGAGTCATCTTTCATAGTGCAAGTGTATGGTAGTCTAGTGGAGATCAATATAGTGTATCACCTCATTAACATAGGTTAATTTTTGTGTTCCTTCTATCCCTTTTCATCTAAGAAAATAATTAGTGTAGATGATAAGTTCTCAATGACTAATCTAGGGAGTTAACCCTTAAACCTAGAGGTTTACCTCTACTATAGGCAACCCACAAGCCTAGAGGTAATATAATGTTTCACTCAATTTGTAAGAGGATTTAAAAACCTCTATAATGGTGCAATATTGAGTGACAACAAAAACTAGTCCCTAGACCCATTAGAGATGTTAGAGCTTGGGAAAATTTGGCCTAATCAGAAGGCACCACATCATTGAGTTATTAGAGAGGCCAGTCCCTAAACTTGTTAGAGTTGTCAAAACCTAGGAGATACCAATATAATCATAATGTGCCACATCATTGAGTAAGGTAACTAAACTATCATCCACTTAAGGCCTTATAAGGTTTAAAATGGGGTATAGATGGGGCTAGTGAACCAATAAAGATATGCAATATGTCCTTAAACAACCCCTCACCCTTCCTAAGGGTATGACATGGAAGATAAAGGAATATATAGGTGTTTATTATTAGCATGAGGATCAATGGGCATATGACACATGGAATAAATCATGAATTAATTAGGAAGCCCCTAAGGGATGTGACAATGTGATTACCATGTGTTGGGTATCAACAAAATAGAAACTTGGGCCTGATTGGACATATTTAAAAAATCCCATCACCATTTATAAAACCAACTAGTAGTGGAATATCATGGGCTCCTAATTTGATTCTTGATTTAGTAGTAAGAAGAAGAAATCCAACCACCAAATCAAATTTCAGTATCTAGTAATTGATTTATACAACACCATTAATATAGGGGATGTGTGCATGCATTTATAAAACCCTAAGGAAAACCCTCTAATAGTTACCACTACATTCCTTTAAGAGATATCCAACCCTTAGATTTCAAATTATTATAGTGTGCCCTTATGTTTTGTGCATCATACACTTAGATCCTTTGTATTTCACCTTCATCTTGTTACAATGGTTGTGTCTTGTTCAAATCCAAAGGTTAAGTCTAAGTACTAGGATACCATATTCCTAGCTAGTTTGACCAAGTTCAAGCATAATAATGAAATTTTCATAATAGTTGAGAAAGTGCCCAAAGACTTAGTGTTTGATAAAGACCAACAATCAAAGTTCAAGGATGGCCTTTAATTATACAAGAAATACAAATCTCATAAAGATGCAACCAAGCTAGAGGCATTTCCTTATGTTGACTTATTTGAAAACCTCATTCTCACCACCATATGAGTGTAGGATGGGGTCCATGATTGGGTGTGCTTTCCCAACTCTTGACGCCAGACTATCAATATATTTGATAATGCTTACCAATTGTATTAATCCCTTCTAGACTACACCTTCTCTTATGATTTGATAATGGTGAAGGCATGGATGGAGACCTAAAAGATATATGACATCATGAAATAATGAGTTGAGGACCTAGATGATAAATGGGTTAGCACAAAGGATAAAAATGCATACACAGTCTGCACCTTCTTAGAGGAAATCTAGTTAGGCATGATTCTATTGAACTAATTATTTAAAGCTCAAGACTACTTGCACATTAACAAAATATGGGTGCCCCTCCTCCATATGAAAGAAATGAAAATTTAATAAAGCCACAACCAAGATTAAAGCATTTCCATAGGCTAGCTTATTTGATAACCTCATTCTCACCACCATCTAAGTGTAGGATGTGGTCCATAATTGGGTGTGCTTTCCCAAATCTTGACACTAGATTATCAATATCTCTAAATGCTTACCAGTTATATTACTCCCTTCTACACTACACCTTCTCTTATGATGTGGTAGTGGTGAAGACATGGATGGAGACCTACAAAATATATGACATCATGCAAGAATGGGTTGAGGACCTATATGATAAATGGGTTAGAAAGGAGGATAAAAATATATACATAGTCTACACCTTCTGGGATGAATTCTAGGTAGGAATGATTCTATTAAACTAATTATCTATAGCCTAGTACTAATTGGACATTAATTAAATATGGGTACCCCTCCTCCATATGATCTTTACATGCTCTATAGTTCTAGACATGGGAGGACTGATCAACTTCAAGTTGGTCAATGACCTCATGGATTCCTGAGTTAGAGGTAATTTTTATATGATGGGATACCTTGTGGATCAATCCAAAATATTCTCTCCTTAAAACCTTAGTCTTTTATTTCATGGGTTTCTAGAGGCTCAATGGTCTATGTGGTCTTATAAAAACTATATGGCCACCAATTATAAAACCTCATCAAGGACATATGTGAGTACTTATATCTAGTGGTATAAAATGTGGCCAATAAGGCCTTGATACCATGATTATCACAAGTAATCTAAGACTTCATCACTTGTATTAGGGACTAATGGTACTATAGAGAAAACACTTTGATCCAAATTACAAGTATCCTTAAGCATCCACTCTACATGTTTTATTTCATCCTAGATCATTTGGTAGAGCAAGAGATCACTTACGAGTTGGTGGAGGGCATATTTGGCTTTTGTATAAGACTTTAGTAGAAGGCATGCCCACCACTCTTAATCACTATTAGGCACAATTTATACAAATCCTTCCTTTTCCTCTAGAAGATGGTTATCATGTGGGACTCCTTTACCCTAGTGAGATCCAAGATCTAACATTAGGACCCTAAGGGGATGATCATAGCTCACTTGGCATGGTATTCAGCCTACCTTAATTTCATCTATGGTCATCAAATAGAGGATGGTGATGAGCTATACTTAGACACCACTAATGACCAGGAGGTATTGTACTAGATTATATTAAATAATAATAAGCAAATAAATAATGTGGTAGGCCTTTCTTCTCCACCTCCATCTCATAATTAATCTATAGAATATCTAACAATAACTCCTCTTATTATTTCTAAGAGGACTTATAGGTCATATCACCACCTTATCCTCCTCATACCCTAGTTTTAGCTCTACCTCCTCCAATGGCTCTTAATCCTCTTACATTGACTCCACCTCTACCTCTTCTAGTTACTCTTCACACCATATATCCACATACACATCATTATTTAACTCTAATAGTCTATCTATGATTGGTTCAGACCTATCTTACTTAATGACAAGTAGCCTAGGTGAATCCAACTCAACCACTAATAGCTCTACCTTGATATGCATAGACCTTCAAGTTCAATATGACTTGAAATATGATGATGAGATCATAACAAGTCTCCCACCATCAGAGGTTCCACCCATTACAACACTCATTTCTTCTATCTCCCTTCCACCCATCATTCCAATCAATTTCCAACTCTTAGTCCCAACACCCACTAGTTCCTCTCCACTCCCACAAGCCCCCAAAGTGGTGCCTTATTTTTTTCCCATTATACCCTCTCTATAATTTATCCAATTAACTTTGGCCTCAATCCTATCGATCATCCTTACCTCTTCTTTCCCCTTGTCCTCATCCATTTCAAAACCTTGAACCCTCATATTGACTTCTTTGGGTTTGCCTTTAGTCTAGGTACCATCAGGTGCATCTTCATCAGTGAACATAAATACACAAGTAAGGAACATACTACCAGTGGTAAGAACCATCCTCATTCTCCCTCTAGTCATCTCTATGCCTCCATTAGTAGTTTCAAGTCTTCCACCATTGACACCTATGGTTCTTAATATTTGGGCTAGTCTTTCCACTATAACATCTGACACCAACCCAAGTAAGAGGCCCAAAAATAAGTAGAAGTGAAACCACTATCTAATTACAAGTTGAAGGAATTTTAAATTAATCTAACATCCTCCACTAACCCTAATAATTAATTCAACCCCAACCATAACACTTAGGTATACTATTCTTTAGCCCCATCTTTCTATTACTGAGGGGACCATGGGATTTATCTTAGACTAACCCATCTCTTACATTCTATTTAATTAACCTTTCCCATGGGAAATTATCCCTCAAGTGAGCATAACCCAGGAGTAGTGGTGGAGGTAGATGTTCTTATGGGACTCCTTTTTCATCCTTCCTCCTTTCATTCCCATACCCCCTCTACCTCCATTACTTTCCTTGTTCACCACCTCCACTTCCTTTATTTCCCCTATACCTCATCCTCTACCCTTCACCACCATCTCTAACACCACTCCTATACCTCCTATAACTTGATGAATGGTCCCAAGGTTTTAGGCACTAGACATGACAACCTAGGGTAACCTAGACATATAGTGGAGCTTTGAGTAAACTTTAAAAAACATGAATAGTAAATTAATGTAGAGGTTCATCCAAAGGGGAACCTAGTTGTTTATCAGGCCCATCAAGATATTTTATCCCTTACTAAGGTGAGGAATTCCAATAAGGAATAAAGGATGGCTAAGGACCCACTCTCTGCTCTTCGATCAAGTCATTACATGTTATAAAATCTCTTTGAGGACATGTAAAGCTAGGTTTAAACCTTGAAAACCTAGGTGAAGATGTCTTTCCCTATTAGACTAATTAGGAAGGTCAATGATATCTTCTTAATACTATTTTAATTTTTAGGAAGGTAGTGGATACTCTATCTAAGACCAATGTGTTTATCTAATAGACTTAGGCTTACTTGGAGTGATTTATAAAGATAGATGGAAAGTTAAAAAAGATGTACGTGGTGATTAATAAGGGATTATTATTAGAGTTAAAACTAATTCCAACCTCAAAATTAGGGTTATAATAAACATATACTATAAACATGAAGAATACTATGGAGGAGTGGTAGTCTATGGCTCATATTATAATTGGACCCTTGGAAGAAGGCACGAAGAAGATATTGACCTACTTAAGGAGGTTAATATCTCTATGTTATTCCTCTTGGATGACACCCTTCTAAACCAAGGATAATTTTGAGTCCACCTAGGTAAATTTAACTAGGTCATGAGGGAGGAAGTTGCCAAAACAATCTAAGAAGGGGACCAGGTGGTACTGGAGTTATCAACATAGTTCATGGAAATCATCAACTAGGTCTCTGGGGTCTAAGTGTCAATGGAAGCACCTTTACAAGTATACCATAGGATGGAGACTCAAGCTAGGGTGATATTTAGGGATCCCCTAATAAATCTTTATAATATGGATAAGGAATTTGACCTTGTGATGTCTGTGTTAGAGGATAGAGATGCCATATCTAAATAGTTAGGAGTTAGACCTTCACAACCACCTCTTCATATCAACTAAGTGGTCCCTATAGATATTTTATAGGTTTGAGGGGATTCATTTATTTTTAATTATAGTTTTAAATATCATGAGTGGTTATAATGGCCCAAGATGGGATCCTCATGCTATTTAGAGGTGAAGCCTATTCTCATCTATATAAGGTAAATCCATATTGTAATATAGGGGTCAAATAAAAACTTGATTGAAAGTGTTATCTAATTGTAGCTAGGGTTTAACTTTATTTTTCCTTCATTTATCTATACTTTAAAGCTGGCTAAGATCAATTATTATAATATCATTTACTTTTTAATGAATATAATCCCTATTTTTTACAAAGGGTTTATTTTGTGTCTAAATTATCTTTTGTCTCCATTTTTGAATGCTTGTCAATTCTAGATTAATTGGATTAATAATTTTATACTTTATGTGTGGTATTTTTATGATGTGATCAACTATTATAAACAATGTATGAGTTCTCTCATTTCCATTTTGTAGTAATATTAATTTGTGTGTTGAACTACAAATTAATATATGGTGTTTATGTGTAGTTTACTATAAACCCCTAGTACTCATCTTTAGTGAGGGATTATATTTGAGGCATACTCTTGGTTTTCTCAAACTCTTCCCACTATTTGTTCTTGGAGGTAGAACTGTAGTGAAATTCAATCTATAATGGTAAAACTATGGAAGGGTCACTTAGTTTGATGGTCAATGCATTGAGTTCATTCCAGACCCAAAGGCTCCCTTTTTTACCTTACTCTCCCTCCCCTTTATTTTATTTCTAATATTAAACCACCCCTTCTCCTTGTATTTATAAATATATAATCATAATACTTGAAATACCATAATAACCTTTGATAATTTTACCTATGTGCAAGAACTTCATATTAAACTTTTGATGGTAATAGTACATCTCTTAGAGACTATTCACATAGACTCCATTTGTGAAGTCAAATACCCATAGACATGCCCTGGGATAATCTCAAATCAATCCTCAAATGGAGGAAAAAATTACATAGTTTTACCCATCTTCCCTTTTAGGGAATACCCAATCTCATGGGTATTTTATGAATAGGAGTTTGGAGTGAACAACAACTGAAGATAAAAGAAGGTCCATAGGAATACTTCATGATTGTCATTAATTTTGTTTTATGAGTATGTATATATTATTTTTATTGATACTAATGTACTAACCACTATTTTATTGTGAAGCATCCTAGAGATGAGTTTGCTTATTACTAGGGATATGTCCCATTGTGGATGATTAGTAACCCCCACTTAATTTTCCATAGAAAACCCATACTCAACCAACCAAGACCTATCATGACTCCAATAATTTTTTCCCTATAAACTCTACCAAATTCATAACCTAAGATGGCATAGTTAGCTAGCTCTACCATTAATGTCTTAGGAGTCATCCATGATTTACCTAGGAACCTTAAGAGGTATCTTTCTCATTTCACCCATAGTGTGGTACAAACTATAAAACACAACCTACTACAAAACTTCCTTGAGGATTCCAAATGTATAACATGAGGGTATGGTATGCATGATTTTCCCATTGACACTAATGGACTCAATATATGATTGGTTCCTCAACCTCCCTGAAGACTCTATCTTGAGTTGGGACCATTTTAACATTGCTTTCCTCACCCAATTTGGACAAGTGATAGACCCCAGTATCCTATATAAGAAATTTAATTTTATCAAAAGGTATCCCAAAAAACCCATTAAGAAATCAAATTTTGTGTTTCAAAAGATGTATAATTGAGTCACTATGAGTTATCAACCTAACCCTTAATTATTACTTGAAATTTATAAGAATGCACTAGACCCTTGGACAACCATGTTTCTAAGGAGATACCCAAACATAAAATACCTATTATTATCTTATGTATGGGTAATCAAAGTAGATAGGAAATTATGACCTCAAGGACACATGATGACTCACACTTCCAATGTGTTACCATAGATTCTTGCATTGAGACTTTTTACATACGTTAATCATAATGCCCCAATGCTTCATCCATTCTTTGTAACACATCAACTCACACTAGGTCATCCCACTTCAAACCAAAAATTAAGTTTCCTTAACCTAAGAGGACATAAATCGACCCATTTAACTCAACATCAAGTAATACTCATAACAACTAATAATACTCAAACCACACCTTAGGATCACACCAACAATGAGTTAGACACCATTTAGTGGATAGTATAAAAACTCAATAATTACTTCCTTCATATAAAAATTTAGGTGAGTGGATATAATGAAGAAAGTTATAATAAAAAATTCATATATCATAGACCAGACATGAAATATAACCATCCTCACAACCCCACAAAACCTTCACCCAATAGGCCACCTAAAATCAATATCTTTGAGATAGCCTTGACTAATTGGTGTTGAGTGTATAACATGATAACACATGGGAAAATAGAATATATGGATTCTGATTATAATTTTGAGATATTATAGAAGGAAATGGAATAATATGAGGTGGTCCCCAATCATCATGAATCCTCTAACTCGAACAAGGTCCCTAGCACTGTTATGGGTTTAGAGACCATGTATTTCCATATCCATGAATACACTGAGATAGATGGGGTTATTAGTGAGGTGTAAGTGTTTTATTAATTATAAAGGAGAAACTACACCATAAATAATAGGTAAAAATAACATCCCCTTACTACCTCAACTCTCCCTAATAATGATGCATTCCCACCAGACCAAAATGCTAGAAATGATTCCCAACCTCCAAGACTTGAAGAACCTAAGGCACATATAAAAACCCCATTGATAAAAAAAGAGTGGGGTTAAAACATAGTTGAAGATATGAAATCTATCAACGCCAAAATTACCCTTCATGGGCTTTTTCAAATCACAAAGCAATGGGATCTCTTGCTGAAGTCTTTGACTCATAAACTAAACCCATAGGCCCAGCCAAAACCAAGAACAACATACACTAATGTGATCATTTAAAAAAATAATATTGAGGTGACCCATTTCCTCTTAACCATTCATTTATTTGGAAATAATATAAATAATTTATTAATAGATTTAAGATCCTTAGCTAATTTGATGTCATTAAGCATATGCAAGAAACTTTGGTTAGTCCCCTTAAAGTTGAATAAAGTAGTGGTCTAGTTAGACAATCCAAAAGTAAAAGTGATAAATTAACTACTCAATGTCAACATCTAGTTGGAGTCTGAGTCTAAGATTCAACACTTCATAGACATTCAAGTAGTAGAGATCCCTGAAGCTGAAAACATGATCCTCAACAAGGATTGGTCCAAAGACCTAAATGGGTATATGGCCATAGACTTATCCCATATGTGGTTTCCATAAAGAGGAGTAATAACCAAATCTGGGTAGATATATAATCTCATATGAAACACATGATAACTAAGTAAACACCATTAATGATAAGGTTAATTTATTTTCCTTAGACCTAGTCATCTACACGCTAAACACAAATTCAGGCAAATATCAAGCTAGTCATACCCAAGTCTACTTGGAATATATTATCTTTATATAGATAGAGATATTTTCAAACAAGTTAGTGGGGATAGTGTTTTACTTATACATCCCCTAGGGAATAAATATTTTACATCATATAGTTTGTAGTTTCCCTCTAAAAATAACCTAGCCAAGTATGAAGCTCTAATCTTGTGATTACATTTTGCATTAAAATATAAGGAAAATGAATTGAGGGTATTTAGTAATTCTGATCTGGTGGTCACCTAGATTAAGAATAAATTTTAGTGAAAATTATCATACTTCAGGAGGTATAAGCATAGGGATTGGGACCTAATTGAGATCTTTAATGTGTTCAATATCATCCCTATCCCCCAAGAGGAAAACCAAGTAGATGAATCACTAGAATCTACTATAGCAAACCTAACTCCCTTGGATGACATTGAGTTAAAAGAATTCTCTTTGGAAATCATCCCATGTCCATCTATCCTAGATAACATGAATACCTTATAGGTCTTTTATTATGATCAACAAATCTTCTAATTTCTCAGAAATAAAGAAATATTCAAGGCCCAAGTATATATGAGAAATACATAGACAACCCTTGGAATGAGATGAATAAATATGGGATCCTAAATATTCATGGGAATAGAATTTTTAAGGGGATGATCTCATCAGGGAGAGAATTCAATATGTTAGAACCCACTTTCTAAGTGAAAAGACCCAATTTTGAGGATCAAAAGTGATGACTCATCAACCTCAATCCTATGTAAATCCCTAGATAGTTAACATGGGTCCTAATTATATAAACCATGAATTAGAGTAGTTATGAAGGTTACTATTGAGATATAAAGATGTGATTTATTGGGCCTATGGGGACCTTAATATATTTGACTTGAGATTAATCACTCATATTATCCCTCTAAAACCTAGTCAAAAACCCTTTAGGAAAAGGCATAGGTCGATAGACCCAATCCTATAACTTTTTATACACAAGGAAGTCTATAAGTTACTTTTTATAGGGATAGTTTTCTCAGTTTACCACTCCACATAGGTGGACAACCTAGTGCCTATGTGAAAAAAATAGAGAAATCTACTTGTGTGTTTACTTATGAAACTTGAACCAAGACTTGGATAAAGACAATTACCCATTTCCCTCCCTTGATGTGGTGCTCCGAATGGTGAGTGGATCTCAAATGATGTCCTTTTTGGATGATTTATATAGATACAACCAAGTCTTGGTCAACCAAGACTAATTTCACCACCAAGTGGGGCATATTTACTTATAAATAAGTTCCCTTTAGGTATATCAATGTTGGTACCACTTTCCAAAGGGAAATGGACTTCACTTTTAAGGACTGATAGGTAAATGTATAATAATCTATATGTATGACCTAAGTGTGTTTTCAAAATATAGGTTAGATCATGTGCACTAGTTGGAAAGGGTATTTTAAAGATGTAGAAGGTATGACATTTCCCTTAAACCAAATAAGAGCATGTTTGGTGTCACCGAAGGTAAACTTATTGGTCACATTGTTATAAAATTAGGTATTTATATCAACACTAAAAGGGCATATCTAATTTATAAACTACCTTTACCTAATAGTAATAAGGAACTAAATTCCTTTAGAAAAATCAAATTTGTGCAAAAATTTAGTTTTGGATTTGATGAAAGAGTAAAACCCCTAAATACAATGTTGAAATAGGATGTAAAATTAGAATGTCATACAAAATAAAAGAAGGATTTTTAGGATATCAAAGATGATATTATGCAAGGTCTGGTCCTCATCAACCTCAAATATATGAAATATTTCTATATCTATCACTTTAATTTAGAGAAAAACATTTCTTCTTACCCCACCTAAATATTAGAGGGAGAAGATCGCCACATTGATTTTATGAGTACTAACCTTAAGTATGTCAAGATCAAATATTATACCCTAGACAAACATGCCTATGCCTGGTTAAGGCGGTGAAGAAATTTCATAAATTACATCCTCTAGAATAGAATACACTCTAATATCCTAGACCCACCTATAAAATAGATGATGGGGAAAAATGAGTTAGGAGGAAGAAAAGGTCGATACATGAAAAATTTAAAAGAGTAAGACTTGGAAATCAAGCTAGATAAATTAGTTAGATGACAAGGACTTACTCAACTAATAAAATAGATAGAAATAAGTATTATAGTATACCATGTAGCTCAAGAGAGGGTACTATAATCAAACTGGTATTCCCTAGTCATGAACTTATACTATATGAAAATCTACCTCTAGGACTCAACTACACATAGAGGAGGGCCCTCCAATTGAAGGATGTGAAATATATGATCAAGAAGGGGGTTATATTTAGAAGTTACCATGAATGTATTTACCTATTATGTGTATCACAAGTAGAGGCAAAATAAATAATGGCAAGTTTCCATGAAAAATTGAGATTCAACCACCCTAAAGCAAATGCCATGGAACACAAATTTCTCCAAGCAGGATACCATTAGACCACACTATTCAAATATATTCACATGCATGTCTACTTTTTCCATCAATGATAATTTTTTTATAAAAGATAAACACATGTAACAATGACACTACATCTTATTTTGGGGTCTATACTATTTTCACAATGGGGACTAGATTTTATGGGGATAATCAACCCCAATTCATGAATCAGCCATAAGTTCATTTTTATGGGCACATACTATTACACTAGGTGGTCTAAGGTAGTTTTAACTAAATTAATCACCACTAATAAAGTCATAAAGTTCCTTGAAAACACCATAACCACCCATTTTGGGGTCCCATCTCTTTTGTGTGTGATAATGGTCCTACCTTTCAATCTAAAAAATTAATAGAATGGGCCTATGATAATGGAATCATGATAAAGTTGTCATCCAATCACTACCCAAAAGGGAATGGATTAGTGGATCCCACTAACAATAATTTGATATATTCTATCAAAAAATTACTTGGAGAAAATCTCCAAGAATGACACTCATTTCGAAATTTCTCCCTATGGGCAGATCACACCAAGTATAAACAAACCCTTCAAATATCTCATTTATTTCTAGTTTATGGACTATATCCTATCATTTCAATCATGATTAGGATTTTTAATTATATGTTCCTATAATAATTCATGGATATAGATGATAAGGAATATTCTAGACTCTTTGACCTAACTCAATTATAAGAATCTTGGGATGATTCTCTATTAAGATTTAACAAAAACCAAGACACAATCAAAACGTGGTTCAATAAGATGGAAAAGATAAAAACCTTCTAAATGTATAACCTAATCCTAATAAGGATTATGAGAATAAATTCCAACATCCAACATTCAAATCCCTCTATATTATCCTATACCAAATATCTATAATCCTAGGTAAGAATGCCTTCCATCTCAATGATCTCAAGGGCAATGAACTACCACTTCTAGTAAATGGGTAGTTCTTAAAGCACTATTTCTTGGTTGTACCCTCCAACATAATTATTGAGTAATGTTAGTAAGGGTGTAATGTATATTTTAGATAGGTTTTTTTTCATGGTGTGTTTGCTTTCACTATGGGTTTTATTTTATTTTGTGGTTTTCCCTTCTGGCTCCTTTTTTTTAATATTCCTATGATGCCTGACCCTATTAATAAATACTCTAGATGATGGCCAAATATTGAAAGGATTGTTGAAAAATAGGAAGACCCAAGTTTAAACTTTATATCTTAGAAATTTAGGTATGGTAATTGAAATTTTTACATTTCAAATCTTAGAGGCCAATGATTCTAAAAGAAATAGGTGAATTTTATAATAGACCACATCCTAATAGGATCCACTAAGTTTAACTTAATATAATGTCTCAAAAAAATAATAGATTATCACAATAAATAAAAGACTTTTTAGGTAGTACAAAGCTTAATCATCATCTATTCACCCTTTGCTTGGTCTTGAACCCTCAAAGGATTAGACTAATAAATGATAAACTTTTCATAGGAAAGCTTGGAAAAGGATAAGAAAAACATGTAGAATGTAAATTATGAGTCTTCCTCGAAAGGGCTATATAGGCAATATCCATTTGAGGATTTATAGCCTCTATGGTAGTGGATCAACACCATGAATGGGACTAGAGGTATATCTATCAGGGATATGGACACTCATCTAGAAGTAGAACAATTTTTTAGACATTTCCCCTATATAACATAAAACCATCAACACCCCAAATGAATCCTGATAACTAGTCCAACCTCTATTGCTTGAATAAAATTAGATATTGAATATAAAATTAAAATCACTTCTTATACACACTAGTGGTTGTCTATAGGGTGAAAGCCTAGTATGCCACTAGCTATTATGAGACTTTAGTGCCTTGCATTTTCTATTACTTAATAAAGATCCCTCTTACAATATTTTTTCTATGCAAGGAGAGGAAATTAAAATAGTTGGGTTTTAAGTTATTTTCTTCACTTTCCCCATATAAATTGAAATTTGTTGTGTCCAACGTGCCCCTTTTCTTTAAAATTGGGTACCCCTCTAAACCATAGCTCTAGGGTCCTTTATTTTATTCTTTTCAATTTAACCTAAACTAAAATCCTTGGAATATTATGTTGCCTTGATTTCCCCAAGTAGTAGAAATCCTTATTTGATTTTATGACTAAGGTAGAATTGTTCTTTTTTATATTAGGGTGCTAACATTGAATGTTCACTTTTGGTGGAAGTTCACAGAGTTTCATTCCTTTCCTAGGGAAAAATATCCACCACCCTTCATGGTAAATTAAAATCTTAGTAAAAGATGAGTAAGTATTAAATATATTATGTATATTTTCACTTATTACTTAGTTTATTTGTGGGTTTCATAGGGGAATGTAGACCTTAGACTAATCAAAATGTGCCACATTATTGAGTTGTTAGAGTGTCCCATCCTTAGACTTGTGAGAGATGCTAGAGCCCAAGAGAGCCTAGCCTAATTAGAAGGTGTAAAGTTTTCAATTTTTTAAAGTGTCCAGTCCCAAAAACCTACTAGAGATGTTAGATCTTGAGAGAGCCTAAACTAATCATAGGTGCCATGTCACTAAGTTGTTAAATCAGCTATTCCTTAGACCTATCAAATATGTCAATTCTTAGGAGAACCTAGCCTAATCATAAGGTGACACATTTCTAAGTTGTTAGAATATCTAGTCCCTATACTTATCAGAGATTTTAGAGCTTAGAAGAGCCTGACCTAATAAAAAGGTACAAAATAATCAATTTTTAGAGATGTTAGTCTTATAACCTATCAGATATGTCAAAGATCAAGAGATCCTATCCTAATCAAAAGGAACCACATCATATATTTGTCATAGTGGCTAGTCCCTAGACCTATTAGAGATGTTAGAGCATGAGAGAGACTGACCTAATCAAAAGGTGTCATGTAGTTGGTTTTTTTAGAGAATCTAATCCCTAAAACTGTTAGAGATTTCATAGCTTAGGAGAGCCAGGCCTATTAATAAGGTGCCACATCACTAAGTTGTGAGAATATCTAGTATCTAGACTTGTTAGAGATGTTAGATCCTAGGAGAGCCCATACTAATAAAAAGGCACCATGTTGTTGAGTTATTAGAGTGGCCAATCCCTAAATATGTCATAGATGTTAGATCTTGACAAAACATGATCTAATCATAAGGTGCCACATTAGCAAGTTGTCAAAATGGCTAATCCCCAAACTTGTTAAAGATGTTAGAACCTAGGAGAGACCGACCAAATCATAAAGTTACACATCATTGAGTTTTTAGATAGACTAATCCCAAAACCTATGAGAGATGTCATAGCCTATGAGAGCCTAGCCTAATTAGAAGGTACCACATTGCCCAATAAGTTAGATGAACTAGTGGCCACCTAAGGCCTTGAAAGGGTAAAATTAGGGTATAAAATGAGGTGAAAAAACCAATAAAGATGTGCCACATGTCCTTAAGCAACACCTCACCCTTCCTAAGGGTATGATATGAAGGAAAAAGTTATCCCTAAGTGTTGACCATTATCATAAATATCAATGAGTAGAAGACATGTGGCATAAATTAGGATGTAACTAGGAATACCCCAAGGGATATGATAACATCCTTACCACATGTTTGGAATTAACAAAATTAAAATTTGGGCCCAATTGGATCAATTTAAAACATCCCATTACCATTTCTAAATCTGGCTAGTAGTGAAGGATCTTGGGATCCAAATTTAACTATGGATTTAAAATTAAAGAGAGGAAATCTAACCACCAACTCAAATTTGAATTAAAAAAAATGAGCTTATAAATGCCATTAATATAGGAGGATATGTACATGAATCTATAAAATATTAAGGAAATCCCACTATCAATTACTAATGCATACCTTTGAGAGCTCTTCACCCTTAGCTTTAAAATTCTTGTAGAGTGCCCCTATGTTTTGTGCTTCATATGTTCAGAGCCTTCCTATTGCCCCTCCATCTTACTACAATGGTGATGTCCTCTTCAAACCTAAAGGATAATTTTGATTAAAGGGATACCATATTCCTAGATGGTGTAACCAAGTTCAAACAATATTATGACATGTTCAAATCAATTGAGAAAGTTCTTAGAGACTCAAGATCCAATGATGACCAATAAGCAGAGTTCAAGGATGCCTTTTGGTCATATAATAAATATGGAATTCATAGAGTCATGGCTAAGCCAAAATCATTTCCCTACACAAAATTATTTGGTAACCTCCTTCTCACTACCATCTAAATGTCGGATGGGGTCCATGACTAGGTGTTCTCACCCAACTTTTGGCACCAAATTGTCAATATCTCCAAGAATGTTTATAAGGCATATTACTCCCTCCCTAACTACACCTTCTCTTATGATGTGTCAGTGATGAAGGCATAGATCGAGACCTAACAAATATAAAATATCTTAAAATACTAGGATGAGAACTTATATGCTAAATGGGTTAGCAAGGAAGACATAAATTCATACACAATCCTCACCTTCTGAGAGGAAGTTTGGGTAAGCATGTTTCAATTGAACTATTTTTTTAGGGCCTAGGATTTATTACATGTTAAAAAACTATGATTCCCCTCCTCCATATGATCCTCACATTCTTTTAAGTTCTAGACATAGGAGGACTAATTAACCTCACGTTGGTCAATTCCATCATAGATTCCTGAGCTAGAGGTAATTTATATATGATTAGATACCTTATGGATACAGTCTATGGGATTATCTCCTTCAAAACTTCATATTTACTTGTGTGGGTTTTGTTGATGACTAAAACTTTAGTTCTCTATGAAAAGTTTCCTATGGTAAGCTTTATAGGTGTGGGATTAAAATTGTGATCTATGAAGAGACCTTTGAGATTTTAGAAGCCAGCTCTTCAAATTAATTTAGGAGGAAAAGGGGAAGAAGGAAATGTAAATAAAACTATCTAAGGTGATGCACCAAATTGTTTAATGTACTTATTATTAATATTGCATAAAATATATTAAACCTCTATAATATTATAGACAATTTAAAAGAGCATATGCATGATTTAAATCCTACAATATAAATAAAAGATAATGCTATAGAAGCAAATAATAGAAATAAGAAACAATAATTGATTCCATATAATTTGACATATAACATCAAATCCTCTTCATTATTGGGAAGACAACAAAATACAAAAGGCCCAAAGGCATAGTATAAACTATTCAATCCTTCCCATGAGGGGCACATACTAAGGTCTTGAAATGAAAGACAATAACTACTACTATTTCTATTCAGAATTAAAATTATTACAATGGATACTCTTTGATAACGTTGTTAAAATAACTATTATCTAACTTCTAGCCCCCTACAAAATAAATAAGCCTAAAAGATATAGGCATGATGACCTCATGAGGAAATGACACCTAGAAACTGACACTTGTGCTCATGATGGGGTTGTTGTAAATGAAAGGGGGAACTTTAGATCATGAGTGTAGATGGTCTTCAAATCCTAGAAATGGTGCAAATCTAATGCCTCATGATTCCTATTACACTTAGAAGAAGCACTATGGTGACTCATGTCTCCCTCTGAACCACTTTTGAAATTCTTATTGGAAATGGGGCCTACTTCCACTAGCCAATGGCATAACTCAAAGATCTAAAAAAAAATTCTTCTTAGGATAAGCAACATGATGCCACTTAGAAAGTTTGTTTTCTTTTAGTTCTATTTGTATAGTGGTCTCCACCTAATGTTTCATCAACCAATGGCACACCTTAAAGTCCTCATAAAAGAACCCTTTACCCTTGAGGAGCGTAATGATGCCACATGGTGAGCTGATGCAACTCTTAGGGAAGCTAAGAACCATTTTATAAAGAATGAGCATGGGGTACCATGTGGCACTAGTAGAAGGAGATAAGACTTAACCAAAAATAAAAAGGGGAATATAATAAAAAGGAGGCCGATACCAATCTGTCCAGCTCACCAAGCACATCCATAATGGAAAGCTAACCACCCAAAATATTCAAAACATGGATCTGATCCATAGTTCTTAGTGAATTTTAGGGAATATTTCTACAAATGGAAGAACCCAAAAAAATTTGTTTCTCAAACTAGTCAAAGTAAAACTATAAAAAAAGAATGCCTGCAAAACTTATAGCTTTTGAAGAGCTTCCTTGAAAGGCATCAACTCTTCTTCTATGATATGATTATTATTTTTTAGAGCCTTGAAGACTCTATCCAAATAAATTATCTCCTTAAAGGAGATACTACTCAGATCTTATACAACCACCCACATCTAAAAGTCTAGTTGGGTAAGAGGCTATAAAATGGTTTCCACCTCATAAATGCTTGGTGCTTGAATCAAAGCTACAAAGATGATCTAGTCTTTCTGCTTCATGATCAGAATCTATTTTATATTTTATTATGAGAGGACTATATTATCTATGAATAACATGGAGGGGAGTCCTAATTGGACCAGTTGTTCAATGTGTCCCTTCATATCCTGATCCACTTTGTCCAAGAAATTCAAAAATTCCTTGCATTTTGATGCAGCCTTCTTACAGCTTGATAATTCATTAACCTTGATCATCATCTACCTTATATTGGCCACTCACACTACCTAGATAATTACTTATATCATGTTATATAACTTTTGGACTAAGAACTATGAATCTTGGACCTTGGGGGATACAAAGGTGAGGACTTAATCTACAAAGGTGTTCACTTGTGCACTCAATCATTATGAGTCCATAATGAACCCAAGTACTAGATTAAAGTTTAAGGCTATGTTTTTTATCCTCTCCTAATATGATACATAATTTTTGAATCATTAGGAGGATTTATATGATCTAGGAGTGGGTAATGAGGTCATTTTTAAGTTACTAGATCTCTTGGTCCTTGGCTTGGGACTCCTATTGCATCTATTAATACATCTATTACTACATGCTTTTAGAGTCCAAGAAACTCTTATGGGTATGCATGAGCTCTATTTATTTTTCCTATGAATTATTCTCTATGGCTATCTTTTCCCTGTTTAGGCCATCAATTTCATCTTTCAACTCTATTACTTGGATTTACAGTTGGGCCCTTTGATTATCTTTTGATTGGAAGCTTTCATATATGACATGGATTTATAGGTCAGACCTCATATTTTTGAGCTCCATGTCTTTGGCCTTCACATATAAATGTAGGTAGTCCATGATGGCCTTAACTCATGTGAGTTCTTTCTCTTTCTTCTCTAATTGATGGCCTACCTTGATGTAGTCCATTATGATGGACTTCTAGGTCTACTCCATCAGTTTGACTTTGTCACTCTAGTTTATGAAAAATGTTTTTTTATCATTCCTTATATCTTCATAATAAAATAGATTATCTAGGGCGATCAGTCCCTTCAAAATTTTATTAGACTTTAGTTGTATGATTTGATCTTCGTAGACTTCTTCAATCTTTGGCTATAACTGCTCTATAAACTTACATGACTACTAAATAAACATGACACTTTGAGTATTGATCTCAAATACCTACTAATTTTGATCATTATCTAGGATTGTGGGTCTGATAATCACTCACACCACCTATTTTTTTATCACAAAATTGATTATCAAATTAAACTAGGATCCAATTACTGTCATTCTATCCACTTATATGTTCATGGAATTAGGGATGATTTGGATATCGAATGCTTTAAATGCTTCAATTAGATCCCATATTTGATGGTAGTAAAACCTCATGCAAACATTATTTGCATTTATGACTCCTCTTACTTTCTTTACTACTACTTCAGAATCTATGAACACCTTTAATAACTTCATGCCCATGCACTTGGCAAGGTTAAAGCCATGTACTAGGGTTTTGTATTTAGATTCATTATTTGTATAGACAAAATGGAAGTGAAAGGACCTAAGGGTATTTTTTATAGATGGGGACAAAATTCAAATACTAGCTTCAGAGCCAATTTTTCATTTCACACCATCAAAATGTAGAGTCCAAAACTTAGATTCATATTTAGATTCCTTACTATGATCTTCCATTTTCTTCATGACTTTGGTGATGTCTTGACCTTCATTGTGTATTGCATAAGTCTCAAGATCGGTGGCATCAAATTTTTTGCAAGATCATTCTCAATGAATTCATTAATGAGGACCTCCTCCTCTAGGGTCCTATAATCTACCACTCTTTTTTCCTCAATAATTTATACATAATACATCCCTTTTTTGGAGAAATAAGTGTGCATTGATTCAAAATTCATCATAACATCATCAGCTATGTTTTGGATTTAGTGGTTTGAATAACACCATCAATTTTGAGTCATATTTAGTTCTTAGGATTAAGTGAGACTAATCCAAACATAAATATTAGACTATCTTGGTTGTAAAATATCTTGACAAACATAACCTAAATACCATAAATTTTTAGGAGACTATAATATTAGGACAAGAATACTAAGCTAGGGGAAGAGACTTGATAACACTTATGATCTGAACTTTCTTCCCATCTAACTACATTACCGCTTTATCCAAAGGTTCATATTAAAGTTGTAGTTCATTTACAATCTGATTGGGAATCACTAAGATGATGGCACTAGAATTGATCATAGAGTTATGCAATAGCTTTCCCCCCAAAATGAGAGTTAAATAAAATGGGGTGGGTTTTGTATTACATACCCCTACTTTAGAATTGATGAACGTAGATGGCACATAGGGATGCACATTCCTATAGGATTATATTCCCTTAGTTTGTGCTAGATCTACAACCATATTACTTTATGCAGGCTTCTCCTAGTCTTCCAACACCTTTCACAATAGAGATTTCTACTTGGGGATAAACAATACATCCCAAATAGGAATATTGGATAGGGCCTTCTTTAACTATTCCACTACATTAAATGACCCTTGAGGACAAAATTTAGAGAAATTTATCTTGTTCTATATTATTTCATTATACTTTTGATATTCCAAGGGTGATGGTTAGGGTCCTGGACTTTTCTTGAAAGTCACTCTAAGCCTTATAAGAACCTCTTGGGTCTCGACTAGTTTCATCTTGGATTGAGTGTCGTAGTCCGATTGGACTTACGATACTTTCATCAAGGGGACATCACTCACATAAAATACATCTTTGCCTTCTACCAAAGAGAAAAGTGCATACTATGAGACTATCTCCTCTTTTTGTTCTAAGGCCATTCCTTGCATTTAAGCCATTAGGACAACATTTTTGATGCCTAGGGAATGGTATCCACAAGGAGCTAAATTAGGTGCATTCCCTTGTCTTCATTACTTGAAAACCTTTTCCTATAGATTACCTCTTGGGTGATTTTGGGATGTATGTGCATCACTACATGGAAATCACCGAATTTGAGTCATCTACCAAGTTGTTTTGGTCAATGACTAATTCTATTCTTGAGTTTGGTAGGACCGCTTGTAAAGGATTAGGAACTAGGATAATCTATTTTGTAGGTTGTACTTGATGATTTGGCCTTTGCCATACTTGATATTAGTTATGCTGATATTATTCTCTTCTACTTTGGTAATTCTACTTCATGACATAATGCATGGTACAAACATTGGGAACATCTTGAAGATGTTTTGCTGCACTTATAAAATCCTCCCCTATGAACTTTGGGAGTGCATTAAAGGAATTAGTAGTAATATTATCCCACGTATCTAGGGATATTGGATTGATGAGTGGGATACCACTATTCCAGCCATAAAGTTCCTTGGTAATCCTTGGATAGGCATATGCTATGGTTGTTGTGTTGTACTAGACCCCAAAATTATTTGGAAAGTTACAGACACTAGATGTGGAAGTAGTAAGCTTGGATTTGACACTATTATTGAAAATGTGATAAGTCTATGGTTCATAAAATATAAGTTCTAATCAAGAGATTGTGGGTAGACGTGGTCCCATGAGACATGCCAAAAAATGGAATTGTTGATGTCTAAAACTTTTATTCACTGTGAACAATTTCTTATGGGAATATTTACATATGTGAGACTAAAATTACAATATGTGAAGCAAATTTAGGGATTTTATAAGATGACTCTTCTAATTAATTAGGGAGGAAAAGGGGAAGAAAGAAATGTAATTAAAACTAAAGTAAAACTATTTAAGGTAATGTGCCAAAATGTTTAATGTATTTGTTCCTAATATTAAATAAAATAACTTGAAACTCTAAAATATTATAGACAATTTAAAAGAGCATATGCATGATTTAAATCTTGCAATATAAATAAAATCCAATGCTATAGAAGCAGAGAACAAAAATAATAGATATCAATTGATTCCATGTAATTTGAAACAAAACATCACATCCTCTTCATTGTTTGGCAGAGAACAAAATACAAAAGGCCCAAAGGCATATAATAAACTATTAAATCCTTATAACAAGGGGCACCTACTAATTTATTGAAATTAAAGATAATAACTATGACTATTTCTATTTAAAATTAAAACTATTATAATGGCTTCTTTTTTATAACAGTCATAAAAATAAAAACTATTATCTAACTTCCATCCCCCTACAAAAGAAATAAGCCCAGAATATATAGGCACAATAGCCTCATGAGTAAATGATATTTAAAATCCAAACATTCATGAAGAGGGCATTGTAACCAAAATGGGAAGCTTTAGCTTATGAGTGTAAACAATCTTCAAATCCTAGATATGACACAAATTTGATGCCTCATGATTTCCATGACAATTATAAGAAAAACTATGTAAATGTGTGTCTACCTCTAAACTACCTCTAGAAGTCTTGTCATAAATGGTGCCCACTTCCCTTAGCCAATGGCATAATTCAAAGCTCTAGAAAAAAGAAATCTACATAGTATAAGCATCATGATGCCATGTAAAAAGATTGCATCCTTTCAATTATACCTACATAGTGGGTTATACCTATTATTTCATTATACAATGGCACACCTTAAATTCCTAAATATTAAACCCTTCACTCTCAAGGAGCATAGTGACACCACATGGTGAGCTGGTGCTACTCTTGGGAAGTTGAGAACCATTTTTTAAAGAATGAATATGTGGGTGACACGTGGCACTAATAGAAAGAGCCCATACTTGAAAAAAAATAAAAAGGGGAACCAGAGAAAGAGGATGTTGATACCAATCTATTCAACTCACCAATCACATCCATGATATAAATCTAACTATCAAAAAACTTTAAAATGTGGATTTGATCCACATGTTCCTAGAGGCTTGATGGTCCATATGGTCTTCTACAAATTATATAGCCACTAATTCTAAAACTACATTTGGGACATATATGAGTTATTATATATGGTGGTCTACAACATGATTAATGAGTTTATTTTTCCCCAACTATCACAAGTAATCTGGGACTCCATCACTGCCATCAGGGACTAGTAGTACTATAGAGAAGACATCATGATTTAAATTGCATATGTCATCAAGCCACCCCTCTACTTTTCATATTTCATCTTATATTTTTTGGTAGAGTAGTATATCACTTACCAAATATTGGAGGGCATATTTTTATATCAAATAGGCTACTAATAAAAGGTGTACTGACCATTCTTGATCACTATCAGGCACCATGTATATAAATCCTTCTATCCCCTCTAGAAGATAGAAGCTGAGAAAGAATCCTTCATGCTAGTGAGGGATAATATATATCATTAGGGACCTAAGGGGATGACTAGATATCACTTGGCATGGTATTCATCCCACCCTAATTTCAACTATTATCATCAAACAAAGGATGATGATGAGCTATACTTGGATTCCACTATTGAACAATAGGTATTATCCTAGATCGTGATGAAAATGAATAAGAAAGGAAATAAATTAGTAGTCCCATCTACTCCCCCTACATATCATAATAAATATATATAGGATATAACACCTGATCCTCTTGATATCTCTAAGAGGACTTTATAGGGAATCCCTCCACCTTTTCCTCTTCATACTCTAATTCTAGATTTACCTCCTCTAGCGGATCCTTCTCCTCAATGCCCTAATCCACATCCTAATCTTCTAGTCACTTTTGATGCCCTAGATCCACCTCCACCTCCTCTATAAACTCTAATCATTGATATGTGACTAAGTTAAACCCACATTACTTGATAATAGGTAACGTAAGTGTAACTAACTTAACCATTAACACCTCAAACCTGGGATACATAGACCCTAAGGTTCAATGTGACTAATAGTCTGAGGGATAACCTAGAATGAGGATCATATTAAGAACTAATACATATTCCACCCATTACATCTCTAGTCTATTACATCTCCCTTCCAATCCTCACTCTCACTGCTTTCTAATTCCTAGTCCTGACACCACTAGTTTTACTCTACTCCCACAAGACCCCCAAGTGGTGCTTCTTATTTTACCCATTGTACCCCCTCTATAATTTACCCAATTAAATTTTTCCTTGGTACTATTGAGAATCGTTACCTCTTTGTTCCCCTTTGCACTATCCATTTCACAACATAAAACCCTCCTAGTGCCTTCTTTGGATTTTCCTTCAGTTTAGGTACCATCAAATGCATTTTCATTAGTGAGCATAGATACAAACATAAAGAGCATACCACCTATGGAAATAACCATCTTGGTTCCCATTTAGTCATACAAACACCTCCTTTAGTAGTTCTAAGTCCTCTACCATCATCCCTTATGGTTCTTGCTATTCTAACCAATAATTTCATTGTAACATCTAGAGTAGACCAGGTAAGAGGACCAAAAATAAGTATACAATATCCAAAACTCCACCTACAAGTTCAAGGCTTTATAATCCAATTTATACTCCTTCATCAGCCCCAACAATTTCTTTAGCCCCATCCATAACACCTCAGTGTATTACTCCTTGGCCCCCTCTTTCCATTACCAAGGACACCCTAAGATTTGTCTTCAACCAACCCATCTCTTCATTTCTATTTAATGACACTTTCTTGGGGGAAATTCCCCCTTAAGTTAACATGACTAAGGATTAGAGTTGGATATAAATATTCCCATGGGCCTCCCATTTAATCCTTCCTCCTTTTTCTCCCATGCCCCTCCACCACTACTTTCCTCATTCACCCCCTCCACTTCCTCCATTTACCCTCAATGTCATACCTTTACCTTCACCACCATGTCATCCACCCTTCTTACACATCTCATGACATGGGGATTGGTCTTAATGTCACATGTGCTAGAGATGATTACCCTAGGTGACCCTAGATGTATAATGGAGCTTCAACCAGACTTTGGGGAGTATGAATAGGACATTGATGTAGAGGTTAATATAAGAAGGGAGCTTGATGGTTTCTAGACCCATTAAGATATTTTCTCCCTCACTAAGGTGAGGAATTACACTAGGGAATAAATGATGGCTGAGGATACACTCTTCATTCTCTAAGTAACTCATGACATGTCATAAAATCTCTTTGAGGAAATATAAAACTAGGTTCAAACCTTGGAATCCTAGGTGAAGAGATTTTTCCCCATAAAAATTATTAGGAAGGTAAATCATTCTCTCTTTCTACTCTTCTTAGTTCTTAGGAAGGTAGTGGAGAGTCTGGATAATATTAATGTGCTTATATAGTGGACACATGCTTACCTGGAGAGGATTATGAAGATAAATGGAAAATGTAAGAAGCTATATGTGGTGATTAACAAGGGCATGTTCTTAGATTTGAAACTAATGCCAAATTCAAACTTGGTTTTGTATTAAATGTATGTTAGGATCATAAAAAATACTATGAAGGAGTGGTTGGTCATGGCTCATACTATAACTAAACCCTTATAAGAAGGTAGAAAGAAGATATTGACCTACTTTAAGGAGGTCAATATCTCTATGCTATTCCACCTAGATGACACCCTATTAAACCAAGGAGAATTTGGAGTCCACATGGGTCCATTCAACTAGGTCATGAGGGATAAGGTCACCAAATAAAACAATTAAGGGGATCAAATGGTGTTGTAGCTATCAATACAATCCATGAAAAACATCAAATAGGTCTCTAGGGTTTAGGTGTCAATGGAAGCACCCTTATAAGTCTATTATAGGTTGGTGAATCAATACAAGGTGATATTTAATGAGCCCTAGATGAATATTTCTAAGATAGATAAGAAATTATACCTTATGGCAATCACATTAGAGGCTAGAGATGTTAGATCTAAGCATTTGGGAGTAAAACCTTCACATCTACCTCCATGTATCAACTAAGTGTTCCCCATAGATATTTTATGAGTTTGAGGGGTTTTGTTTGTTTTGAATTTTGATTTAAAATTATAAATATCATGAGTATCTATCATGGCCTAAGATGGGATCCTCATGCTTTTTGGAGGTGAGACCCATCGTCATCTATATAAGGTAAATCTATATTGTAATATAGGGGTTGACCATAAAATTACTTGAAAGTTATATAATATTATAGAAAGAATTTCACCTTTTTTTTCCTTCATCTCTCTAGACTATAAATCTAGCCAAGATCAATTATTATAAAAACACTTAATTTTTAATGACTACAATTCTTTTTTCTGCAAAGGATTTGTTTTTTATCTCAATTATCTTTCATCTCCATTTTATAATGTTTGTCAATGATATATTAATTAGATTATTTCTTTGCTACTTTATGTTTTTTATGGTTATGATGTACTCAGATATTATAATAACTATGTGAGTTTTCTCGTTTCCATTTTTTAGTAGTGTTAATTTGTGTGTTGAACTACAAACTACCATATGGTATTTATGTGTAGTTTACTATAAACCCCTAGTACCTATCTTTAATGAAGGTTTATATTGGAGGCATATTCTAGATTTCCTCATAATATTCCCACTGTGTGTTCTTGGAGGTATAACTTTAGTGAAACTCAATTTATTGTGGTACAAATGTGGCAATGTCATTTGGTTCGATGATCAATACATTGAGTTCATTCTAGACTTAGAAGCTCCCTTTTTTTCCTCACTCTCTCTCCCCTTTGGTGTTTGGTTTTTAACATTAAACTAACCCTTCCCATTGAATTTATAAAAAAATAAGCATAATCAAACTCCCATAATAAACTTTAATAATTAGACCTATGTATAATAACTTGATATTGAAATTTCAATGATAATAGTAAATCTATTGAAGACTATTCACATAAACTCTATTTGTGAATTCAAACACCTATAACCATACCTTGGGCTAATCCTAGATCAGTCCTAAAATGAAGGATGAAATTTTATATTTGTCCCCATTGTCCCTTTTAGGGAATACCCAATCTCATAGGTATTCCAAGAACATGAGATTGGAGCTAACAACACATTCTTCATGGATTTAAATATCCATAAAGTTCCAAAAATTATATTAGAATATTTTCACAATTTCAAAGAGCATGATTATGAGTCCATTAAAGATTATACTATTTTATTCAATAATACATCATATGAGCCAACATTTAGACCTTCAGATTTGGATTTACAATTCATTTTTAGTATAGGTATTCTTTCTCCATTGAAATAAATAGCATTGCATAAATAATATGAGTCATTTACACATTTATATGTGAATACACATACATATACTTCATTCATCCTTACTCATCCAAATGATCTTAACATATCCCCTTCTAAGAACCAAAGTTTTACTACTCACACAAAGGAAGGTGATGAATTACTAAATGAACACTATGACTAAAAATTTGGAGTTCTAAATCTTTACATTGGCACTCTACAGGGGTTACTCAATATGGGAACAATCCAAGGTATACATCCTAGGAAAAAAACCCAAGGTAAACAACACAAAAAGCATCCACACCTAAAATATTTGTCAATCACATTATTCATGGATGGTGCTTATTTTTGGCATAATCATATTGATATTACACACAAAAGAGCTACTTGTAATATAAAGCATTAACAATTGATTGGATTTGATCTAAAAGATTTACAAAACAAAGGAGGCTGGAAAAATTCCTTGGGAAATGTAACCCTACCAATTTATTATGGCCTTAAAGTGATTTAAACATGTGTTTAGATTTTGGTATATATATATATATATATTCATTTACATTGGACACTCTTTGGTTGTATCAAATGGAAGCACAAATTGACCAAAATCAGCAAGGTATTTCTTTTTCTCATGAAGGCCAACTGATCTATATTCCAAATGATAAAAAATTTCTTCTATTAAGTATATAAAATGTGAGGATGAACATGCCATGTACCATTTACATTTATCCAACCATGATCCAAATAATGTAAAACATCCAACTTAAGGTTGCAAAGTTCCATATATCCTAAAAATACCACATTTTTTAATAAAACTTAAAATAACCAAAAATATTTTTAGCATTTACATATCCTATTAGATCCTTGGCATACATGTTGGTTCTAGGTTGATAGATTGCTTATCAGTATTTATTATATACACATGTGTTTCACACATGTTTTGAATGTTATTAATACATACATAGATACATGATCTATGCACTTTTAGATTCAAGATTTCCCTCTACTCATGTCACCAAGATGTTGGGGGCATACACCTAACTTATCATGATCCATCTAGGTTATATCATTCTATGGTTACTTTACATTATCATATTTAAGATCATATATGTACTTACACATTTGTTTATCCATGACTATATCTTTTATAATGTACTTGATATGATATGTACTTGACATTTTTTGCTAACACACATATATAAGGGATATTATGTTATGTTTATTATAATTTATTATGCTTTCATTTATATAATTTTTCAGGTGACTTTCCTAGATATTGTATTACTTATTTGAGAATTTAAATATCCTCCATTGTTTGCAGTCCCCATGCCTTTGTTTTCCTCTTTGACATTTGAATATGTAATTGCTTGTTGTATGTTGACATTTTAATGTCTTTTCTTGATTTTTGGAAATTTAACTAGGTCATGTCCCTTTATTTGTAAAAAAATTAAACATGACCCTTATTTTTAGTCTATTTAGACCTTTGTCTTTTGATTTGCTTTTGAGTTCTCTTGTGTGTGTGTGTTTTATTTCTTCTTAAGCTTGTACTGTTACTATTTAGACATTACCATGATCTACATAATCCATCTTAGGACTTAGTGTTAACACAATGTTTCATGCTTCAATGACATATCTACCTAGACATGTTTCCTCTTTATGATACATGGTACATTCATAGTTTACATGGTTATATTATCCATTTGAGGTAGGGTAACTATCAGTTGATAATTCCCCTCACCTTAAAAAAAGGGATATTAGTGGGACATGAAATAGAGGTATTAGTTCCACATTCTTCAAAAATTTATATTACAATGGGAGCATGTTTTGGAAACATGTTCTCCACATTTGTCAAAATTTTATATTCAGTGGGGGCATGTTTTTAAAGCATGTTCTCCACACGTATTCAGTATTCAACATACCTAGATTATACAGGGAACATGTTATATAAATATATCCTTCACATTGGAACTTATATAAGATTTTATATTTCTCCATATATAGTGGGGGCATGTTTTGGAAACATGTTCTCCACACTTACATAGTTTTCAAGTTGGATAAATTACATAATTATATGACTCATATACACATTTATGGTAGAATTCTATAAACTGGTACCATTGTTATACATAATTTCAACATGAGACATATCTAAGGTGAATATTTTATTTATGTGTGACTAATTTTTTTAAATAAAATCATTTTTAGATTCTAAATACTTTTATGGACTGTATTGAGCTAATCTATTACAATAATTAGTTTAATTTTTGGTATGGTTGAGGTGATTAAATAACTCAATTTGCCAAGTTTTGGTTGGAATTTATTCATCATATAGCCTCACCATTTTTATACTATGATTTGAGTTATTTAACTCACACTCACCATGTTATAAGTATGATTAGGTTATACAGTTGATCTAATCTAAACTATTGGTTAGTAACTCATATTTTATCCAAAGTTGCGAGAACATTTCCTCCAATATATCTATTTCTATTTATAAATATGAATTATCCATATTCATATTTATCCTAATCATAGTTTCAGTGGTTCATAATGATATATATTTCAAATTAAATTACTAAAAGGTAAGATAGTTACATCAATACACAATTATACTCCTAAAATTTACTCAATTTCAATTTCAATTTTAATTATTTCAATGATTTAAATTTAAGATTATATGCACTGGTTATATATTATAACATGATCTTGGATGCATGTTATTCACTAGTAAAGAAATCAAGTTAGAATCAAACAAAGTTAATATGTGTTATACACACCCATGTATGCATTTGTTTTCTTTTAAACTAGTAATTTCATTACTAAATTAAAGGGGGAAATGTAGAAACTATTTCTAAGATATATAATACCTTATTATTGTACACTTATAAAATACATATCATAGATGTACCTTCAGCTTCTAGAGCATTCCCTCTACAAAAAGTCTTGCATACACTATCTCTCTATGCCTAATTAATTATCTCTTAGTTTGATGTATATTATTTTGATGAATCTAGCCTTATATGATGCCTAAAATGTTATAAACCTACTTATCTTCCATCTCTACAAGTTCTGGACCTACACTTATTTTTCAAGTATATGGACACTTGCATCCCATTTAGATGCCTATGTCGATGCAAGTGTCTTGACCAAACAGTAGTGTTAATTGACCTAAATTCCTCCAATTTTCAAATGAAAAGTATTCCTATGGTCAACTTAAGTGATTTAATATGAGATATTCTCCAAAGGGATTGGTATAAATAAAATATCAAACTTCATTCATTATGAAACTAGAAAATAACTAAAGATACCAAGGCAACTAACTAAAAGCATTATATCAACTCAAGTGATTAAAACTTCCCTATTTTCTCTTATTTCTATATAATTCATAGGGAAAACACATCTATAGGTCTAAAATATTGAAGGAGTATCCCACGATCCATATTTTCTGAGATACAAGCTAGGTCATTGTTGTAATTGCTTATCACACTTTTCATGATTCACACACAAGCTAACACATAGAGGATAACTATATAAGTTTGAGGCCCTCTTAAAAGTATTGGATATGTAGGAAACACTCATTGAAATATGGGTATTTGAGGTAGCTTGACACCATGTACCCACTTCCCATTTTTACCATAGCAAATATGAATATGTAGAACTAGATTTTTATTATTTGACAAGGAAAGAAAGTCCATGACCTAGATATAAATGTATCAGAGTGAAGGTGACATAGAACCTAAACTCATATAGGTGGTTACATCTAGTTTTAGTAGGTATTCTTCACTAGACACCTTCATCCAAGTCAAATAGTAGCATTAACCTAACTATCTTAGGTTGATGCAAGTGTTTGTGGCTACATAGGCACAATTTATTTAATTAGGAAATTATTCTAGAATCTAGTTCCAGTCCACATTTTTCTTATCCTAGATCCATATTTGTATTAACATTAGAACCAAATAAGTATCTTATTTTATTTATCATTGAAATCACTAGCATAACTATATTTTCCATCTTTAGCATATTTTTTCTTAATAAATTTAGTTTATGTTTATTTGAGATTTATAAATAATTTGCCTACTTTAGAGATAGTCTACCATCCTTGTGACTTAGACTATGTCCTACGCTTTTAACCCTAGATTCCCCACATTTATATTTTAGGGTTAAAAAATTATCATCCCCTACAAGTTTAAGACCTATACCTATTTTATAGATTCCTTGAAACTTGCATCCCAAAGAGATGCCTATGTTGATGCTAGTGTTATGTGCTAAACTAAGTGTCTAGTTCCCTAGATCCATCAAATTTATAAATGAAATGTATCCCTATGGTTGGCCTTAATGATTTATTATGAGATATTTAGAAAAGGGATTGGTAGACATATAAGATCAATCTCATTCATTAGCTCACCTAGCATAGACCTAACATCTCACAAGGAAACTTACCAAAAACACTCAATCAAGCATTCAAATGATTAAAGCTTTTGTATTATTTATTATTTCAATAAAATTCATAATAAAAACCCATATATGTAGATGAATTACTAAAGGATCATTACATGAGTCATATTTACCAGGTTACAAGAAATGTCACTCTATATACTTGATTATCACATGTTGCATCTTACTACACACATAAGTCAACACATACGGAAGAACTAGATAAGTCTAAGGTTATTTATAGATTATTTTATATTTAGGTATCACCCATTTATATAGGTTTCCTATGGGGATATCCAAACAATGTGCCCACTAACATAGTTATCCCACATTTACTCTAAGGGTGAAAAGGCTAGGTTTTGATCATTTGATAAAGAGTGATAACCTATGTGTGAGATATGAACACATAAAAGTAAAGGTGATATTAAAACTATAAGGTTATTTGTGGTCACACCCATATCTAGTCATTATTATTTACTAGACACATGCATCCAACTCAAATAGTAGCATCGACATAACCATACATATCTAACATAAGCATCTGAGGCCTTAAAATACAAATTTATAGAATCTAATGATTGATACATAATCAAATCCTAGTCTACTTCCATCTTGTTACATATCATATTTTAATGTGCATAGTAAACTAATTAAGTACTCATTTTTTAATCTATTGAAATATCAATCAATAACTATACTTTGTATTTTTGGCATATCTAAATATTATAAATTTAGAACCTTGTTTATTTGAGTTTGTAAATTAATTGTCATGTATATATCTATTTATCACCCTCATGATTATTCATTTATATATTCTTAACCCTATACTATATTGATCCCTCTCAATTTAGGGTTAAATATTCTGTGAACCTAACCTATGATATAGCTTGTCACATAAATGTTCCATAATCTATGCTCTTCACCTTCTTTTCCCTAATTTTTGTTTACTTTATCTCCATCATGGATGATATATATTATTTTTATGAATATGATTATGAAACTCTAAAACTCTCTATCAAGTAAGGATTAAAAACTGATTATCATTTTCTTTTTCCCAATGCCTAAACATGCCATCTCAGATATTTGAATGGTGGTTGATACCATCCATCTAACTAGGACCCTGCCACCATTATCTAAATAGATGATTTGAAAAATACAAAGGAATATATAAAACCTTTTCAATTACCTTATACAACCAAAGTGACTACATATGATCAAAAATTTCCTTCATTTTATCGTGCTAGATTTTGTCAAATCTATAAGAATATCATGATTGATTTACAAACTAGTTAAAAATATATTTTATTATAATCACATTGATTAAAACTCCTATCATGCCCACATTTAAAAATAATATCCATCTTATTTAGGGTGATGATTAACTTTTTCCTTCATTTGATATTAAAATTTCAAAAGGTAAATAAAGACATCATGGACTCTTTTCCTGATAAAATTAAGCCAACATGAATAAGGGTGCACTAAAAACCTAAAGTGGTTAAATCCCCAATGTTCTAAAAAAATATTCTTTACCAAAGACACCTCACATTCCAATTGATGTATCATTACAAAAAGTGGATAAGTTATCAAAGAATACACCAAAAGTTTCAAAATTTTATACCATTTCCAACATATCCTAAATTAAGTGATGTCAAGCTTTCACTTATTATTCATGAGGATGATAATACTAATATGCCTAAGATTAGAAATAATGATAAGACCTTTTAAAAACACCGCCATTCCTAGTGAAGATACCATATCCATGATAAGTGTTATTGGGAGATCTTAAAAGACAATATTATATACTTCAAATGAAAATGGCCCTCCATAATTCCAACACAAATATTAACTCATTCCATAATCATTTGATTTCACAATGTATACTTTGCTATCATTATCTGCCATGTTTTAAACTATAACAATTACCACTTTTTTCTCATCACAAAAATCCCTTTGAGTAAATGATTATGTATATTATTTTGTTCAATGGGATAAATATGATAAAATATTAATAAAATCATTTCATATTAGTATCACTAATGAAAATCACAATTGGTTCTATATCTTACATAAAGGGTCATTAACTAAATTTTCACAACTAGAAGATGTACTGTTTTTGGATTTCAACATACACAAGGTGAATAGACTTACATTACAACGTTTGCATAATTTTAGATAACATGATGATGAATACCTTAAATATTATGATATTTTATTTTAAATTACATCATATTAATTAGAATTTAGACACTTATATTTGGAATTAAAATCAATTTTGAGTCTAGGTATTCTTTCTATAAAAAAACATTACATAAACAATATGAATTATTCACCTAATTATAGTTGGATGTTCAGAGATATGCATCATTCATATTCACACATCCAAAAAAAATTAACATATCTCCTTCCAAATACAAATTTTTTATTCCCCAAATAAATTAAGAAGATAAGATATGAAATGAACATCATTAGCAAACATGTGGCATTCCTCACATTTATATGATAGATTTACAATTATTAATGAACATGTGACCAATACAAGATGCATGTCCACAAAAAATACTTCAAATTAAATAAATTAAATAACATATGAAAAATATAGATATAACATTTACATTATTTATAGGTAGTGATTACTTTTGGCATAAACATGTTGATCCTACACAAACATAAACCACTTGAAATGTAAGAAGGTGAAAACAACTTGGATTTGATCTATAATAATTACAACATAAAGGAAGTTATAAAGACACATTAGGAAAGATAACAACACTAATTTATTGTGGTCCTAAAGTGATTCAAACAAGGGTTTGGGTTATGCCATAAAAATCTTAATATGCATTCAAAGTAGGAACCCTTTGGTTGTACTAGATAGAAGTAAAAATTGACCAAAATCAATAAGGTGTCTCATTTTATTATGAGGTAAAATTGATCCATATTCTATATGATGGAAATAATTTTTATAATTCACAATTAAATTATGAGAAGCAAGTATAAAAACATTTTCACATATACAACCATGATCTAAATAATGAAAATGATCCAAACTAAGGTTGACCATATCAAATATTCTAAAAATACCCAAAAAATTAAAAAATACAAAAATATTTTTAGCTTTTTCATGTTATATTATCTCTTTGGAATTTAAGTTATTAGTTTCATTTTGGTGGAAAACATATCATATATTTATATATACACATATGTTTCACAATATTTCAAGTGTGATATAGGCATACCTAGGTACATGATCTATTCACTTTTGGATGTTGGGTCTTTCTTATACTCATGTCATTTGGACATTGGATCCATCCACTTATTTGATCATGATAAACCTAGGTTATATTATTTTATGATCATTTTCAATTATCAATTTTTATCATATATACTTACACATGCCTTTATCCATACTTATATATTTCATAGTGTACTTGATTTGCTTTGTACTTGAAGTTGTTTACTAACACATATATCTAGGGGATAGTATGATGTGTTTATGATAGTTTCTTATATTCCATGATTTATTTACATGCACTTTCTTGAGTGTCTTGTATTGAATTATATTACTTATTGGATCATTTTAATATGCTCCATTGATTGTGGCCACCATGCCTTTGTTTTTCTATTTTGGCATTTGCATATGTCATAGTTTATTGTATGTTGACATTTAAAAATATCATTTCTTACTTTATGGAAATTTGAATAGGTTATGTCCCTTAAATCATATGGCATTTGAATATGACCCTTATTTGAGGTATCCTTGGACCATTACATTTTGATTTAATTTGAGTACTCTTATGTGTGTACTTTATAATGTGTTGGGTTTTTATTATTAATATATATAATTCACCACAACTTGCATCATGAATATTAAGACTTGATGTGATCATAGACTATGTACCTCATTACTATATCTACCTATAAATGTTACTCCTATACTACATGATCATTAAAAATATTATACAATTATATTATCTTTTTGAGGTAAGGTAACTACCATTTTATACTTTGTTGGGCCCATTTTTGCCAATTTATGGACCCACACCAACTCAATAGACATCTCATCATGAGTCAATCATTTAAGATGATTACTATTTTGATATATTTGTGCCAAATAGAAGAATTGATGTACTCTTTATGCTAGCTAACAAGTGGATAACAAATTCTATAGTTTTTTAGGCATCTTCAAGGAATGGAAGCACATGGAAATAATAACCCAAAGGGTATAAATTAATGGATTTGGAAGAATGATTGAGAAAATTTCTATCTTGGCAACCAACATACACAAATCCACCTTGGTAGAAGATGCTCCTTTAGGCTATAAAAGTAATATCGAACTAATATGTAAACACATGATGAGGAGATAGTGAAGATCTATATAATTTGTTCCAAAAATAGCAAAATAATCACCATTAAAACTTAAGATTAACATGGATGCCCTTGATGCTCCACTTTACAGTGCCCAAGCTCGCTTGTGAGCCTATGAACCTTTGAGCCTTTGAGACTTTAATAGTTTAGATAAGCTATTACTTTATTTTTAAAAATGAAATGTACTCTATATTTGGATCATTAAGTATATGAATAATAGTTGAGGTAATACATGTGAATATATGAATTCGACTCAAGAGAGGATGGTTAGTATGGTGTTAGTTTCAAAATGAAAACAAGATTAAAGAAACACACTAACTAGCATAACATATATAGGAATAGACACTAGGGAGAGATTAGTTAACAAACATGAATGAAACACACAACTAAAATGTAAAATATACCTTCTTTTACCTTATTTGAATGCTCCAAAATTCTTGTTGTAGTGGCGTTCTTAGCTTGTACTCATAAAGTCCTTTGCAATGGAAGCTTGGTTACCTCCATCTCTTCTTAGCACCTTTGTATTGTGGCTTGGCTTGGATTGGAATAAATTTGGCATGGTAACATTAATTGAAATGGATTTTGAAATCATTTGTGTAGTATAAATTTTCACCAAAATATCTTAGAAATGATGTTCATGACCTCTCTATTTATATATTTTTGAGAATGTCTAGAATCAGCTTGAACCATCCATCCTAAGATTTAGATGTGTGGTTGAGGATTAATTAAATATTTGGAATTAAGTTTATAATTATCCTCATCATGAAATTGGAAGAAGGGGAAATTAAGAGGCATGGAGGGAATCAGGGAAGACATTGATGAGGCATGGAGGGCATGAATCTTGATATTTGTGACATTTATGGCCTAGGGATGTCTTCCCAAGAAATGAGGTCACTTGATGATGCATATATTCAATATTCATTTCTAAAAACAATTATTCAACAAGTTTCCATGGAATTATTAATTATGCCCTAATTTGGTTTAATTATCTCTTAAGCATGAATAAGCACTTTATGTACAAATTACTTAGATTGATTAGAATGCCTCATTATTGGTCTAAAATTTGACTGGATTAGATTTGGAAGACAATTTCAGATGCATTGGATGCATTATCCCATTTAGGATATTATCAAAAACAAATGACAAAGGCACATGTCTTGTGTAAGATTTATGATAGGAAAGAGCAGAGCACCTAAGTACAAAATTGGCATTTTGACTCAAAATGATTTGATCAAAGTTAGCTAGCCCATAAATTACATTACCCATTTAGGGATATCTTGAATAAAATTGGCACTTGAATATGTTAGTTTGACATCATTTAGCATGTTTTAGTGTTTTTAGGCCAAATTATGTATTTTAAGTAGAAATTGGTCAAAACCTTGATTGAAGGTTATTGGTGGCTAGATTTAGGTGTCTACAATTTTCCCCTATTTGGGAAGATGTTGCAAATTATAGGAAAATCAATCTCTTCTCAAATAATGAGAGATGGCCTATATGCCAAAAAGAATATGGTTAAAGAACAAATCTCCAAATGGTTTTTGGAAGCCTATGATGATGCCCCCTTGAGGGAGTGGCCATCACATATGTTGATGGATGGTCCCTCAAAAAAAAACAAGAAGAAAGGTGGAATTAAGCTGTGGTTGGGATTAATTTAAATGAGAAAATGCTTGCATGCATTGGCGTAAAAAGGATACTTATATTACCAAAGGTGGTTATAATCAAGATTAAAAGTCAAAATAATAATTTTCCCATAGGTAGTTATAATCATTACAAGGACATAGATTGGATAAAGATGATTAAGCCCCACTTAGGGCTGATTAAAAAGCATAGCTCAAGGATATAACTCAGAATATAGATTAAATATGAGTGGGTATAAAGTGATGAAATAGATGAATATAAGAATAAGATCAATCAGTGTGAATGATTTAGTTGTACTTGCCAATGAGGAGATGCTCGTATTGATTAGCATTGATATAACTATAATGGTTAATGGGTTGATTTGATCAAGGGTGGGATGGGAGGATTTGCCAAGGTACTAAGGAGAAACTTATGTGGCTCCATCGATTTTAGACCTTTATAAATCTAATTTTTGCTGTATTATGTGATGGTAGGCATCATGATAGAACACCATGAAGATATCCCAAAATATGCATAAGGACTAACTCCTGATCCAATAAACACTCAAATACAATACACCAATGATAAAGACCATGATGAAAATGTTGACATATGAATATAGATAGACTCAAGAATAATGTGTGTAAGGAATCACCCACTGAACACATATAGATTAAGTCAAGGAAATGATGCTGAAAGGAAACAAACAAGTAAGTGAATAAAAACAAACAAACAAACAAACAACTTGAAATAAACAAACAAATATAAATCCTATAAAATAAAAGAAAAAGAAAGCATCCTAACAATGATAATGCCCTAGTAAGGTGGATCAAGGATAATTGACTAGGCTTGGATTGGATAAATGTTTTTTGATTTTTGAAATGTTATGAATGTTTTTGGTATTTTGAGGTATCTTAACTCATTAGAGAATGACAAGATGCCTGCTCATAAAATGGTGAGAGCATTTGGCTTAGGTTGCTCACAAAATGGTGAGAGTGTATGGAAAGGGGGACTGAGGTGACATCAACATGAATTTAGCATGACCCACATAATCCTTAAATGACCTTAAGTCATATTAATTGTGTCCACACAAAAGGTGAGGAAAAATCAACTAGGTCCCAACAAGTTTTCAAAACCATCAATGGCCAGTTAAATGAAAATAGTAATGGCAAGGTGATGTGGCAATGCATGATAAACAAATGTCACCCCTAGTTTTCCCATGGGAAGTTATAAATAGGATATAATGGCATAGGTCAATGATATTAATTTGCCCATAGGTGGTTATAATTAGTAGCAAGACTAGTGAAACATTGATTTGCCCATAGGCAGTTATAATCAAGCTCACATAAACAAACCTGATATAAGATGGAAAATGAAAGATACCTTGCTAGATGAAATATCACACTACTTTCATAGACTATAATTGTAAACATAGATTGGATTGATTATTGAAATTTGATCAAAATCCCCCCATAAAAGGTGCAGGAAGAACTAAATGAAGCAAGATCAAAATAGGATTGGGTAGGATGACTAAAAATAGGCTTTGGTATAGATAGGAATGGAATGCTAAGATGGAATGGTATTTCTATAGATAATGATGGTCTAGAAATATTGGATAAAATGGTAAGAGGGTTTCCCCCAAGTGATGGGGTGAATGGTAGGATCTGTGATAATGGAAAATGGATATGTAACAACAGTTTTGACATGGAAATGAAATGGCATGGTACATTTTTTTGGCTTGGGTGTGTTTTTTTATCCTATTATTCTTACTAATGGGGAGATGCATGTCCTAATCAACAAATGATACAAAAAAAATATTTGATCATGTTAATTTCTAGCCCATACCTCATCTAAAAAGATGTTTTATCAAGAACTCAATGTAAATTTGGTTGTCAAGAATTCTTTTTTGATCTTCATTGGTCATTGATTTTGATTCCTTCAAACATCGAGACAAGGTATATTTTTAGCCTCTAAAAATGAAAGTGTGGCCATGGATGGTAAACATGGACAGATAATGTATGGTAGGTTTGATTGTGAAATGGAAGGGTTGATGATAATGGAATGTGTAATGGTGGGGAAACAAATGAGGATCAAGACTTTTAGTCATACATAATTTTACTGATGCCAGATTCAACATATTTTTGGTTATGGTGGGGCTAAATACCATTGAATATTCTCTTGATAAAACCATCTAATTTTTCTATTATTTGATCGTGAGAGTAGCTACTATCTGATTAGGCTACAGATAGGAAGCTATTTTAATTTGATATTTTATTTTCTCTTCATCAAGTAGTGAAGAACTTTTATGCTCATCTATTGGTGCCTCAAAGAAGTTTTTGCCAATGAAGTTGTCTTGATTTTTATGTAGTGCCTTTGAGAAGGTTTCACTAAGAAATTTTGACATTTAACTTTGATTGTCTTCTAGCACTTTTGAAAAAGTTTTAGTATGAGAGTGTTCTTCTAATACATGAATGTGGTCTTGGCCTCCTTGCTCTTCTTCAATTTCTATGTCACCATGCATTCAGTTTAATAAAGTGTGATTTTGTCGATCCCAATCAACACTTATGGGAGATGCAATGTCAATGATATGGCTATTTTGGTTGATGGTAATGGCCTATGGAATGGTAATGGAATATGTGTCGAAATCACAATCCTTATAGAATATAATAGGATAACTTGTGTCAAAGTTGATGTACTCATCCTAAAAAATCATAGAAGGATCACAAATGTATTCAAATTAATTTTTGAGGCATGCATAACCAATGTTATAACAACCAAAAACATATTCTTCTTCTGAATCTAATTCTAACTCAAGGGACTTTGAATCTAATGTTGAGATTGATGTTGATTTTGATTTTGATACTAAATATAATGTTGGTTTAAAAATAGAACCTAACCTTAACTCTAATTCTTCATCTGATGGGTACTCTATTACAATGATGTCTTATTGAATATTTGGTATTGGACAAGTAATAGCCTATGATGGCATAATGGGCTCCACAAAAACTAGTTTGTCAAAATGAGACTCCTCTAGGATGGGAAACAGGTCAAGAGACAATTCCTCATAGACTAGCTTGTTAATTGGAGGATATTGAAAAATAGGCACATGGTTGAGGTAATGATTTTACCAAAGGTTGTTATAATCATTAAGAAGTGACTCAGTAAATATTATCTCATTAGAGTGAGACTCCTTGACAACTAGTATAGGATCCATAGGTAATTTATCATAGGTTGACTTATAAAAAATAGTTGATTCAATAGAAACATATCATATTGGTTGGTTCTCTTGGCATTGGTTTCTAATGATTTGGAAAATATTAGTTGTGAACATAGCTTGGTCTTTAAATGATTGGATGGGTTGAGGTTTGGATGGGATTATTATTAGATGAGGAATGACTTGTGGTTAGATAATTATAGGGCATTGTGGAGCATGATTTATCACACAAGTTAAAGGACAAAGTCATGAGATGGTAATTATAGGGTGGTGTAGAGCATGATTTCTCACACAAGTGAAAGGACTAGGTCATAGAATGATGAAGGGGTATTGTGGAGCTTGATTGCTTACACAAACCAAAATATGAGGTCTTAGTATGGAATGGTGTGAAATTATGGTCCTGGAATAGAAATGGTATGATGTGGTGGATCTTGATTTCTCAATAATCCAAAGCATCTAAGTTTTCCTCATAAACCATATCATCCTAGTTGTGAGTTGGCTCATAAGCTAGTTCTTGATTGTGTTCCATATACTGATTATTGAAAAGAGGGTATGGATTCATATCTCAAACAAAATTATCTATAGTTGGGTCTTCAAATTTTTCACAAGCCTCTTCATACCAATCAAGGTCTCTAATTGGATCATAAGTTGCTTTGTGACTTTTTTCCTGTGAATGATTAATATTAGGTGAATAGAAATCTATCTCACAAACCATATTAACATCATTGGGGTCTTGAATAAAGCCATAAGAATAATTTTTTGTGGCCATTATATCATAATTTAGATTTTAAGTGACTCCACCATAAGTGTAGCTAGACATATCTGCACAAATGATGAAGTCTCAAAAACAAAAAGGCTTAGAGTTCCACAAACTCTAAAAAACTACGTCCAAATGAAAAATGGTTTAAGCTTGGTCCAACTTGGTCGAAGGGATGGAGTTGTATCTCCAATGTGGTTTGAAAGTGGAGTTGTATCTCCAAAATGGTTTGTGCTAAAACATGTCATAAAATATCCTAATGTTAAATGTTTAACATCAAATGTCATACACACAAAAGGTCAAGTGTTTGAATAAAAATCAGCAAGTCAAAGGTCTAAGTCAAAGTGATGTAAACAAGGTCTAAACTAGGAAAGGGAAAAGTTGAGTTACTAGGTCTTTTATCCAAATACAAAGTCAAAAGCTAGGCTAAAACAAATAGGTATATGTTAGGAATTTTGGCCAAACAACATCAAAAGCTAGACTTGAAACAAAGGCTGGTGTGATTTTATTTAATCTAACAAGTTTGGAAACAACTTTGACATAGACCTGCATAAAATCAAACATAAACATGATCAATTGGCATAAGGCATAAGATAAAAGTATATTTGAATAAATATTGTGTTTTATTAAATAAAGGCACAAACAATGATGAGGATAGGTGCTGAACAAACAAAGCATCAATAGTTTTTAATTTTGCGTAATCAATTGACCAATGTTATGCAACCTAAAAGTGAAATATATATGTATCATCCCATGAATTGGGGCCTAAAAAAAAATCAATCAATTTTTGAATCCAAAATTGACAAGGTTAATTGAAAACTCAATGTTTGAAAACTAGGATTTGACCAAATAATCTAGAAAAGATAGGACAACATGACGACATAAGATAAAGTTCCAAATGGTATGCATGACAAGGTTTGAAATAAATGGTTTTTGATACAAGGTGAAACAAGTTTTGAAATAAATTATCTTAATGGCGTAAGTATGCTCGAATGATGTGATCTATGTTATGCTTCAAAAGACTCAAAGGTAAAATATTTTGACATGATTTGGGCAGCATAAGACTACCTTTCGCATCTCAAATGACATACACAAACAAGTTTAGCAAAATTTTCAAGGTACAAGTGTGGTATAAAATAGATAGCATAATTCATCTTTAGATAAAAGAGTGACGTATATAAAAATTGGTTTTGACATGGCTTATGAACAAATAAACAAGTTTTAGTCTCAAGACATACCAAGAAAAAATGACCAAAATATACTAATTATACTCATCCAAATCCTAGCAAGGGTATGGCAATATGGGGTTGACTAAACTATCAAGTTTTTAATGTTTCTAGGGGAATCAATTACATAGTGAATTTCACATCAAATGATGTAAAAGATAAGTACAAAAATTGGGTGATCATGGCATTGTCTAGTTGTAAAAAGGTCTAGTCCTTTTTACAACAATTACATCCTACTATTCATTTAGTGTAGTGTGATGTCCAAATGTAGATACGTCCCATGTGTAACTCACAAGGAGTAAGTGAATTAAATGCTAGGAGATGAAACCCTAGGTCAAAGCTTCCCTAAAAAACTTGTGGGAGGTAATGACGTCCCCCTCATAAGCCAAGATGCAATTAAATGAAAGACATAAAAAGAAAGATTTTAGGGTCATTTTCAAGGCCACCCAAACTTTGATGAGTTTTTGGGGAGTTATTTAGATGACATTATTTCTAAGCCTTGGACTAGGATTTTTGTAATAGGAATGACACTTTTTATTCTAAGGGTTCCCTAAAGGGCACAAATAGAAGAGCATACACATGGCATCCCTCTTTTTTCCAAAAAAAATTTAACTTAAACAACTAAGTAAATACAAAAAAAGCTTGGAAAGGTGAGTTAATTTTTAAGCCCAAATGGAAAATGAGGTGGTGTTCATTTGACCCCTTGGTCTTAGTTTCAAACTTTGAAAACATTCACCATAAACATCTTTTTTTTTTTAAATACCAAAATAAGGTTCATAATTGATTTTTAAGCATGCAAAAGGTGATCTAAACATGTTTTTATAAAATTTAAAGCTTGGTCCTACAAAAAAAATGTTAGCATGTCCTTTATCCTTGAAGCTCTTTTAGGTTTTAAATAATGAATTTAAAAAAAGGGCTCTCAGGGCTATGTTTTAAGAAAAACATAGTGACCGATGTCAGTTATATAACTGATGATGGTTACATTTTCTAACTAATAATGGTTATCTAACTGACATTGGCTATACCAATGTCATAGATGATAGGTATCCAATTGATGTCAATTTTACTAATCGATGTCAATTAATCTATCCAATTGATGTCAATTTTACTAGCTAACGTCAGTTACTGTGTAAACCCATGACAAAGGAAAATGGCAAAACAAAGTTAGAAAATCAACTTGTAAGAATTTTAATGATACAAATTAAGATTTTAAATTTTTATAATGATATTATTCATGTGTGGGATGTATTTTGTCCCATTAGTCATGCCATATGTGAATCTAGGAATTTGACTCAAGAGAGGATGGTTAGTATGGTGTTAGTTTCAAAATGAAAACAAGATGAAAGAAGCACACTTACTAGAATAACATATCTAGGCCTAGACACTAGGGTGAGCTTAGTTAAAAAAAATTAATTAAACACACAACTAAAATACAAAATAAACCTTCTTTTACCTTCCTTAGATGCTCCAAAATGCTTATTGTAGTGGTCTGCTTAACTTGTGCTCATGAAGTCCTTGGTAATGGTAGCTTGGCTACCTCCATCTCTCCTTAGCACCTTTGGCTTGTGGCTTGGATTGTATTGGAATCAATTTGGCATGGTAACACTACTTGAAATGTATTTTGGAATCATTTGTGGATTATAACTTTGCACCAAAATAGCTTAAATGATGTTCATAGCCTCTCTATTTATAGATTTTTGAGAATGTCTAGAATCAACCTGAACCATCCATCTTGAGATTGAGATGTGTGGTTGAGGATTAATTCAATTTTTAGAATTAAGTGTATAATTATCCTCATCATGACATTTTAATAAGGGGAAATGAAGAGGCATGGAGGGCATCATGGAAGGCATAGAGGGCATGAATCCTGATATTTGTGGTATTTATGGCCTAGGGATGTCTTCCCAACAAATGAGGTCACTTGATGATGTAGATATTAATTATTCATTTCTAAAAAAAAGTATTCAAAAAATTTCCATGGAATTATTAATTATTTCTTAATTTATTTTAATTAGCTCTTAAGCATGATTAAGCACTTTGTGCACAAATTACTCAAATTGATCAAAATGCCTTGTTATTGGTCCAAAATTCAACTAGATTAGATTTGGAAGGTGATGTTAGATGAATTGGATCCATTATCCCATTTAGGATATTATAAATATAAAATAATAAAGTCATGTGTTTTTTGCAAGAGATTTGATAGGAAAGATCAATCTAGAGCACCCAATTACAAAATTGTCATTTTAACTTGAAATGATCTAATCAAAGTTAGCTGGCCCATAAATTACATTACCCCATTTAGGGATACCTTAGCCAAAATAGACACTTTAATATTTTAGTTTCACATCATTTAGTTTGTTTTAGTGTTTTTAGGCCAAATTGTGTATTTTAGTGGAAATTGGTTAAAATCTTGATGGGAGGTTATTGATTACCAGATTTAGGTGTCTACAATACATGGTGTTCTAGGGTTAATATCATAGATTTATGATTATAATACATAATTAATTCTATTATTTTAGTGATATAAATTTAATTTTAATGGTATTTTTTTCAATCTATGATTCATGGTGTTATTGGCATCTCTATGCTAAATAATGATGTCAACCTAAACTATAAATTAGGCTAGGTATAGGAAAGGGCATCCACCCAAGTTTTGATACCTATGTTGGAAGCACTAAACCAACATTAATGATTGATCTAATATATCCTATTAAAGCCTCAAATTTCTTGAAATATGCTAACATAATGAAACATAGGCTTGTACCCACAAGACTACAGAGAAACTTGATATATACTTATGCCCATATGACTAAAAGTAGCTACCTAAATAGGCTTAATACTTATAGACCCTCATCCTAACCTATAAATGCCTTTCACTGATGAACTTACAAATGCCATTATTGTAAATGACCAAATCCATTGAAGAGTGGATTGCACCCTGGCACAACTATCCCAATGTAGGCCCTATCTATTTCTTTATTGCACTTTAGGTGAGTGCAGAAGGTTTGTGCCTTATGTGATTTGATGCTAGTGTAGTTGAGTGACAAATTTTGAGCTCCATGGGATTACTCCATGTGTATGCCTAATTATAACAGGTCTAGAAATGACATGGATAACTAGATAAGCACCTGATAGAGTTAATTAATTTAAATAACTTCCCTCTTTCTACAACATTTTAGTTCCATTATCAGGACCCATGTTGATTTTTTTCTATAATGGTGAAAAATAACAATGCTCTGACTCTCCTTCAAGAACATTGAGTGTTGGATAGAATAGGTGGAAGATAGATTTACATTGAAACATCCATCTTGTAAAGAATAAAAGCCAAGGAAGTGGGTCTAAAATAATCTATATGTTTTATATGAGGTCTTCTTTTATGAATTACCTAATCATGTGTATCAATAGTTGGCTACTTATATGACCCATAGAAGATAAAATTATGGATAACACCTTGAGTGGATGAAGGAGTGATTATAAAATATTGATAACCTTGATTCCAGCTAGACTAGATTTGTAGATGAATGGTGGTAAGGCATGTTGAATAGTTATGTGCTTGAGTTCATAGTATCAACATACTCCTACCCTAAAGAAGCAGAGTATCAATACTTGCATGAGCCTAGAGGCATGCTTATGAAAGAGTTAGGCACAAATAATGAGAATTTTATGGTGGAATATGGCTTTGAAACCATAAGAATGGAAGGCTAAATTCCTTTTGAATATGAAACACAATGGAAGGGGATGAGCAAATTGACACCTGAGAGCTCAAAAGATAGACGTATAACATGAAAAGGCATAGAATGATGTATGATTTAGAGCTTGTAAGTGATAAGATAAATTTTAGTGAGTGGGAAGGGCATGGGGAAATATCTCTTGAATTACAGTAGTGCTAAGAAAAGAGAAACACTAAAGCCATAACTGAGCTCATTAATTGATGGGTGCATAATGATCTAGGTTCCTATCAAATGTGACCATTGAATATATGATATAGGTGCCTACCCATTTGAACCTATAGTGCAATATAATACACTATATCCCCCTTAAGAAGAAATAAAAGTGATAACAAACCCTCTTAACAATATTGACTTTCATCAGTTTGTGGACTTAGATTTCAATTTTGTGGTTGAATAAGTTGTTCTATACAAGGAGCTAAGTGAGAATACCTCAAGACCTTTGGGTGCTAAATCGATAACATAAAATTTAAGAGAAAGTATTCTAATTCAACAAATGTCAACTTCATAAATTAGTCAACAACCCGTAGGAATTGGCATGATGCCACAAGTTACTATTCTAGTTCATTCATCATTTTTGATGGTATTAGTCACCATAGGACCAACACCTAACCCAGTGGCTGGAGGATTGGGAGGGACAGTACCAAGTAAAGTATCAAGGTAAAAGTGCCTTATATGCTAGTGACCACCCACAACAAATATATTATGATATGACAATGAACCTACCAAAATATCGTGGCATGGAAAATATTGTAAAATATGTGTTAAATTGTGAGCTTTAATGGCATGCTTGGGGAATAACCTAGTCAGAGTGTAAGGCAATGTAGTTCATGATAACTCTAATTAACAATTCTCATACTTGGTATAGGAAATTTGATCCTAATTAGGCCATGATTTATTATTAAATTTTGAAAGAAGCATTTTTGAAGGAATTTGATATTATTTAGTTTGAACAATAGAGCATTTATTTGCTTAAGGAAATTAGCCAAGGGCTATGAGAGAACATGCACTTATATGATGCCAGGTTTAAAACTCACTTTTAAAATCTTCCCTATGACATCCACCCCTCCTAGCATGTATAATGGTTTTTTGGGGGCTTTTTAGTACCCTTCAAAAGAGTTCTATCTATGAAGACATTCATAGACCCCTACAAAGTGCTAGAAGCTATTTTCTAGGTTGAGGTAGTCAGGAGTAAAAACATAGGAATTAGACCTTTCATGGAGGTGAATATTTCATCCATTGCCTCCCAACTATAGAATTTTACTACTATTTAATTTCAAGATTCTATAAGTGGATTATGGTGCATTGAATACAAAATTAAAGGTCATAATATAAATAATTACCCTGGAAAGAATGTGTGCACATTGATTATAAATTATGAATTTTACCATGAGGGACATGATGTTTGAAATTTCCCATTATTTCAATGTGTCAGTTAGGTTAAAATAATCCTCTATTTCAAGTTTTGATATGCCTACACTCATATCATAGTTAACTTTTGAGTAATTGATGAGATTCATGAAAACAAAGAAAAAGGTGCATGATAGGAAACTATAATAGATAGTGGGCAGGTGAAATAAAGAAATGAGGGATATGGTAAAGAAAATAATAGCTATGGGATGTAAAGAGTGGCCAAAGGGAGAGGTAGAGGATGTGATGGAGGAAGACTCCCACCATGATTATGTTACAAGTATGGATTGATTGAGCACTATCAACATTACTACTTGACACATCCAATGTGTGAGTATTGTCAAGGACCACATATCATGAGGAATGCCCTGATTTATATAAAAACTTGACCTAAGGTTGACATAGTGTAGACAAAGGCATAAAAATTATTTGGCACAAGCCAAAATTAGGTCAATGGAATTTAAAGGTGTAACCAACCCACATTGAGCCAATCAAAATACATGAAACTACTCATAGTGGATTCACCACTCAGTCATTACATGTGCTAGTATTAAAATTGTGCCTATAATATGATAAACTAAGTTGTACTAAGTGAATAATGTAGTTAGAACCCAAAGTTATGCCTCACCCTAACCCTGCATGCTATAAATAGGTCTTATAATAGGCCATGAACATTATTCAAAACTTGCAAGGAAAACTTTGACTCGCACAAAATAAAAAGGCAAAAGTTATTACCTCCCATAATAAGAAAGATAATTAGGAGGATAAGGTACAAGAGATAACATAGATATTATGACTCATATAGATATAATGGATGCTACCCCTATTGAAAAATGGAAAGGGTGTGAGAGATCAGACATACACATAATGTAGTGTATGATCAAGAAATCCTAGTGAATGCCACCATTGATAGATGGTCTATATGTGAGGTCCACATGGACACAATCACCAAGTTTAATATCTTAACAAGGAATACATGTTATAAATGGGTAGGCCAACCTTGAAGCCTTCTCCTCATATGATTTTCATGGCTAAAAAATCTAGGACAGAGCTAATAAAAATTCTAAAAGGCACCATTGTAGATATTATGGGAATAGAGTTTCATATTGACTTCAAAGTTATTGAGTTGGTTGAGAAAGATAATTATCCATCACTCCTAGGTAGGCCATGGTACTATACAAATAATTTTGATATATGCTTCAAAAATTTCTCTATGACCTTTGAAAATGGAAAGGAGAGGGTCATGACCCCACTCTCAAGTGACCAAGGACCCCATTATGTATAAAGTGTTGATCTTGAAGATGAGATCAACCATATCTACAATATCATGGTGCAAGGTGCCAAAACTATCAACCCTAATGACCAAGGAGTAATTTATTAGGATGATAGATAGTCAGCCTGGGACACTACTAACTTAGATTATGACTGATGGGTCAAAGAAGCTTACAAAAACACTAGTTATATGTTCCATGTAGTGAACACCAAGTCACCAAAACCTATGAAGATTGGCTAGGTATAGATCGATCATACTTCATGAAGAGGGGTCCCTTGTAATAGGAAGAAGGGAAACATGGTGTTTTACCTAAGTAAAGGTAAACTTGAAACACTCTCATGAAATTAGGGGAGTAATCCTATAGAATAGTATATCCATGATATAGAGTCATGTATCCCAAAGGAGAAAGATAAAATAAGCATACTAGTGTATACTTTATGGAACACCGTCACTCATTGGTGGGAAGTGTAAAATCCTAGCTTGCCAACTTGGCAAGATGTAAAATTAGTCATCTAAACTAGATTTAGAAAAAACAATGAGGATTTGGACATCTCTACATACTCTAGTGATTCCAACCTTGTAGCACATGTGTGCTTATGCATATAAATTTAGATTGAGTGTGATGCAAATGATTTGAGGAACCTATGAGTGTATTACTTCTACAAAACCCTAAAAATATGGGTGCAAGCTTGGTATGTAGTCAAAAAATGTGCTATGAGATATCTAGTTGGGATGTCTTAAAGGATAAGTTTATACATACCTTCTCTTTTTCCTCACATAACTTAGAATTGATCGAGCCATTGTAAGTCATTCAAATGGTAGTGTTTGAAGACATCGTAATATTATAGGAGAACCTACAATATTTGTTTGAGGATAAATGAATAGTGATCCCAACTTTTTTAAATCATTAAGCACTTAATAGTGACTCAAGTGATGAGGATACATATATCTAGAAAGCTAAAAATTGGACATCCGTGATAGGAAAAGGAATATTCTAAACCAATTAGATGATAGTGACCTTGAAGAGGATGACCCTAATCCTCTCCACATCAAAATAATTTAGGGGAGTATTCAAGTTTAGGAGACATTAGGAGATAAATGATTTATACCATGCACTACTCAAGACCACCCAGGTTGATATCAGCATGGAAGGAGAACCAAAGGTGGCTACATTAGGTACATATTGGTTCAACATAGAGCTAACATAAATTATGGATATCCTAAATGAGTTTCAAGATTTGTTTTCATGTAAATACTAGGAGATGAAGTTTACCCACCAATCCCTTGGGAAAATGAGCATAGATCTAGTGGAGGGCACATGACCTATCAAAAATTTCCCCTACAGAATGAACCCTAATCTCTATGTGAAGGTCAAAATGGAGATTGATAATATGTTAGCCATAGGAGTGATCTATCCACTATAAGAGTCAAAATGGGTGATCCAAAGTGTGATTATCATAAAAAATATGGGCATATCCAAATTTATGTGGACTACTAACTGTTAAATGCCACCTATGTCACTGACCCCTTCCTGAATCCATTTATAGATGAAGTCTTGGTTGGAGTCATAGGTTATGAAATCTATATTTTCATTGATGGTTTCTTTAGATACCATCAAATCCAAATTGAAGATAAGGACATGCCTAAGACCAAATTCATGATAGAATGGGGTTGTTTCACCTATAATGTAATGCCCTTTGGGATCAATAATATGATAACCATATTCTATAGAGTGGTCATCATTGCATTCAAGGATATTATCCATAAGTTCCTCTAGGTGTACATTGATGATTGGATTGTATATGGGCTTGTAAGAGACCATTATGACAACTTACACCTCATTTTTGAGAGGTACCAACAACTATACATATCATTTAACCTTAATAAGTGTATCTTCATGACATATTTTGGCATATTGCTCTGGCATATCATCTAAAAATATGGTCTACTTGTAATCCCATGAAGATTTCTATTATCATTCAACTTTAGACTCCTTCCACATATAGATATATTTGTACCTTTCTTTTCCATTGTGGATATTATATAAAGTTTATAAGGAGCTATGAAATGATCATATTTCCAATAAAGGAGTTTTTATAAAAGGATGGACCATTATACTAAGGAACAACACAATAAGATGAATTTAAAACTTTAAAGCTCAAGTTGGCTAGTATACCTATTCTTTAGTTTCCCAATTAGATGACTCTTTTCCATGTCCATGTTTATGAATTTGGATCTACAATTAGTGCCATTATAGTGCATCCTGATGAAGGTAAGATGTATCATCTTATCTCATTTGAAAGTAGTAAATTGACCCCAATAGAGTAAAATTACACAACTATCAAGTGTGAGGTGTTGACTATGGTTTATGCCCTTCAAAGATTTAGGCAATACTTGTTGGCAACCCCATTCATCTTTTTCATCGATCATGAGACACTTAATTACCTTTTGAATAAGCCTATTCTCAATGGGTTCATTTGTAGATGGATAAATTTATTTCAAGAATTCTAGCTCTTAATTGTGGCAAAACCTAGGAAGCAAAAATTAGGACCAGACCATTTATCCTATATCAACTCTGTTGATGTGATAGTGCCCATTATAGATGACATACTAAATGTGAAACTCTATATTATCCAAAAAATTCTTGAATACTTGGTAAAGATATACACATTTATAATGTATGGGTTTGTGCCCCAAACTATGACAACAAAAGAGCAGAAGTAACTCACCATTTGCATTGCCCCCTTTTAGATCATTAATGGGGAGATGTATAAATTAAGTCAAGATGAAGTCCTACACTGATCTATTTTGGAACATGAAAGAGAATCCATTATATGAGAGGTGCATGAAGGGATCACAGGAGGCCATTTTTTTGGAGAAGTAATGGTATGTAAAGTGCTGCAATTATGTTTATGATAGCCAAACATGTTTTTAGATTTAAAGAATTAGAACATGGCATGTGACATATGCCAACATATAAAGAAGCCAAACCAATGGGATGAGATGCCTATAATACCCATTATTGATTAGGCACCATTAAAGAAATGGGGCATTGATTTTGTTGGGCCAATCATTCCTACAACAAGGTGCATAGGTGTAAGATATATTCTAGTGGTGACTGACTATTTCACCAAGTGGGCTAAGGCAAAGCCTACTAAAAATTGCATAATCACCATAGCCACAAGGTTATTAATGGAGCACATCATAAGTCATTATGGGTGCCCACTCAGTTTAAATAGTGATAGATGAACAGACTTCTTTAATGAAACTATGAAAATCCTACTAGCCAAGTACATGGGGGTGCACCATAAGATAACCCCATATCATCCCTAGGAAAATGGTATAGCTAAGGTATTCAATAAAATCTTAGGAATGTGCCCCAAAAAAATATGTGACATTGATTTCAATGATTGGGATGATCGAGTATCAGTGGTATTATGGGCATACCACACAACCTACAAGTGCTTAAATAAAATTACACCATTCTAACTAATGTTTGGCATCGAGGAAAGTCTACTGATGGAGTTCTTAGTACCATCTATATGAATTTCATTAATTGGTTTCGTAGATGACCATGATTCATTAAGTGCAAGGCTGGAGGACTTGGAGTGGTTAGATGAGGTACATGCACAAGAAACATGGAGCTAATAGATCAAGAAGGCATGCTAGAAATTATGGCATGATAGGCACATTAAGCATAAATAACTAATTGAAGGAACATGAATATTACTCTATGACTCTAAGTACCTGAGGCACCCATGCAATTCATAGATAAAGTAGATGGGCTCATATGTCATCTACCACATATTGGAGATAGGAACATATAAGTTGCATACATTGGCTGGTGAAATTATCCTTGGGCATTCAATAGTAACCGATTGAAGCCATATTAAAAATATAATGGTGTTTTTACCATGAGACAATGACTTCTTGATCATGAATTGATTGTGTTATGTTGAACAAAACAAAAGTTTGACATGAGCTAAATAGTTCTTTATGATTTTTTTGTTCTATATTATTTTGATGATTGAGTTAATAAGTAGTGATTTAAATCCCATCAATGAAATATTCTAGCACTTATATGCATAACTCCATCCAGGTGAGTCGAGCGTGAATGATTTCCAAAGTGGTTAAGGCTAGATACCTAAGTTTTTGGGTACAAGGAGGTTACCATACTCTTAAAATATGAGCCCCAAGGGTGAAAGAGAGGAACAAAAGGTATTCATGCACATGAGATGAAATAAATGTACACATGATGATAGTGAAAAAAGGTATAATAAAGATGCACAACCTGATCATACACAAAAAATAAATAGAGAGTGAAGCAATGGAGGACCAACATAAGGGATTTGTATAGGGTAGGACAGGCCAAGACAAAGAGATAAAACAACATAGAAATTGACCAAGATAGGAAAACACATTTCAAATGGAAGTAAAATAAGAAAATAAAATGGAACCATGGAAGCTAAACCACATGCATGTGAGGCACTACACCCAAGTTGCCATAAGGAAGGCAAAGGTCATGGAAAGTGAACAAAGTGTAGGATAAAAATTATTAGGACACATTGGCATCCACCCAAAGTGAGATGGGAAGTGACTATTTGAACTACACATAACTTCACCAAAAATACAACTAGAGGATTTATTGAGGTGATGGTAGAGGCATAAAGATCTACATTAAATTCATAGGTGGCAATTGTTTTGTGTGGATTTTATGGGATTTTGCATATCTCAAGAACTCTAGATGCCACCATGCCATTAATCACCTACAATAAAGAAGGTAAATAGATTAAAGGTATAAAATAGAAAAGGGTTGATTGGTTTAGGTTATAAACCTTGAGATAGTTTTCACCCAAAACATAGACTAGCAAACCAATTCTGAAGCAAACAACTTCTACTAGAGCAAACCCTTGAGCACCCATTGATGCTAAAAGTGAATGATTGAATAGAGAGAGGAATTACATTCACTTTGAGATTGGAATAGATAATTTTAGGGTAGGGATCATGTAATAACAAGACAATATAAAAATAGAGTGAATCTAATGTTGTCATTAATAATAATTGAAGCTAGAGATCCAAAGACACAATCATAGACCTCACAACTATGAGAAGTACTAACAAAAATTGAATACTTTAGTAAGATAAATATACTACATTTTAACACCAACCAATTTCAAATGGGGAAGAAGTGCATGAGATATAACCTATCATAGGTGTAAAATTATGTTAAGTGGGCACAAATGATAGAATAAGTGGCCGTAATAAAGAAGAAATCACAAATAGTAGAGGGAGTTAGTATCATTGAGGTTGATCTTGAGGCAATTTAAAAAATGTCCTACTAGGAGATGTAGTTCCCTAAGGAGGTTTTTGTAGGGGAGATATGGGAATAATTCATTCATACTTGTTATCTCAAAGAATATAACCACCACACCTCAATTAATGTGTAAGACCTAGTGTAAGACTAAATGATAGACATAGGGGCCAAAATAGAATCAAGTGCAATGTTGTTCAATGTCTCCATTCGAGACAAACTTGTAGCCACTGACATACCTCAGCTATATGATTTGTCATTTTTTGAGAATCTAGAGGAACTTATTTAGTTCTTCCTCTCATGCATTCATGAATATCACATCTATTTTGTAAGGAAGTGCATGTGGATATCAATGCACCTAATTGACAAAATTATCGGGATCTTAAAATCAAATATAGACATCCATGAGATGATGGTAGATGATGTTGAAGTTGAAAGGGTTGATAAACTCTTGGGGTAATATAAGGGAGGTTTTGCATTCCTTATAAAAGAATCAAGGACCATGGAATTATGGTAATTATACACCTCATGAGTTCAAAACTTTACCTTGATGGTTGATGGGTGGACATCACTAAAGACTACCTATGCATTTCCTATCACATGACATAAGGGGTAAATTTAATATATAAAAGTTCATAGAAGAGGAGATGGTGAAAAATGCACTTAAGTGTCATATGTAATAAGAGACCTTTTAGTGGGGGTTTATAGTAATTTTAATTATTATGAAGGACATCAACATTCTCAGTGCTGATGAAGATAATCTTTGGGTCTTCTTAGTGTACCATGAATCCTCAGTGTATAAATATCAAAACTTCACCTACACTCTTGCCTTCTCCAAAAAGTACAAGAATAGAGTAATGGGGTGGTGTTCCCAATATATTGAAGCATTTAGGGAGGAATGACACATCCCACAGGATCTCTCCCAAAATATATTTGGAAGGACAACCTTCACCATTATGAAACACTTATGTGTAGTACACCTGGTGCTAATAGATGGTAACCACTTAGGATGGCTCAAGCCTCCTTAAAAATTATCCATTAAATACTTTATGGAGGCACTAAAAAATATCCCCAATGCATAATAGATAGACATCCCATTGAAAACCATGGACCTGAAATGAAGCAAGTTATGGAATTAATACATGTGCCCAGGGGAAAAAATAACCAAGGACAAGGAGGATGAATCACATCAATTTGATATCTATCCCTGAAAAAAAATGTGATTCTTCGGTACATCCATATGATTTATTATGAGAGGAAGCCATAGAATAAGGGCATGAGTGATAAGAAAGATGATGACCTCCCCCTTTGGGTCAATGATGAATGAAAGCCAACACTAGTGGCATTGAAGAAATCTCCCCAAAAGAAAAAGGGAGAGACACTTGAGGAGATGCAGGAGAACATTCAATTAAAGATCACCTCTAATGATGAGGCCATTCCATTTATATCAAAGAAGAAGAAGCACATGGATTTCATGATAGAGATTACTTCATCTAAGCCAAGGAACACAAAAAAGAATTCAAAGGGGCCAATTACAATTCCCACAATAAATTTGGTGGAGATGGAGGTGCAAGAGGCATATGAATATATGTAAGAGGAAGAAAGAGGGATGAAAGTATACATCATCTAAGAAGAAGTAGACGAAGATCCTAGTGCCAAAGAAGTCTATGAGGCCCTCCAAGGTGACACTATTACTACTACTACTACACTTAGAGAGGTATAAAATCCACTCAACACCTTATCCAAACATACCTCCACACAACCTCCACTATCTAAGGAGGAAAATAGAAGCTAATGGAAGAAAATTAGCCTCAATAATTAACATATAGAGATGGTGTTAGAGCTAGAAAAGAAAAGAGCAACCATGTAGGCATCTGACATGACCTAAGAAGAGATTGATAATGTCAAGGCTAGGAAATAAGGGATGTGGAGGAAAAATACATGGAAATAATAAAGAAGAGGAAGGTAGAGAAAAATAAGGCTAAGAAAAAAAATCCTAGGAGGAAAGGGATAGGAAAGAGAAGGAAGAGAAGAAGGTTATCACAAGGATAGAACCAAGGGAAGAACAAGTAGAAAATGTGCCTAGTGCCCTCAATAGCATAATAGAATAAGTTTTACCATAAGTGCACCCAAGTACTAAAGGGGGACCTAGAGATAAGGAAGGCAAGGCTAGCACATTGAATGAACAAATAGAGAGTGCAATGGAGACCCAATAAAGGCAAGAAGAAGGTGAAGCTGGTGCCAAGGTAGAAGAAGAGATGGACCAAGGGGACAAGTTTGAGGAAGAACCCCTACAAGAGAAATAATAGGAAGGAAACTTTGAGGAAAGTGATAAAGAAAGTGATATCAATGAGGAAGAGGAACAAGAATAGATAGAGTAGGCCATCACTAAAAAAGAGGGTGATGAGCCAAGCTTAAGAGAAAAGGTACAGAAGGGATGGACCAATGAAGACTATTATATGTTTGAATACATGCCCCCTAGAGCTTCCACAATAAGATGTGCCAACAAATATCATTTAAATTTGATATTTATATGAATGAGCCTCATTTTAAGGTGCCATAAAAGGCTTTACTGGGTGTCAAGAAACTTGGAGAAGGATAGGATTTCCTTCTCATAAACCCCCACACAATGAACACAATTAGGTCGGTCAATGCACTCATCTGAATGGCCTCAAAATTAGTGTGTAAGAACATCATCAATGATGTTAGGCCATCAAAGTGGAATAATATTATGTTAGAAGTAGAAAAAGAAATAAAGGCCATGCAATTCAAATTACAATAACTGGTTGAGCATATAGAGGAAGTTGAACCATCCCTCTTGGATGGTGTTGACACTTTTAAATTCTTGGAGGTTGATAAGGTATCCATGATAGTGAAATAAATTATTTCAAGGTTAAGGTATATCTAGTGGTAGAATAATAGGAGGACCCATTTACCATAATAAAATGATATCTAGCTACAAATATTGAAGAGTGGAAGACCTCTTTGTGAAACTGGAAGAAGTCACATAGGTAGTCAATGCCATCTTCATGAACCTCTCTAATCAAGAATTGATCATCGATGCATGTCTCAAGAAGATAAATGGGGAGAGGTAAGAGATAATTGCAAAGGTGTAAATTATTAGCATGGCTAAGCCCACATAGATCATGGCAAAGGTCAACACCTTGAGCACCTAGGTCAATAACTAGGAGCAAAACCTAGAAGAACTCTTCCTCACCCTGAAAATAAAAGCCAAAAAATAAGGATCAATCTTATTTAGATGAGTGACAAAGGTAAAGGAAAAGATAGAGGACTTTAGAAAAGAGTTAGATAAAATTTATGCACTCACTCTTAGTGATATTTCAACATAGATTGACAATGACATTGAAAAAATGAAGCTCACCATTAAGGGTTTTGAGGAATTTAGCACTAAAATAAAGGAGAGTGTGCCAAAATTACATGTACCTAGGGTATTTAAATACTAGTCCAAGGATGGAATATACATTTATATGGGGTAATGTTGGGCCCCTTTTTTCCTATGTATGGACCCATAACAACTTAACAAACATCTTGGCATGAGGCAATAATTTATGATGATTGTTATTTTGATATCTTTATGCTAGCTAGAAGAATCAACACACTCTTTCCACTAGATGGAAGGTGGATAAAAAATTATATAGTGTTTCATTTATATTCAAGGAATAGAAGCATTTGGTGATCATAACATAAAGGGGGCAAAGTAATGGAGCTAACAAAATGATTGAAAAATTCTCTAGCTCAACAACTAACATGTATAGCTCCACCTTGATAGAAGGTGCTCCTTTAGGCTATAAAATAAAGCTCAAACTAGTATGCAACCAAGTGATGAGGAGATAGAGAAGTTATGTATATTTAATTCCATAAATAGTATAGCAACCACTATTAAACCTTAAGTTAGCATGGATGCCCTTGATTCTCCACTTTGTAGTGCCGAAGCTTACTTGGGAGACTTTGGGATTTTAGTAGTTTAGATAAGCTATTACTCTATTTTGATAAATGAACTATACTCTATATTTAGAGCATTAAGTATATGAAGAATGGTTGGGGTAATACATGGTGTTGTATGGTTAATATCTCAACTTTATGATTAAAATGCATAATGGAAAATATGATTTTATTGATATAAATTTAATTTAAATGATTCTATTTACAAGATCTAATTCATGGCCAAGCTTTGACACCTACACAAAAAGCACTAAACTAGCACGAACCCTTAATCTAAGATATCCCAACCTTCTAAGTTTTGAAGGATGCTAATCATGATAAAACATAGGATTGCCCCCATAAGACTATAGAGTAACCTAATATATACTTATTCCCATATGACCAAAAGTAGCTACCATGTAACAAACTACTACACCAAAACCTCAAGGCATTAGAGAAGTTTTCCCACCAAGACCATAACATCCCACCATGCTTTTGAAGCCTAGACTCTGGGCTAGATTTGTGCCCATACAACTAGGGTTCCCTACGTGTATGAGCCCCAGATGAACACTGCCATGCTAGTGTAGCCACCCACTCTGTGACTTGAACCTAGTTGGAGGCTCTGATACCACATGTAACGCACCGATACACCAAAACCTTGAGGTGTTAGTCAAGTCCACCCACCAGGACCATAACATACATAAATAGGCTTTATACCTATAGACCCTCATCTTAGCCTAGAATCTGATTCTGCTGATGAACTTGCAAATGTCATTATTGTAAATGACCAAGTCCCTTAAAGAATGATTTATGACATAACATAACTAGCCCAATGTGGGCCCTATTTATTTATCTACTATGATTTGGGTTAGTTTATAAGGCTTGTAACTTATGTGAATTGATGCTAGTATAATTGAGTGACAAATATTGAGCACCATTGGTTTACTCTATATGTGTACCTAATTGTTACAAGTTTAGAACCAACTTAGATAACTAGCTAAGTGCCTAATAGAGTAAATGAATTGAGATAACCACCCCTTTTATACAACATAATTCCCCTCACTTCAAAGGTGGGGGGAATATCATTAGGGGCATGTCACAGAGGTATGATTTTTACACTTTCATACTTTCATATTTTAGTGTGGCATGCCAAAAAGGCATGGCATACACATTCAATACTAAATATTATTAAATTAAAGTAATGACATGTTATGGAAACATTTTATCCACACCTATACTAGTTATCAATTTCATATTTTAGTGGGTACATGTCCTGGGAACATGCACTAGTTCAGTTTACAAATTGGCTAAAAATTTATAGTTATAGGATTCAAATACACACTAGTGGTAAAATTATATATATTTTTACCATTTTTATACCTAGGTTTCAGTTTGATACATATAATAGGTGCATATTACATGAAAAATAACACCTTAAATTTAAAAACCAAATCAGCTTTCAACTTTCAAACACTTATATAGATTTTATCCTACACTGAGAATGATTTTTATGGACTGTTATTGAGCCAATATAATACAATAGATGGCTCACTTTTGGCAAGGTTGAGGTGATTACATCACTAAATGTTACCAAGGTTATAGTATTGAGTAATAATATCATCCACCAACACTATATTTATTATGTGAGTTGACTTGGATCACTCAGGTTCACCAGGTTATATGTATGATTGTATTGCAAAGTTGAGTTAATATACCATCACCTTTTCTCCAAAGTTAGGGGAAAGTTTCCATCCAATATTTATATATAATTAAATTTTTATGTTTCACTATTTTCATAATCCTAAATCCAAAGCTTCTTAATTTATCATATCTTCAAATCAAAAATTTAAAAAGCAAGATGGTTACATCGATATAGATTTGTACTCCTAACCTTGCTCTCTTTACTTTCAAGTATTCCAAATTCTTGTAATTATAAATTACATATACTGATTATATATAATAACATGCTCTTATTTTCAATTTAATCACCAATAAGTCACTCAAGTGGGATTCATGCAAAGATAAGGTGTCTTATACACATCTTGGTACACATTCCTTTTCCTATAAACTAGCAATTTAATCACTAGATTAAAGGGGAGGGAAATGTAGACACTAAATATGAATTATATATCACCTTAGTCTTATATACTTGGCAAGTAATTATTATGGATGTACCCTTTAGTTATAAGGCATCCTTGCTATCAAAAGGGTTGTATCCACTATTTCTTGTGCCTATCACTCATATATTAGTTTAATCATATTTTATTATGATGAATAGTCCTGTATTAATTAAAATTATATAAAATTTTTTTTCATCATCCTCTATAAAATTTGGACTTGTATCTATTTTCCATCTTCTACGACACTTATATCCCAACTAGACACCAACATTGATGCTAGTGTTTTATGCCAAACTAAGTGTCCAGTGTCCTAAAGTAATAATTTATGTAAATGACACATATCCCTATGGTTATCCTAAATTATTTGACATAAGATATTTTTAAAATGGATTGATCTATATACAAGATCAACCCTCATTCTTTCCTCACCTAGAACAAACCTAAAAACTCACAAGGCAGATTGCCAAAATCACTTAATCAAACATTCAAGTGATCAAAGCTTCCATATTCTTTCTTATTTAAATATCAATCCTATAAAAAACCCATATATAAGTTTTAAGTACTCAAGGATCACTCTAAGATCCCTTTTTTTTGATTTATAATCTAGGTTACTCTATGTACTTGCTTATCACAAATTTTCATCTCAATACACATACAAAACAACAGATAGGGGAGAAATACATAAGTTTGAGGCCCTCTTCAAAGTATTGTCTATGTAGGTAGCACCCATGAATAGAGGTGTCATTGGGTTATCTTGACACCATATTCCCACTAACCCATTTTACCATAGTCACTCCAAATGTGAAAAGCCTAGGGTTTGATCATTTGATAATGAGTAACAACTTGTGCATGAGATATGAACATAAGAAAGTAAACATAATATAAAACCTATAAGGTTCTAGTTGGTCACACCTAGATCTAATTGATATTAGATACTAGAGAATTTCATCCAACTCAGATAGTAGTGTCGATGTAACTATCTAGGTTTGATGTAAGCAATTAAAGCCATATAATGTAAATTTTTATAATCTAATGATTGATCTAGAATCTATATCTAGTCTAATTCTATCCTATTCCATATCACATATGCATACATATAATAAACTATATAATTACTCTTGTTTCTAATTTATTTCAATATTAATCAATAGCTGTACTTTCTATTTTTGACATATCTTAATATTATAAATTTAGAACATTATTTATTTGAGTTTAAAAATTAATTGGCCTACTATAAATTTGTTTATCACCCTTTTGGTTATTCATTTATTTATTATTATCCATATACTATATTGACCCATCTCAATTTAGGGTTAAAAAATATGCCATGGAATTCCCACTAAAATCTATCTGATACTCACTATCTAAATGTCTTGTAAACCAAATTTTATTATTCATGCCCAAGAAATATATTAATCCTGCCATCAAAGGATATTTTCAAAGGAATATTTGATTATAACCTATCTAATAACATCTATTCATAGTTTTATTTAATAATTTATTGAAAAAGAGGAAGAATTATTACTTCTAGTATATAGTAAAATATATATGAACAAAATTTATTTATTTGTACCAATTTGGATGGAAAATACATAAAAGGCACCCAAATTGAGTAGATAAGTGGTAAATTATTGAAATATATTAATAATAAATATTCCATGATCATCAATAATGTTTATAGGAATAATGTAAGCAACATTAGCCATATCATCAACATGTCTATTATTTCTCCTAGGAATATTATTAATCTCAAATTTGTCAAATAAGGCGATAAAAATAAATAATAAATGTATTTAGCAAATAAATTTATGTTATTTTGTTTGATAGGAACTCATCACTTCATTTAATAAAATTTCAAAGTCACCATACAATTTGATAGATCCAATCTTTAAATATTATGTTACATGGACTCCTGGAATAAATGCCTTATACTCTATTATGTTATCAGTACATGAAAATATCAATTAGTATGCTAATGACATAGTTTTTACCTAATAGTAATCAATAAAATACCATAAAATACACCTAAGGAACATTTATACCACTAAAATATATTTTTCAAAGTCTTATTTTCACTATTAATCATGACAAATAATCTATAAAGGTGTTTGGTCTAATAAGAGAGCCTCAACTAGATGGCCTATGATGAATTTATATTTAATCATTTTTTGTGATAAGAACTTAGGATAAAAATCCATAAGTATCATGACCCACATGGTTATTATTATTTATAGACAAGTTTAAGACATCATATATTTAAAACAATCAATCTAGGTGATTATATGAGATTCATTATCAAGAATGTAGTGTATAGGTTATGGAATTGTAAATAAAACAACAAAGAATAAATTTTATATTGAGTTATAATGTTTATCATAATATAATAATGTTTTATTAATGTAATATATTGTTTTTTATCATTATCATACTGAGTAAGAAAACTTTCCAATGCATGTGTTATTGAAAAATATATTACATTAAAGATATTTTAGGGATTATTAACATCATAACTAGATGATTAGTTAGATATTATTTGATTGCACCAAAATAACTTTGATAATTATAATATAACTCATATTTGGTGTCATATTGTAAAAAATTCTAATATACTTAGTGTATGGTTAGAAAATATGGTCTACAATATAAGTATTTTATAATATAGTTAAAGAAAAAATCCCATAATAGATCTTGTATGCATGGGCCATGATGACTTGTAAAAATAATCTTTCTCTCAATAGATTAGTGTACAAATAATGTCATAAAAATAAATATTATGTATACTTAAAATAGTGGGTAAGAACATAGAATAATTTAAAACCTAGCAAAGGGTAATCCTCACTCAAATTTCAAGAGTATAGGGTTCTAAAACCTATGCCTATGACATGCGACATATCTCTCACTAGGGCTCAAGATAGATAAATGATTATACTAATTATTGTAAAGGGGTGTACAAATAATAAAATAAATATACCATGTGAAATGAATTTATGGATAAGGGTATGTTCGATCCAAGATAGGTATAAATACTAAATGAACAAAAAGGTAAGTGGTGCAATGGTCAACCAATGGGTAGATTATGAAACCTAAGGTGATAAATGAAAGCCTAAGAAAACATATAACTATAACAATTTATTAGTTGTAAAGTGGAGCATAAAAAAACATAAAAAATAGATACACAATATAAATAATAAAAACAATATATAATCTACTAATTAAATAAAGTAAAAAGTATAGGGATAAATATAATTACCTTTGGATGGTTTCTTTGAGACATCAATCTCTCCCTTTGGATCAAGTGGCCCTTTGTAAGAGATGTTGTAATAATAAGACCCAAAATGGAAATAATAAGACCAAAATATCCTTATTTGGGGATTTCAAATACTTGGAAATCTCCTTTTAATGATGCCTCTTATGGAGCTTCAAATACCATAAACAAGTCTATACCTCCAAGATAAGATTCTAACCTATAACTCTTCATTTTACTACTTAATAAAAAAATATGTGTAAGTAGAGCACATGAGTGTGTCATATATTTGTAAATGATTATATAAACCCTATATTTACATATACAATACCCAAAAATATCCCTAAACTCTAAGATGATAGTATCAAATAAACCAATACAATAAAAAAGATTTTAGTTGACAAAGAACTATATTAGCTAAGTCCATTTAATATAAGTTACAAGGATACAATTTATAACTACATCAGCATGATGATATAATATAAGTAAATAAAATCATGAAACAAAGGTATCATCCTGATCTATAAAGTTGGAAAATATGATGGCTAGAAAGACTGTAGAAAAATTAGATAGAGAGGTAAGATGGAAAGAGATTGATAGTATATCAAAGTGATAGTAACAAAGGTATGACATAATAGTATGAAAAAATATCTGAAAAAGTACCACTATCCAATTTCACCCCATTTTTGATTCACTCTTTAAGGTGTGTTGTGAGAGATTGGTACACCAACAAGACCTTGAAAGAAAAATTGTTAGTAAAGTGACAAAGTTAAAATATCCGGTGTATATGTGTGCCCTACATGAATCTCATGAAATTTCATAATAGTGTAATGTGGGATGGTTATTTAGGATAGATACATAACAAAACAAAAGATAATAAATAGAAATAAATGTTGATAAATGGAGAACTAAAAGTCACATACACATCCCTTGACTTTTGTTTCTATATAAATGATGTATGAAAATAACATAGTATTGATTGTGAAGCTTCAATTAAATTCATTTGATAAAATTTAAGGACACAAGTCTAGAAGAAAATAAAATCAATGCATGTGTATAAAGATGGTTAATAAATTGAAGTAAGTGAAAACTCTAATAAATGATTAATTTTTCTTGAATTTTTTGAAAATTGAGATCGATAAGGATAGTTAAAACCAAAATATCCAAAGAATAAAATAAGTAATAAGGGAAATAAATGATCCATAAAGTTAGGTCTATTACATGACCAAAAAACCCAATAAAGGCAACCAAGGTAAGATAAGTGAAAAATTAGATCAAATAAAGGACACAATGAATTTTAAAATGCTAGTAAAAATATCAATGTAATAAAAATATAAACTAAACTCAAATAAATATGTGAAATAATATTTAAACAAAACCTAATGTTGTGAAAAAATGGTGAAACATGAAAGCATGAAAGTTCAAAACAAGACTAGATATCCTAAAAAAAGTGAATATAAAACTTGAGGTACCAAACATAACTAGGATAAATCCTAGAAAGATAAGGCAATGACTAAGAGAGTATATCAAAATAACTAAAAGATGTAACTTTAATTCTAAAGATGGAAAATCTAAAATTGTCATGATGCTAACATGTCTAAAAGTGAATGGAGTGTAAGAAGTAAATAATATGGGGGATATTTAAAAATAACCATGTCAAGGGAGATGATTATATGGAGGAAAAAGAGGGATTTACCAAGGTAAAAACATGGTATTTACTAGAAACAAGACACTCTAATCATGTTGGAAAGATTAATAATTTTAAACATTAATGACCCTAGATAACCCTACCTAGGAAAATATATTCTTGGGTATCTAGTGAAGTATAAATATAATTTCATGAAATATGTCATGAATTAATAATAAAATGATCCTACCTACCCACAATGTGTTCTCCACTGCTTAGGATCCCTTACAGAACTATCAATATAACATGAATATTGAGTACTTGTGTGAAAAGTGTTTATGGCACTAGAATGTAAAAAGATATATAATGATATAATGAGACCTCCTACGCCATTATACTTTTCTACCACACCACAATGGACCTCAGATCTATCATTAGACCAACTATGGAGTTTGAACTTTGACTAGAATATGAGATGTTCTGAAGAGATCAAGTCTTTTGGTGTGATCTAAATATTAAAAATTTATTTTCATTTTAACATTACATTTTATTATGATATGTATTTTTATTATTTTGGATCTTTCTATTTTACTCCTTTATATAGATTCATGAAAAATAAAAATGGGTGCTAAAGATGAAAATTATGAGCTAACACTTAGCTACTAAAGAGGAGAACCTAAAGATCAAGATGTCTGAAAGACTCTTAGACTTTCACCTTATAAAATAGTGAAATATTTAAATTGACCTTGGTGAATCCAAAAGGAAATTAAAAATAGGGAGATCACATATATTGGGAATAAAATTATTGGGTTAACCTAATCACAAAAAAATTGTATAATGGAATATGATACAATGGTAAGTAGGTTGAGACATCATCATAAAATAGGGTAAAATATAGAAGAGGAGATATAAATAGTTTGATATAGTTTTATGACAAGATAATATAACTAAATATAAGTGAGAAAACACTAATATTAACCATTTCCTTGTCTTTATAAGAAGATGCCTAGTTAATGTTGGGAGTAAAATGAATCTATGTATACAAGTGAATAACGAAGGATGTTTTTAAAGAGGGTCTGGTTGAGTCTATAGGTCTTACCATGAAATTCATAAAATAAAAATATAAGAGGCACAATTATTTAAAATCTATGAAGAATTTAAATGATAAAGATATGAATAATATAATAGTGGACATAAATTTGGACATGGGTACTTGACAATGCCAATTTTTGACACATTCCAAACTACTTGCCTATTATTATTTATTCATCTAAGCCATTTATCTATATATCAGCTTAACCATTAATATGCCATTGATACTACACATAAATATTAATGGAAAGTGCCAAATATATATAAATTCACCTTCACACTATCTCCAGTTCAATACACATGTCCTTTATCCTTACGGATATGTCTACACTAGGAAGATTGCAGTCATCTATGCCCTTGCCCACGTATAATGGCTAATTCTCATATAAAATAATAGGTAGTTTCCATACTTTAAATAAATATTTTAGGTCTTCCCAAATGTTTCATAAGGTTAGCTAAAATAAATTTTCAAAAGGTTCACCTATAAATACATGTCAAGAGACACACATTATCCACTCTTTCTAGTCACTTGGTTCAAGCATATACATTTTTGCACATTTAGAGAATATGCCATATTCTACCCAAATATTGAATAAATTACAAGAAACAATTATAATTAAAGTTAATATCCCTCTAAATAATGTCGAGATCCAACATTATCAATTATCTAAGCTATCTTAAATATATATTCATATAGTCAAAGGAACATAATTGATCATTCACTCTCAATGGTATAACTATGTGAGCTTGATTTTAATATTTAAAGTATTGGATACAAAGGAAATGCTCAATTATAAATCAAGATATTGAGGTCAACTTATCACATTAAACTTCCCTCATTTTATTATATATTTTAAATCTATCAAAGTTCCCTAAGGGTTTCAAAGAAAAGAAAATACAAATAATTACTTGTGCATGACCAAATATTAATTATGATATCTCAAATTTATCACCATCCACAAGTGCAATAGGCACAACCACCACTTTTTATGCATATTCAACTAGGAAAATTTATTAGGTAAATGAATTGGGTAAACTATGATGTTATCCAATTATAGTGTTTGTGTCCATAGATATATTCTACTTTTTTTTAAAAATTTTAAAAAGGGGTAAAAACTTTATTAAAAATCGAAAAGAAAAATTACAACAATGGGCCAAAGCCCCAGAAAGCCATGAAAAACTAATAAAAAAGGCACTAGGCACCTACACTAACCAATAACATCACCGTCCTCCCTGAGAATTTTATCAAAGTCCCTACTCACCTCCTCCGGCAACAAAGCCCTATCATCCACCAAGCATCCACCTATATTCGCCGATGCCCACTTGGCCAAAAATTCAGTGGCACCATTCCACTCCCTCGAAATGTGAGAAAAAGAAACAAAATCCATAAGCATACTAATTTGAAGAATCTGCTGCACCACCAAAGATAGATGCCAGCTAACATCATTGATTTTCCTCTCCCAGATCAAATTTATCAAAATTTGTGAGTCCACTTTACACTCCACCTTCTACCAGCCAAGCTCATACGCCCTCCTTAGTGTATGCAGAATAGAAATGCCCTCCATCATATTCACCATCTGGTCTCCCATATGGGTGGAAATAATAAAAACCATAACACCTGAGTGATCCCTGCCGATCCCTCCAATCCCTGTTGGGCCTAGACATCCTCTGGCTGAACCATCCATGTTGATTTTCAAATAACCTTTGGGGGGAGGGGACCACTTCCCAGTCCTCTATATTTTTTCCATCCTGCCATGACCATGCCTAACACTAGCAACAGCTAGTGAAATAGCTAGAACGCCAAACCTTTTCACCACATCATCATCTCCCTACGCCAGAGGAAGAGCGATCTCACTTTTAGCTTCCATAGTTTCCTAAATCATACCAATAGTTCATAGCCACACTTGGTGGAGTGCCAACCTTTCCAAAGAGAAAATCCTGTGGTTTCACTCCAGCCAAACATGCCACAACAAAAAAGTGGGACTATCATACCATGCCTCCTGGAGAAAAGGAGTAGCTTGCCAAATCTATCCCAAAACTTGACTAAGGTAGAGACATGCAGGCATTGACATCTCCAAGCATCCCACCAAGCATGCCATAGTTTAAGGGTGAAGGGGCAGCTGAAAAATAGGTGAGAAGAGTCCTCCTCTGCTCCCTGGCATAGGATGCACCTAGAACGGCCATCAAATCCCCGTCTTCTTAAATTATCCCATGTCAAGCAACAGTTCCAAGTCAAGGTCCAAATAAAAAACTTACACTTTAGCCAAGAAATGTTGATCCACACTTTTTTACACCATGAAACTTCCCTTTCAGTGCCCCATCTCTATGCAATCATCACCTGGTATCTGACATCAACAATATATTTTCCTTTGGGGTGAGGTGACCAAGCCAGTAAATCTTTTCCCCTCAGTGCACAACAAAACTGGCTAGCCAAGATCTCCTGAAGCTCAGTGCACTCCTCCCTCATATCCAAAATAGGCCAATCTTCCTTCTTCCAACTGGCTATCATCAAATGACCTTGAACCTAGAGGGATTTTTAGTCACTCATCGTGACCTAACCAGCCTCAGCAAAGCACCGAGCCAGGCCCTCAAGATGTGGGTACTAAACCACTAGGGGGGAAAACTATCCCACAAATCATACCAAAACTGAGCTTCATTTCCTCCTTTACAAATCTAGAACAAGCCTCTCTTAATCAGCAAAGTGCCTTTCTTGAGAGTACTCCAGATAACCGATCCATTACCCATCAAGCTGACTCTGGGGATATCACCCACCAGAATCCCATCAAAGTACTTGAAAGTCCCAATCCTAGCCCA